>OY856188.1:279669365-280269365 GCA_963693315.1 Diogma glabrata | reverse complement strand
TTGTGATGTAATTTGTTCCGTTTATTCTGTTTGTTCAGGTAATCAGTTAATTTTCCAAGGTTAATAACAATAAAATTAATGTAAAATGTTTCCGAAATCGGATAAATTTTAATAGTACCGTTTGTGATTGTGCTTCTCTTTGGATTATATTCCAATCACCTAAGAAATAATTGGAAAAAAAGAAATTATGGGCTTTATTTTTGTCCAAAGAACTACAGAGATAATTACTTGGTAGTTAGTACTAATATATACAAAATTAACGAAAACTTGAACTGTTTAAGAGTATAAATAAAAGAAGAACAAAAGATTTTTTTAGTAAACCAGTTATTATTATTATTATTAAGAAATTTAAATAATTTATTTTAAATAAAGCTAATTCTTTGACATTTTATCACTTATTTATGTGGTTTGTGATTTTCCATTGGAGAGTGATGTAGTGCTTAACCTTACCTAAAGAACAAAAAACAAGAAAATTTTTTTTGATGGAATAAAGTGGCGATAAGTTTGCTATTATCTGATACAATATAACGATAAGCTTGCATTATCAATCGTACACCTAACAGAAAAAAAAACTTCATTAACGAAAAATAACTAAAAATAAAAGGATAGTAAACGAAAAATTATAAGCGAGCTGGTGATAATCTCGCTTCAAGGCCACCTGTCTTTGATGGTGGAAGTATAGATTCAGAATATGGAAATGCTAATGAAGGACTAGGCGAGCAAAAGGGGATGAAGGAGCGGGATCTGGACCAACTATGGGGTGAGTCCAATCATCAATTCTTTTGTATGGATGTATATATGTGTGATGTGGGTATGTATATGCGAGTATATTTGATGCATGCGAATATGTTGCAAATATGTAAACAAGAAATTTTCCATAAATATTATAAACCAAAGTTTTATTGTGAAAAACTTAAAAACAATTAAAATTAAAAAGGGATGGCTTATTAATATGTAATCAATTAAATGGTTTAGTTTATCGTAAGTTTGATGATGGAATAAAAAAAAAAAAAAATTCGTGAATTAGCGGCAACGAATAGAGTAGAAAAAGAAGATATTGCGGATGAAGAAGAATATCATCATTCTTATGTTATCATACAAATATTTAGTCCACTTAATGCATCTCAACGAATAATGTTTTGTCAATTCGTTAATTCTGGTACTACGTTACAATGTGAAACTGATTTCCATATTATCTTTGAAGAGTTTTCGGGGTATGTTTTTAGTTAAGCTTGGAACAAAATCGGTAGAAAGGTTACAACGGCATGTAGGGATATGCATCTCGTTTGTTAAACCTTTGTGTGGTCCTGATGTGATTTTATTGAAAAAATTCCAAAACGGGGTGATATACTGTCATCGTTAATGGATTCATGGAATGAGTTGTACAAGTATGATTAGTCTATACTAGTAGAAGCAGTTGAACAGTTTTACGAAATTCTGATGTACGAAGTGTGGCCTTGAAAACATTACCATCGGTTACAGAAAAGTTAAAACAAGATCCACACTCACAACGAAATTATGCACCAATTTGTGTTAAACATCAAATTTTGTCATTATATTCAAGCCGTCAAGTACAAGTTCTTTCGTCATCTGATATTCTTTTCCTTAACGTGTTTTTTGTGTCATGCAATTGAGGCAGAAAAAAACTCTGAATGTTCCAATAAAACATTTTAAAAAAAAGGACTACACTGTTACCTACTATTCTTAACCGGAAACCAAAATAGTTTGTATTCTGGTTGTATATCTCATATCGTTCATGACAACAATTATGAAAGCGATATCAAGCTAACCTGTTTGATTGAATATGGTAGCTTGGCTGTATCGAATGGTTTGTATGATGTATATTTTTTTTATTTAATCAACTACCAAACCTGCGAACGCAATTCAATGTTGATAATATAAAATCCACGTTCGATAATATAGCATTATGGATGAAGCATACATTAGAGTACATTTGGTATATGAGCGTATGAGTGAAGCAGGGTGGTGTGAATGTGCGTATGAACATGGATGTAGATATGGGTGGGTACATGCCTGAATGTGTGTGTGTGAGTGTGTGTGTCTGTGTGTGCGTGGAAGTGTAGGAGGTGTGAGAGCGTGTGAATGTGTGTTAAGATTATGAGGTTGGACGTGGTGTTCGTGGTTTTCTTCACGTATGGGGGTCACCAGAGTCTATTTATTTCACTTTGCTTGTCCTTGATCCGTTTGTTTATCAACGTACGCGTACTATTGATTATTTTGGCTGGAGCAGCAGGATTTCTTTCTCGTCCCCAAAGACTGAAGCTAGTCTGTGACAAAAAAAAATATCTCTAGGTGCGCGGCCTGCTATGCCATTTCATAGATCGTCAATGAAGCAGCGCTTCATTACTCTACCTCCATGTCTCGTTGTGAGAATTTGCACCATAAATGATGGTAACTAATTGATTTTTCTTATTGCATCATCACCAGACCCCTGTATCTCTGCAAACAGTATGTGTATTTTGGTTTCTCGTTGTAAGCTGATGCCACTACTGTTTTACTTGGCGAATAGAACGAGTGTGATGATAGTTGTTATGGCACGCAAGTTGCTCAAGATGAGAATATCTGAAAGAAAAAAAATAAATTTATTCTTCATCATAACATTGGCTATAGGTAAGTTTCCAAATGTATCCCATAGTACCTTTACCTCGCAGCTTCCAAGTTCCCATCCTTGTTTTTGTAAATCCAAATTCCTTGTATCAGCGTCATGTCTTTTTTTTAGGAATATTTTTGCCTCCAAGGATGACGATTAAGCGTAATTGTTCCTTTTTTCACTGACAATCTTTTCTTCTCTTCAGTCACATAATCGATTTCTACTGCCTCACCGGTTGGAAAACCTTCGACATTGCGATGTCTTTTAAAGTTAAAATTTTGCCTGTTATCGCTTCCCGACTTCCACAATGTTCAATTCCTTTATATTCATCCCGAGGTGCTGTAATTTGTGCTGTAAGAAAATAGATGGCCTTAGCGCAACCATAATTATTCCGTCTGGTAATGCGTTACACAAGTCCTGCTTTATGAACAATACTACTTCGGTGAATGCTTGCTTGCCTTGGTCATTGTTTCATATATTTTCCAAGTCAATAACTCAAGACGGATTCCTTAGGTAAAACTCTTTCTAATTGTCAATATCCAACCAAAAAGAAACCATTTTTCAAGAAAAGCAGAACCACAACCTGCCAAGCCTACTAATCATGCCTCAAGAGCAAGTTGGGAAGACATTAGCGAGGATGACTTACATCCAAGTCAGAATCGTGTCTACTCCCTTTCTTCTTCCTTGCCTTCGTTTCACTTAATGACTACAATCAAATAAAATGTTCCTGGTTACAGATCAGTGACCTTAAGGGCTGGCGTTTAATGTGGAATGTAGTATCATCCTTGAATTCATTCTCTCCTCTTTTCCTGATGTTGATAGACCATAGTTTCTTTGAATTTCTTCCATCTGTTCGACCCATGTTCTTTGATCTTCCCCGTTTTATCACTGCCGGTACCTCAAGATGGAACATCTGTGTGGCTACATTTGTGTCATCAGCTACATACACTTTTTCGAACCAGCTATGTCGTTCCCTTTTCAGTTTCTCTGCGATAGAATCTTCAACATGCATAGATCTTCTTATGCGCTCGCTCTTTATATGCTCAAGCTTTGTGAGTTCTGATATGAATCCCAAACACAGAATTTCTAATCCTGCACCTGTATCTGAGACTGTACGCAGTCCAAATTCATCAGTTACCCATGAAAGCATGCAAGCTGCTATTTAGGCTAGAGAAACTTATTTGGCGAGTTCTTGTCCGAGAGGTCATCCAGTGGTCAAGAAACTCAATCTCTCCAGCCTCAAATCAACTTTCAGTTCAAGGAGGGCAACAGTATAATCCTTTGTCTATAATCTCCATTCAAATTATCAACCAGATCATAACTCTTCAATACCATCACCGTCCTCACCGTCCACAAACCTCCCAAGTGGTATATCCACTCATTGCTCATCCGTTCATTGCTGAGCACTTTTAAGAGCTCGATTGCAACCGATAGAAGTTACTTTCGGAGGTTAATTCTCGGTTCCGTTCTTTCAGGCCTACTCGGCAAAATTCTAAATTACCCCATGAGGACAATGATACTCAAAAGGAACTAGAACTATGCGCACTTAAACCCTCAGTTCTTGCAAATAGTTATGCAAAACCACAGCTCTGTTTAAACTGCATATGAAAACGTCCTATCCATCAAACTGTTCCGACAAGCGACTAATTTCCTGTTTCAGTTGAAAAGATGACACTTATTTTCCTAATTTCCGTCGTTGTCAGGAAAACCGTAGAAGGACCGGGCACCAAACCTACTTCCTCGCTCCCAAAACACGATACAGCTTCTTACTTTGTTTTCTTAAATGGGTTTTGCATGTATCTGTCGACATAACGATTCCCATCAAACAAATATACTATCAAATATACTATCAAATATACTAAATATACTACGTGAAGGTCAATACTGTCAATAATGGAAATGCACATCCCCTTTCTCAAATAGACGGTATTCTAAAACGCTAACCTAAAGCCAATTTCATCTCCAGTTTGAATTTGAATGATAATTTTTGACATATTTCTCTGGAAAAATCGCCTGGAGAGAACTGCGTTCACCTTACCTGTTCAACTACTGTACTAGTTCGTAAGAAACCCCTTTGAGCTGTGCAATGCAACTCAGACCATGAATAAATTGTTGATGAAGATAACACCGAAACGATTAATGCCTTTACCGTTTCAACCACGGTGAAACAGATTAGAAGATTTTAAGACAAGACTTGTTTTTGAAGTCGGTTTATTTCTACGTTTGCACTATTAACGGCACTAATATCGGATTTGTTCAAAAAAATCTACTAACAAATTAATCGTTAAACTAAGCATTGACTCTGAAGCCAGTTCAAGTAAATCCTAACTATTTCAAGCCATTTTTTCTAAACGCAATCAAATCACTAGCACTCAGTGTCATCTGAGAATAGCATTCAGCCAGAAGAGTCACGTCCATCGTCTTCAATGTACTCACATGAATGGTGACTGATGAATGGTCTTCTGTGCTGTTTTTTTCAGTGCTATTGTTTACGTTTGTCTTTTATTACACACTATGATGGTTGAAGCTTTCTTTCTCGGTATCATATCCTTTTCCTTGAGATTTTGCATGGTATCCAAGTGGTTCCATTCAACATTGGGCTATTTGGATGGACCTCAGACTGGCTAACCTTCGGCACAGGATACACAGGACTACTAATTTATTCACACACAAGACTATTAATTACTTCACTAAAAACTGTATGGAAAAATTGTTAAAAGATTAGTCATCGCTCGTAAAGATATCCTTGAAAACATTTGGCATCGTTGCCCAAACTGCAAGCCATTCGAGTGAGGCTACAAAGACTGCATATATCTGCTTCAGGGATATCATTTTTGCCGAAAAAGTTATACAACCGTTGAGCAGTTTTCCGAGTCAATTTGTCAATTAATGGGACATAGGATAGCTATGGGGCTCTGTAAAATTGTTAGCGCATAAGAATCAATACAAAAATGTCAATCTTGATTTGCCCTTATAAGCGAGATTCTTCAAGTGCTTTAGAGTGTGGCAAAGTGAAATAACTTATCTCATCGTAAACAAAAGTTCATTTTTAAAATTTGAAGTTTCCCGGGATCACACCATGAGACATTAATCTCTAAAGTGCGCGTAACTAACCTGCGAGTCAAACAAAATCATTTTCCATTGTGATGTTTATAAATTTCATAAGCTATTTTCTAAAGGTAAGAATGCCATAACCTGCACTTACAACTAATATTATGCATTGATATGACCACCTATTGGTAAGCCAGAAAAAATATTTTGTTTGGAGATAGCGCATATGATGACTTGCCATGTACCTGTTTTATAATGGTTCGCTGTACTAAGTCAAATATCTTGTGGATGACTTCTATTGACTTTGTTAGGTGAACACTAGGGTGGCCCTTATTAAGAATTTAAATTTTTTGTACCGCATTTTATTCCCATTTCATGTCAATACACATAAAAATATTATTTGCAAAAGTTGAAATCAATCGTTCAATTCTAAGGCGTGCCCTAAGCTCAAAAAAAGAAAATAATCGAACAAAAAACACACCTTCACATTTTCACCCTTTTCATAAAAAACATCGTTCGAATTAAAAAAAAAATATTTTTCGGCACATTTATTCCTTATTATCTTTCCAACGATATATTTACTGTCTCGCTTTTGTTGGAGAAATAATTTTAAATGGTTCCACAAAAATAGTGCTTACGCATTTATAAAAAGATTCATATAACAAAACTTCGAGTGCCCGGGGGAATGGTTTAACATGACACCAAATTGGAGGGTGTCGTCAAAAAAAGTAAAATTTTTTTCAAGGGCCAGAACAAAACCTCTCAAATTTAAGTGGCCGGGAGCACACCATAGAATTGAACGATTGATTTCAAATTTTGCAAATAATATTTTTATGGGTATTGACCCGAAATGGGAGGGTATCGCAAACTGTACAGTTTAAAAAAAAATATAAAGTAACCCAAGAGCCACCCTTGTGAACACATATGTGGTGTTTATAGGGAACGGTGTCCATATCGGTAGTTACAGATCAGCAGTGGCTAAGCATAATTCGAGGAAGCATTACAAAAACCTAATTTACCCAGTTTAAAAAAAAATTGCACGTCAAGACAAGAAAATTAAAAGACAGAAAAAGAGAAAAATTATAAAATTCCATACGTTTAACGGTTATGAGTGAACAGAATAAGAATACTGTTGTTTTTTTTTAAATAAAAAGTGTTGTGTTATAGGGTTCAGAATATGTGTCACAACAACCTTTTATAGATAGACCTAGACCTAGATCCAAACCTAGGTCCCACAACAACTTGTGCGTTAAGGTGTTGATGAACGCTTTTTTATATCTCTGCGGATTGAAACCACCTGAGACTATGGATTCCGGAAAACTATTCCATTTGTATGCAGTTCGGACAAAGAAGTTTTTCTGCAATCTGCAAGTATGACAGCGTGGGATCTCCACAGTTTGACTTGTTGCACTAGCCAATTGCCGAGTAAAACGGGGGTAAGAAAAAATTTGAAGGATGATGTTGCTGATTACATCTGAGCACTGTTGGTGGCGATATTTGTAAAAAACAACGAGGTTAGCAATAGTGCGACGATGTTGCAGGGAATCAAGTTTTGATGTCAAAGCTCGATCACCCACAATTCGTAGTGCCCGCTTTTGAACAGAGTCGAGAAGTAGCACCCCAAAATGGACAACAGTACTCCATACAAGGTGGAATATAGGACTTATAAACATGCAGCAATTGGTATGGATTGAACATTTTTTTGCATCTATTTAGGAGGCCGAGTTGTTTAGACATTAGATACGCTTTTTGCCACCGCCATTACATGATCGTTCCAGAGTAGGTCATTTGAAACTGTGACACCCAATAAACGAATGTTTTACATTTGTAATGAGGTGCTCTCCGTTGATCAACAACGAAGTGGCATAGCAGGTCGCGTACCTAGCGAGATTGTTTTATTAGCCCCAAGTAAGCTTTAGTCCGTGGGGACGAGAAGTAAATCCTGCTGCTCCAGCACAAATAACGGTAATGTACGCGTTACAAACGATAAGAACGGATAAAACGAAAAGGCAAGTGAAATAGATAGACTCTGGCAACCTCCTTATACGAACGGAACCGCGATCACCACGTCCAACCCCACATTCAAACACACATTCACACATCAAAACATAATAATTAACAAAAAAATGATTATTTTTTTTTGGTTCATCTGGTTTTCTTTGTTTGATATTTTTAAATTTAAATTACATAGAATATCACAAATAGAAATTAAGATTTAAATATTTAAACAAAATGTAAATAAAATTGTCTTAAGATCGTAAAATTCCTATTTGTGCCAGATGACAGACAATTTTTATTTTTTGTGGGAAAACTAATCAATATGTTACAAAAATTTTCTGTCATCGACCACTTCTTATTCAACGATTGAACTACAAAAAACATTTGAGATTTTTGAGCTAAAATAAATAAAAATAAAATTTGTGATATGGACTTGGTGCTTTTAATTTGGAATAATAATAATAATTTTTTCCACTGGAATTCGAATCACTTATTGGGATTGAGGATAGGATTGTTTACAAGCCGATCACCTCCACAAACAAAAATTATTGGTAATAATTATTCGAGTCGTGAATCGCTAATAGGGAGAAAAATATTCAAGGAAAACAACGTGAGAAGGATTCACAAACAAAAGGGAGCGTCATTATCAATTTGGCGGAAAGTTGTGAGTAAAAAATTTTATTTGCTTTTCTTGAATAAGTGGAACATTTTGTATTGATTGAAATATACATCATAAAATAAAAACAATTTATGAAATTTCAATAAATAAAGTAAAACTACTTTGGATTTAATAATTAATTATATGAATTGATATTTGAATTGAATAAATATTTGCATATTTAAATTTTAGTGTGAGAAATTTTTATTAATCAGTAATAGAAGTGTTTGATTATTTGTGCATTTAAATAAATTTGTGTAATTTTAAGATGGCAGATGTGCGTTATATAGCTCGTTTGTTAAAACAAATAAAAGCCCTAAATTCGCAAGCGACGCAGTACAATGATAAAACGAAATTGTCTGATGCGAAAGCAGATTTGAAAATGTTAATTGATGAATGGGAACAATACAATACGCTTGAAAAATCATTTTCTACTGATTTCGTGAAAGAACAAAAAACGATTATTGGAGAGTTTGAAACGGTGTTCTACAAAACAAAACAACGTATCTTACGTTCAGTGAAAGCAATAGAGGAAAAAGAAATCGTGTCTGCAAGAGCAAATACTAGTATCAGCCATTAAACATTGATGCCAGATATGTTTTTATCGAAAAGGGACGAAGAAGTACGTCTCCCTCGTTTAGGGATCGAACCATTCACTGGTGTCTAGTCAAAGTTTCCAACATTTCGTGATTGTTTTTCTGTGTCAGTTTATGAGAATGAAAGTTATTCAAAGGTGAATAAATTCAAATATTTATTGAGTTTTTTGAAAGATGATGCCCTTCGTTTGGTATCTAATATGACAATTACTGAAGAAAACTACGATGAAACTTGGGATAAATTAGTCAAACGCTATAACAAACCAAAATTAACAATGGCAGATTTGATTCAACAGTTCTTCTCATTACGTACTGTTAGCAAAACTTCATCGTCGTTACTTTATCAAATAGCTGATGACACCGATCAAGTAGTAAGAGGAATAAAACGTGTAGGATCAAACGCTGAGTCAAGAGATCCATGGCTCATATACATGATACTAGAAAGACTGGATGATGCTACCAAAAATGCATGGGGAGAGTATACTACCGATAAAGAATTTCCGACACTGCTACAACTTCTAGATTTTTTGACGAGATGGGCTGGTAGCATTGAAGCCGCAGAAAACAGTAAACTGTATCGTCCTGAAACAGTAATTTTAAATAAGTTGAAAGTTCATCATGAATTATCAAGGGTCATTATTTGTGTTAGATGTTTGAAAGACATTTATGCCCTGAATTTTTAAACTTACCAGTTCAAGGACGCAGACATTTTGTGTCAGAGAAAGGTCTTTGTTATACAACTGCCTTTCAACAAATCATCGTGTGATTACATGTAAAAAGAAATTAGGCTGTAACGTTTGTCATAAATGGCATAATATTACTTTGCATCCAACGGAAATGGAGTCTAAAACACTAACAAAGGAGGCTTCTACATCACAGCTTCAAGCATGTACTACCATCACAACTAACTAGTCGATTCTGCCAACCGCTGTTGTGTTAGTTTTAGATGCTTTTGGACGTCACCAAAGATGTCGTGTTCTTTTAGACTGCGGCTCACAGGCATCATTCATATCAGAAGCTTGTGCTCAACTTCTTCAACTTCCGAGAAGAAAAGCAAAGGTTTTAGTTTCTGGAATTAGCAGGGGAAAAAAATTACTAAAGGCGAGATTTCTCTTCAGCTGTTTTCCCTGCATAAAAATAGTAATGGCATAGATATCATTGCGCTTATCATTCATCGTCTGCCGTCTGGTGTTCCTGCTTATAGAATAAACATTAATTCCAGAGAACTTATTCAAGACATAACATTGGCTGATTACGATTTCCACAAACCAGGGGATATTGACATTTTAATTGGTGCCGATAAATTCTTCAAATTGTTACTTGATGGAAAGCGTTACTACGAAAATAATTCTATTATTGCACAGAATACAATATTCGGATGGATAGTAGCTGGAAATTCAAAAACAAACTATGTTAAAAAAGGAACGCATTTACAAGCATATTTTTCTGTGACCAATTTAAATTTAGAAATTGATATCAACAAAACTCTACAACGATTTTGAGAGATAGAATCAGTGACATCCAGCCGTGAAAAAACAATTGATGAAAATGAATGTGAAAAGGTTTTTATATCCAACTTTCGAAAAAACAACGATGGTAGGTATATAGTGAAATTGCCTTTTAAAGATCAAGCTCCAGCTCAGGGTAATTCGATTGCAATTGCTAGAAAAAGGTTTCTTGCCAATGAAAGAAAACTTCATGATGGAAATCACGAACTGTTAAAGAAAAATTATATTGACTCAATGCGTGAATACTATTCGATAGGGTATTTTCGAGCTGTCAGCCAAACTAAAGATAGAATTAAAGACAGTTAATGTTGCTATTTACCCCACCACGCCGTTCTAAAAGAATCAAGTAAAACCACTAAAATTAGAGTCGTATTTGATGGTTCTGCCAAAACGTTATTGAGGTTTCGATATAACAAAATTGTTGTGGTGGCAGATTTTGAAAAAATGTACAACCAGGTTCTAGTTGAAGATGAACATCAAACATTTCAACGAATACTATGGAGGGAAAATCCAGCTGAGGAACTGAAGGAATATCAACTGACTACCGTTACCTTTGGGCAAGCTAGTTCCTCCTTTGTAGCTACTCGAGCACTTAACCAAGTGGCATTGGATAACGAACACTTATACCCAGATATTGTTCCACATATTCTAAATTCTTTCTAGATATATGATTTCTTGTCCGGAGCAAAAACAATAGAAGAAGCTCAAAATCTAAAAGAAAAAATAGAAAGAATATTAGCTTCTGGAGGTTTCCCGCTACGTAAATAGAGATCGAACTCACCAGATGCTATAAATGATTCGAATTCCTCAAAATCTATATTTCATGACCCATCTTCTGAAACAAAAATATTGGAAATCCAATGGTGTCCTGTTAAAGATGAATTTTCTTATAGAGTCAATCTCCAACTTGATGCAAAACCAACAAAAAGATTACTCATCAGTAAATACTCAAGAGTATTTGATCCACTCGGTTGGCTTTCACCGTGCATAATTTCCATGAAAATAATGTTTCAAACTTTATGGCTACAGAAACTGGACTGGGACGATAATCTTCCTGAAGAAATTGTGAAAACCTACAAAAAATTTAAAGAAGAAATGTCATTATAAGAAAAAATGAAAATAAATAGATACATTCCACAAAGCGACAAAATGGAGTTACATGGCTTCTGTGATGCCAGTGAAAAAGCGTATGGTGCAGTTATATACCTCCGATCAATCTATGCTGCAGGTGAAATTAAAATCGGACTTCTTACAGCTAAAACCAAAGTCACAACAATGAAGAAAATTCCATTGCCAAGGCTTGAGTTATGTGCTGCACATTTACTAGTAAGATTATTCGAAGCGGTAATGTCTACTATGCAACGTGAATTACCAATTCTCGCATGGACAGATTCCACAATTGTGCTGGCTTGGCTTTCCTCTCATCCAGGGAAATGGAAAACTTTTGTCGCAAATAGGACGTCAGCTATTCTTGAAATCATCCCTAGAAATTGTTGGAATCATGTAAGATCTAACGACAACCCAGCTAACCCAGCTTCGCGTGGAATTCTGCCCTCAAAAATATTAGAGTTGAAACAATGGTGGAATGGACCAGAGTGGTTGTTGTCGGACAACGAAGGATGATTAAACACTTACGGATCTGAAAGTTGTGAACAATCAGTGTATGAAGAACAAAGGGTCAGTACAAATCTTTCAATTGCAAAAGTAGTCAATGATGGCAACAATTTTCTAAACGAACTACTAGCAAAGGTTTCTTCGTACAATAAGTTAGTAAGAGTAGTCACTTATGTCGCAAGATTTTTAAAAAAACTTTCGAGAAAATAAAATTAAAATATCTCACCAATTCTTGACCACTCAAGAACTAGAAAATTCCAGAAATATTATCATTAAACATGTCCAACAAAAAGAATTTTCAGATGACATTAAAAATCTAAAAAAAGAAAATACCTCTTGAAAAAAGGAGTTATATAAAGAGTTTAGCACCTTTTCTAGATGACAAGGGGATTTTACGTGTTGGAGGCAGACTGAAGAATGCAGACTACGAAACATGAAAGAAATATCCTATAATTTTGCCAAAATCCCATAACCTTGGCAAAATAATTATTTCCTTGATCCACCAAACTAATCTCCATCCCGGTCCCTCTTTAACTTTTCATCTTTCTAGGCAAGAGTTTTGGATTATCGGTGGTAGAAGTGCGGTCAGACAACATGTACGTGGCTGCTTAACATGTTTTAAAGCTAACGCAAAAACAAGCCAGCAACTGATGGGCAGTCTGCCTTCTGCAAGAGTGGTACCAGCCAGACCATTCAGCCGCTGTGGAGTTGACTATGCTGGGCCAATAAATTAATCATCCAAAAAGGGAAGGGGAGCCAAATTAATAAAGAGCTACTTAGCAATATTCATATGTATGGTGACGAAAGCAATTCACATCGAAGTCGTTAGCGACTTATCTACTGAAGCATTCATTGCCGCTTTGAGAAGACTATGTGGAAGAAGAGGCTTTCCTGCTGAGATTTATAGCGTCAATGGATGCAATTTCATTTCTGCCAAAAGAAAACTAAACGAGATGTATCAGTTAGTCAGCTCAAAACCATTCAACGACGTAATAGAACAGTATCTCACTCTTCAAAGAATAGAATGGCATACGATTCCACCATCTTCACCGCGCTTTGGAGGTCTATAGGAGGCTGCGGTCAAATCAGTCAAAGGTCATATTATTAAATATATATCAAATTGTCATTTAACATTTGAAGAAATATCGACTCTTGTTTGTCAAATTGAGTCTATACTTAATTCGGGACCGTTATATAAAACAATAGACGAAGATACAATAGAAGTGTTAACACCTGCTCACCTTTTGATTGGTGGTTCTTCGTATTCAATTCCTGAGAAAGAAATAGATGAGAACATATCTGATGGAAGGCTAACGCGATGGCAATTTATCCAAAGAAGAACTCAATCATTTTGGAAAAGTTTCAAGTTGAATATCTTTATAATTTATAACAGCGAAATAAATGGCAAAATACAAAGGAGAACCTCAAAGTAGACGACATCGTATTAATCAAGGAAGAGAACTTACCTGTTGGTCAATGGGCATTAGGAAGAATAATTCACATACATCCAAGCTCATCCGGCATAGTGAGAATAGTAACCATACGAACTGCAAAAAAGCGAACACTTCAGAGGTCTATCGTTAAGCTTTGTAAACTTCCAATTTATTTTGACGCAAATGATTACACGTCAACTGGGGGAGTATGTTAATCAAGATGACATCATAAGCCTCTAACTACTGTTGAAGATAATTTTCTGTAAATATAAATAAATAAATTAATAAATAATAATCATAATTATATTATATTATAGTTACCTATACTAAATTTATTTAATTGATAGCGTTAAAATTTAGAATTATGTTATCCAATTTTATGTTGAGGTTTTTGGCTGAAACAAGAATAAAACAAAACAAAGAAACAATCTTATACGAGTATTCATCCAATAAATACTTCAACGATCGAACTACAAAAAACATTTGAGATTTTTGAGCTAAAATAAATAAAAATAAAATTTGTGATTTGGACTTGGTGCTTTTAATTTGGAATAATAATAATAATATTTTCCCCTGGAGTTCGAATCATTTATTGGGATTGAGGATAGGATTGTTCACAAGCTGATCACCTCCACAAACAAAAATCACCCAACACATAGATAAACATTTTTGTTTGTTCTTAATAACTTTTTATTTCTTTTGGAACTTTTTTTTTTCTTTATTGATTTTGGTTACACTTATATGAATAATAAACTAATTTAACAATAGGTTCATTAATTTTCTTTGCATAAATCAACGCCTTGGTTTAATAAAAATTATCTAAGCGGTAAGCAGCAATACTCATGTGAACAATTACAAAATAAATCAAAACTAACAAGATCAAAAAATTCAGGCCGTTTATGCGTACATTCTGTCTTTTCTTATAATATTTATATAAAATCACAATGTTCACTTTTTGGTTAAATTCTCGTACACGAAATATTTTAAATTAATTCACAAAAACCGAACTGAATATACTTGGAAGTCACTGGAAAAATACTTTTCTCTTTTTCTTTAATTTACTTGTTTATTAGTTCTAATGGGGTATCAGCGACTATCATAAAAGTTCCCGTGATTTTATTCAACTAACGGTAAGAACATTTAGAAGGTAATCCAACAATGGTTTATATCACATCCAAGTTATATTCATTGGTCTTTCACTATAGAGTAAGAGCCCCCGACGGCCAGACCTTCGTTATTTTATAAAAGCTGAAAGTTTCTCTGCGCCTACCCTCTAGTCAGGTAGGAACGATTACCAACATATGAAGTTTGGGTCATAGTTGCTTTGGCAGGGAGCAGGTTCCAAAGGGGCCTCCAAAGTTTCGTGAAAGTATAAAAGCTAATTTTTTTATAAATTCTTCGGGATAGTATTAGAAGTCACGTCACCCATTGCCAGACACTAACTATCGTGGAAACCCTCTGCTAGACACCCTTAAACTTTAAAGACCCCAAACTTTATATGTCGCTAGGGTATGCGCAGAGAAACTTTCAGCTTTTAAAAAATAACGAAGGTCTGGCCGTCGCGGGCTCTTAGTCTATTATGATGAACCTAATTACACTAACTTGCACAAAATTATAATAAATTAACAAATAAGTATATTTAAAAATCAATATTCATGCGTTTTTTCTTTAATTTACATGGAAAAAAGATATTGACAAAAATATGGCGATGAAAATCATCCAGCTGAAGACGTCAATGAAAGCACAAAATGACTATCGAAATTTCAATAATCGACTAAAAAAAGACTCTTTATCTTCAACCACGTATTTATAGTTAAAGTCACGCCGCTTGTTAACAAAAAAAATCGATAAACACGATAAGGTTGGTTTCTGTATGTATGAAAAGGGCAAAAACAACTACGAATGTTCCTGTTTATGTAAACTTAATGCGTGTAGGAAAATAGTATGGCTCCAAAATCACGAAGATTGGCTAACAGCTTTATTTCAAAAATTGCACAACTGTTTTAGGATAAATTGAAACAGAAACTATTACGAAAGACGGTTACAACTGGAATATAAGAAATTATGTTTGCAAGGGGTGAAAATAACTACCAAGGTTTTTGTTTATGTGAATGTAATGCGTGTAGGAAAGCAACGCGAATCCAATTCACGAAGATTGAATAATTGCCTTGTAACAATTACGAAGATCGAATCATTGCTTCGTTACACATTCACCTATTGGTTACATTCCCCATGCATTAGCAAATGCATTCATTACCGCGAAACATGAAGGATTGTACCTTTTCTGCCTGAATGATATATCTCTAGAAAGTTCTGTATTTTTTTAATATAAATTGCTTGCAATTTTCAACATCCGTTAGGAATTTGAAATTTTATTTGAATGGGATTACTCTCAGAAAAAATAATTGGAATGTAAGTGGAAAGTAAAGAAAGACCATGTTCATTGCCGTCATTTATTTGAAAGAATGGTGGCAGAAAAAAAAATATTTAATATCTTAATAAATTATTAATTGTCTCTAATTTATTTATCAACTAGAATTAAATTAGATTTTTAGTTCTTCTGTATAAAGTTACACTAAAAAACTGATATCCACACTTTCATGTTCTTGTTGTCACGTCTAAACAACTTAATTATATCTTCAACTATTTATAGTTTGCTTTTATGGTGACCATAATAAAACCATTGGTTGTAGCAAAGCCATTAAAAGTAGATCAATCAACTCTTGTAGTCACATTACAAGTAAATCAATTTATTTGAAGCAATAAATCAAAAAAGTTTTACATGAGTTTTCATTAATAAAAAATTTTATACCTTTATCATTAATAAAAACTATAAATAATTCAACACTTTTTCATCGTAAAACCTTGATCACAACTTTCGTGTTGAAAAACAGGTCATTTTATTGATTGAACAAAATTTATTAACAAAGCCAAAATCTTTATAAATTGCATAGCTTTTAAAACTTTCCAATAACTAGTTACAATTAAGTTTTTATATTAAACGAGATTCATCACTTGCATACAGTGGTAGTTTGTGCTAAATTACACATTTGATTCGACGATCCGCACTACAATTAAATTTCGAAAAAGATATTTCATTTTCTAATAAAACCTAAAACATCATTCAAAGTGAATAGAAATCTATTAAAACTAACTCCATTAATCCCTACAAACGAGTAGCATTAAATTCGACTCAACCGTAACAATAAATCAAAAAAAAAACATTTCCATGAGTGAAAAACATTTCTCAAAATCCATTAACATAATTTTTTTATACTGAAATTTTCTCTCATTAAATCCTAAAATATAATTAATTCAACTCCTTGCCTCTATTAAACCTTGATTACACTTCACCTAACGCATACAAAAATTTAACAATCAAAAGTTTTTTTGCTCTTTTTTTTTTATACTTCCTTACACTAAAATTAATCCGTTTCCATTATACGATAATCTTTTTCGTATGTGAAAAATATTTTCCATCAAAATAATCATTTTAATCAAAAAGAAAAGTAGAAAATAGGAAAAAGGAAATAACTAATCTGTTTTCTCTTAAGTTTTCCTTTTTTTTTTTTTGCAAAATAACGTGGATGTATATTATTTACGATCTAAATGTACTTAAAATCATATCAGATGGATTGGAATTGGTTCTGGTTGTAGGTTTAAAAATTTATTTAAAAAAAAAAAAGGAAATGTAGTCGTTTCTAGGAGTATACAGATATACTCGTAAGTTTATTTGCAGTTGTAAAAAATTTTGAGCAATAAATATTTATCTGTTTGTTTCAATCAAATTCAGTGTTTTCCTGTTTTATTTTGATATCCACATTTTTCATTTTCCGTTCAACAAATAATAACAATAACAAAAACATGGGCTCCAAATGGATAGAAATTACATTTTTAGTTATTTTATTGTTTTCGATCGGAATGAAACACAATACAAAATAAATTGCTATAAGTTTTTTTTTTTCGGTTTATGTGAAATGGGATAAAATGAATGAGGATTGGGGTAGAATTATTTTATTAATTTTACAATAGAACGAGATTTGATTCTTGGATGTTTAGTTTTGATGAACAAACTTGGTCCATAATAATGTTGTACTTAAACTATTTTTAAGGAATTAAGTAAATTTGAACTATTTTGAAGAAAGTCAAATTTGCTAAATATTTCATTATGCATGCCCTATTTTACTTTAAGAAAACATGGTAATTGATGCTGTACTATATTAACAAAAAACAACATAAAATAGCATAACATATAAAATTACATGAATTTTTCAATTCCACCGTTCTAATAATCGCTAATTAAATTAATATATTACAAGGTAGTAGTTCGAAACAAAGTTCACTGATTTCGTTTTCATAATTATCTAAAACACCAAAACCAAACATATTTTTTTAACGCTTCATTCAACAAATAACACTAAGCCAACCATTTGTAATGTCATCAAAATCGTTAAACATAAAACAGCGTACATATTTCCAAATCACATAGTAATATTTATTGTAACTTTTTTTTTTCCTACCTAAAACTAATCTAAAATTAACATCTCAACTATTTAACATATTATCTCTCTCATTCCTGATGATTGATTTTAAAAAAATTGTAATATTTTATTTTTCTATGAACGAAAACTTATCTTTCTCTATCAAATATATAAAAACGTATGGATACGATACAAGGATCGGTTTGAAAGTTTTTGTCATCTCTCGTTTCGGTTAACCTTTATCAATAATTTGTTGCACATATGATTTTTCATCTGGGTTTCATACATTCGTGTAATTTTTCCGAATATTTTCATTTTATTTCTAAAATTTAGTATTTATCACAAAAAATCAATAGTAATAAATATTGGAAAAATTTGTGTAGTATTTCTAGAATTTGTTGTTCATTTTGGCTATTTCCATGTCTTTTCACTTCACCACAATTTAGAGTTGGTGAATGTATTACATATACCTATCTGAAATGAATTATTGAAGTAAAACTTCTAATGCGACTTCCAAAAAATGTTGCGTTAAAAACATAAAACTGTTTGTGCTACACTCTGTCTGACGCTACACTCAAACTGTTTAAGACTCGATGAAATATAAACCGTCTCATCACCGTTATTATCAACACAGAAATTAATTAATCATTTAAATATTCTTTGACACCCTTGACACCCTTTACACCCTTGACACTTTGACACCCTTGACACCCTTGACCCTTGACATATGTGACTCCCTTGACACCCTTGACACCTTGACACCCTTGACACCCTTGACACACTTGACACACTTGACACCCTTGACACCTTGACACCTTTGACACCCTTGACACCCTTGACACCCTTGACACCTAGACACCCTTGACACCCTTGACACCTTGACACCCTTGACACCACACCCTTTACACCCTTGACCCTTGACATCTGTGACACCCTTGACACCCTTGACTCCTTGACACCCTTGACACCCTTGACACACTTGACACCCTTGACACCCTTGACACCTTGACACCTTTGACACCCTTGACACCCTTGACACCTTGACACCCTTGATACCCTTGACACCCTTGACACCCTTGACACCCTGAAAAATAAAATCTTATTACCATTCCTTCACTAACTGTTTTATTTTCTATTGATTAGAAATTAAAGACACAATTTCCCAAATTTCCAAAATTTTCCAAATTTCCCAAATTTCTCAAATTCCCCGAATTCCCCAAATTTCCCTAATTTCCCAATATATCCCAAATTTCCCAAATTTCCCAAAATATCCCAAATTTTCCAAATTTCTCAAATTCTCAAATTTCCCAAACTTTTCAAATTTCACAAATTTCCCAAATCTCCCAAAATTTCCCAAATTACCTAAATTTCCCAAATTACCCTAAATTTCCCAAATATCCAAAATTTCCCAAAATTCCTAAATCTCAAATTTCCCAAATTTTCCAAAATTCCCAAATTCGAATAAGGGAATACGGGAATACAACCCAAATTTAAATTAATGACTTTTAAAAGAATGTAATATGTTTTTATTTCCACATTACGAAGTTTTACTTCTTCCCCGCTGAGAGACTCCACGCACAACTTTTTTTAAAAAGAATTATATTATTGGAATAAAGTTTTGACTGTTACAGGGCAGGATAATAGGGAATATGCTATTGCAGAACGCCTCTGGTGTCAACTTTTCAGTTATTTTTTGATGGTTTATAATTTTCAAACTGCCTTGTCCAGTTTAAGGAATCCAAGAACAGACAATAATTGACAGACCAACCTACCAAGACTATGGAGGAGTTCTAAGTACTAGTAAATTTTACAGATCAACTTGATTGTCAACGTTTTGAAAATGACGGTAGATACCGGATTAAATCTTTCTTTGATGGAAAAATTGGGCTGTACCAATATGACATAGTTCATAAACAAAAGCACATTTTTACAATGAAAGAATCACCTTAGTTGAGAAGCTCGGAATACCCTTTAATAAGCCATAACACCAAATCGCAAAAGTTTTGCCTATTTTTATGAATTTTGGGTATACAAAACTTTTCCCATAAAAATAAAAAAATTTGCCTGTCTGTGGTGGTCTAAAAAAAGTGTTATTTATACCAAAAGATTTTTCGGTTTAAAGATTCAACAAATTGTTTTTGAAAAACAAAATATTCGTCAGAACAATGAAATTTTTACCATAAACCTTTAAATTTATCAACATAAATAATTAAAACTTTTAGACAGTTAGAAAACAAAATTAGCAATAACAACCCACATCAAGCGAAAAATATTTCACAAACAGAAAACGATAATTAATTTTTCAGTTGATTTTTGCTGAAAAAAAAATAAATATTTGAACCATAACAATCATATAACAATATTCGACCACTGGGTTGGATACTAAACCCTAGATTTTTCACTCTGTGCAAAGTAAATATGGATTAACCGCATACACAAGTTTGGTATAGATTGAAAAACTCGTACACCAATTTTTGTGAAAATATATCATTAAGTTCTGGCAAAATGTTGTAAATGTATCTAAGTTAGATTTCTTTTACTTTCAGGTAAGACGATAATTTCTTAAATCTGGAAGTTGCAATATTGTTTACAGTAAGTACAAATGCACCAAAAAAGGTTATTATAACATAGTTTTAGAAATATGTTTAAAGAATTTCTATAAAGTTCCAGATTGTGTTGTAAATGATTTCAATTGGATTTTATTGCTGCTTGAAATAGAATTATCTTTGATATGATTTTGACAAACATAAATAATCAATTGTTGACACCAAATAATAGATGATTGCCGAATAATATCGCAAATTGATTGAATTGCACCAAAATAAACAGGCGATTAGAAAAAAATATCATCCAAGCGATTGCTGAATAATAAACTAATACTTTTCCCACCAAAATAAATGGAATTGATAAAAAATTATTATAAAAAAACTCGTCGCATAATATTTTTCCTAATTTAATTGAATTGTTAGGCTTTTATTGTTAGACTGAATTATTCCCGATTAACCGCCTTTAATTTACTTAAAAAATATTAAAAAAATTTAAAAAAATTCTTTAATTTAATTAAACTGCTTCGATTTTACTAGAAATTTAAACGAGAATTATCGTCATTCAAAAATTCTTGTCGACTGCCACGAATTGCCATTTTAGGCATGGTTATATTCGTAAATTAAAATGAAGTTGAACGAAAAAAATAACAAAAAATCACAATTTGAAATAGAACGAAAACATGAACTTACTTCGATAGCAAAATCATTCTAAATTAATTCATTTCAACGCAAATACTGGTATATATTTCCGAATCAACCGCTTCGTAGCACATTATTCATGGAGTTCATGACCAATTCAAACGATGAGGTTTTTGACAGTATTATGTTGCGTCTCAAACGCACTTCACTATATTTTCTGTGTTGCGTTTTCATCACTTTTATCCAATGTTCTTATTAGTTATCAAAAATTTAGATGCAGGCTGTCTATTGTCTCCAGTACGTTTGCAGAGTTAGAGTTGTCTCTCATTAACGCGCCATTTTTAACTATGGAATGCTGTACATATATTGAATGTTATTGTTTTTCCGCCCGTGTGTATGTGTCTGTCTGTATGTGAACACAATATCTCATAAACTGCATAAGTTATTGACTCCAAATTCGGTACACAGGTATTTTAGGCCAATATCTCATATGGCGTTGATTTTCAGATACACAAATCAATTGTGATATATGTAAAAGTTATTTTTATATTATATTATTTTTTATTATTTTTAGGGTTCCGTACTTTGAAAAAGTAAAAACAGTACCCTATTGGTGAGACTTCGGTGTCCGTCCGAATTTCGATTTACTCACAAACCATAAGTGCTATCAACTTGAAATTTTCTACAGCTATTAAATGTGTTTTCTCACACCCGATGATAATAAAAGATATTTCAAATATTTGTTTTTTTTTCTATATTTTATGGACTATTTTATAGATAAGAAGATTGTAAAACAAAAGTTTTTTTAAGGATTCGAGTTTGGTTTAGAAAAATTGAAAAGAAATGGAAGTACATATTACAAAAAAAATTTTATTGAATTTTCGAATGCTTAGTTTTTGAGTTATTACCAAAAATAAGTGATTTTTTTTGTCCTCCCTTTACTTCGAACATTACAAAAGAAAAATTTTTAAAAAAATCATGCGTGCAGGGATTTTGCTAAATCAAAACCGAAATTTTTTTTTGGTTGTTATAATTTCAAATATTCATTGGAGGGGGTTTAAAGTAGAAATTTTGCAAAAAAATTTTTTTTTTATCATGTAACTTGGGGTGTCATATGAAAGGTGATTTTTTTTGTAGAGCAAAACAGTTTTTTTTGTAATTTTTGAAAGCACAATTTTCGACTTATTTTCAAAAATGTAAAAATTTTTTTCGTCCCCCCCTTATTTACAATCATTCCAAAAGAAAAAATTTAAAAAACTCACTGGTGTAGGGAGTTTGCAAATCGATACTAAAATTTTTTTAACTAGTTATAATATTGTCACGACTCTTCGTTGGTTCTTTTAGATTATTGAACAAACACGACAGTAAAAGACAGATCTTTGGTTAACAGAATCTCAAACTTTATTTGTCAACAAATTACAGCAGCTTCCGTTTTTCCTTACAATAAATTCCAGGGTCTCCAATTTATGTACCATAAACTTCACCGCTTTTCCGCAATTTGAATCAACAATATTCGGAATCGTAAAATCTGTATTTACTATTCCACTAAGTTCAGATTCTTTCACTATTAGTACCCAGGCTCAAGTACCACCGATTATTCCTTAAACTTGCGAATATTTATAAACACTTTTAATTGCAAAAGTAAAACTGACTATCTGATATTTTTGTTTGCTTATTTATATCGAAAAATAAATAAATCGAAACTTCTATAATCCACTAGAAATCAATACTACGTAGTCTGTACATCTTAAATTGGCCACACCTGTTTTCATTCATACTTGCATTTGTATTAGCGAACTCAAATTTACTTTATGCAAAATGTACTAGGTAACTCCTTTTAATTCATTAATGTAAACATTTGTATAACAAATTTAATTTACATTAATTTATGCAATACAATTTGCAATACAAGTAAAAGATTGAAAAAGGAGTTAACTTTTAATTAATGAATGAGTAAATAAAATTAACCCATTCTGGACGAAGTTTATTACAATATCAAATAAACGTAAAACTTTACTAACAAAAACTGTTTTTTTCTCAAATATTATATACACAGAACCTCAGCCAGCGAATTAACAGGTCGTTCAATAAGTCCGTAGGATAAGTAAGAAAAAAACAACATTTTGACAAAACTCGATTTTTTTATTCAACATATTTGCCTTCGAGGGCGATACAACGAGTATAGCGATTTTCCAACTTTTCTATACCACTTTTATAGTACGATTTCTCTTTCTCGTCAAAATAGGCCTCAGTTTCAGCGATTACTTCATCATTGGACTTAAATTTCTTTCCGGCAAGCATTCTCTTGAGATCTGAAAACAGGAAAAAGTCGCTGGGGGCTAAATCTGGAGAATATGGTGGGTGGGTAAGCAATTCAAAGCCCAATTCATTCAATTTTACCATCGTTTTCATCGATCTGTGACACGGTGCATTATCTTGGTGAAACAACACTTTTTTCTTTTGCAAATGTGGCCGTTTCTTTGCGATTTCAGCCTTCAATCGATCCAAAAGTTCACAGTAATACTCGCTGTTGATGGTGGTTCCTTTTCGGAGATAGTCGATGAATATTATTCCGTTCGTATCCCAAAATACAGACGCCATCACCTTACCGGCCGACTGTTGCGTCTTTGCTCGCTTTGGATTCGGTTCGTCGACTGCTGTCCACTCAGCTGACTGTATTTTGGATTCTGGTGTGTAATTGTGAAGCCATGTCTCATCCATTGTCACATATCTACGATAGAATTCCCTTTTATTGCGGTTTAATAGCGCCAAAGACTCCTCTGAAGCATCGATTCGTTGTTGTTTTTTAGCGACTGTGAGCTCACGCGGCACCCAATTTGCACAGAGCTTTAGCATACCCAAATGTTCATGTAAAATGGTAAAAACACTACCATCTGCTACCTTTACAATGTCAGCTATTTCGTGCACCTTCAATTTGCGATCGTTCATAACCAATTTGTGGATTTTTTTTATGTTTTCTGGAATAACAGCCTCATTTGGGCGTCCACTGCGCTCTGCATCTTTTGTGCTGGTACGACCACATTTAAATTCAGCCATCCACCTCTCTACCATTTGTCTCGATGGAGCAGAGTTTGGATAATGTTTATCAAGCCATTGTTTGGTTTCCACTGTATTTTTTTTCATCAAAAAGCAATGCTTTATTAAAATTCGAAATTCACTTTTTTCCATTTTTTTTCAAAAACAAAAGTTGCTTCACACAAAATGCTATAACTCACCAATTTTGTTTTATTCTTTTGTTTTGGACCATTCTCTATCTAAATAGCCAATAAAAATTTTGGTGTACGTCTGTTTGTGGGTGGGTGGATGCGTGACCTTGCTGCACAGGATGAAACTTTGGCAAATGATCCAGAATAATTTGAAAATGGATGATCTGGATTAATTTTAAATTTCGACAAAATGGCGGGGTCTTCCGAACACCTCTAAGTTTAAATCTTCAATAGCTTCTAATACCAGCTTATGATCTTATGGAAACTTGGTATATAAGGTTTTAATACTGTTTCTATTATTTCTGCATACCAACTTTTGGTTTGACACTTCCGGTGAAAAAGTTTTTTTCCAGGTCTTTACCCCTACTGTAGCCTACAATTACCAATCGATTTCCATGAAACGTTGGTAAAAGCTTTCAAGTAACATGAGAAAGATCTTATCAGCTTTTGGAGTACATTGGATAAAGGGATGGGGGTCTACTATACAACAGGTGGTTTTTTCCACCATGTTTTTCTGTTTGTTGGGAGCATACTAGATTCGTTCGTGAATGAATTTTGATGACACTTTGAAAAAAGATGCAAATATGTGTGGCAAGGAACTGATTAGTTTTTGAGCGAAAGTGAGGGTGTCCGGAGCACCTGTTTTTTTTAATGTTTAATCTCATCTGTACCTGATAATCGAATTAGATGAAACTTGGTACATAAGCATTTTGTACGGTTCACAACAGTTTTGCTTCCCAATTTCCCGTTTTTCACCTCCGGTAAAATTTTTGTTTACTTTTTCTCGTACAGCAGAATTTATGTTTGTTCGGATACAACTGCTTTCTTTAATATTATTATAATTAGAACTACGCGAAATCTATAACGTTGGCTAGCCTTTAGATAAAGTATTTGATTGATATTAGCACACCATATATCCAGAACACTATGTTTACAGAGGTGTGGTGAAGTCAGCCTATGCATCATCGTTGCAATATTTTTTTCTTGGTTTGCAACTGTTTTGTTTGTATTACCCTACAGCGTTCTATACTTGTTACCATATGCTCCCATTTGCAAAAACATTTTGATTGCTGATTTAGCATGGTACTCTGCACACTCTTCTAAAGTCCTTGTGGTCACTACTTGTATTAATATTTTACATATTTTAACAAATTTCAACAAACGAACTCTTTATGATTTATTTACTTCCGGAATCCGAGTTTTAGTGGTTTTGCTTCGGCTTGGACAGTATGACTTTAAAAAATTCCTTACTTGCATTGCGATTCCAAAAAAGTTCAACTGTTTTAGTCTTAGTTTAGGATCAACCGATTAAATTAAGATAAATAAACGAGGTTAAGATAATAAACGGGGTTTATTCCCTTAGAAGTTATAATATGCCCTAAGAAAGCGATGAATTTCTCTTAAAACTGCGTTTCTTTAATTTTAAGATGGCTTAAGATAGATTTTAAAACACTTGCTTCAAGTTAAGAAAAAATTCTGCAAGCTGGTTCTGTAGATAATTATGTTGTTCAATCCTTTCCTTCCTTGCAAGTCGCAGCTTGCATTTTAAGCCAAATGGCATACGAGTAAACTCTAAATGTACATTAGATATTAATAAAGCAGTTTTGGAAATATCGGATTTCTTAATCTTGAATTGATGAAAAACGATAGCGAGATCTGTTGTTGAAATAGATTTTTCAAGTTTTCCAAGAATATCCTCTATGGAAGGAAGTGGATTTTATATCAATAACAGTTTGAACATATAGTTGTCGAAGGTCCACAACTAATCTCCATTTTTTGTTTGAATACATATCACGCTTCTTTGGCACAATCCAAGTTGGCGAAGCCCAAGGAATAAAGGTCAATTGATTTTATTTTTTAATGTTATTGTTTAATATTGCTTGTGAACGTTAACTTTTCTTTTTCATCGTAAAAAAGGCGTTGGCATTGTTTTCATATTTTTAATATCGATTGTTTTTCTCTATGTTTAAATTTTCCGTGTTGATTTTTGTCTCAAAGTTTTCCAATGTGGAAATTAATTTTGTAAAATTTTTCGAATTTGGCGATGTTTATTGGTGTCATGAGTTTCATTTTCTCTTCTTCTTGTACCAGATTAAAATTTCTACTGTAACTTCCAAACATGTAAATTTTTTACAAATGCCTTTCTGATATTTAAATTTTGTGAGCGTTTGCTGCCGTCAATGTACAAGTTTTATTTCTTGTTTGCTACTGTTATAGTAACTAATTCTTAATAATTGGTACTTATCATGGTTGGTGGTATTAAAATTAGCAATCTTTCGTAACCAATAAGCCCATCGTAAAATAATTGTGAAAGTTTAATAGGAAAAAATTAAGTTTCACTGGAATTTCCATAAATTTGGCTGTTGCTATATTCTTTATTTCCATTGTGGAAAATACGGCCTATACTTTAAACTGCACGTCTTTATGATTGTTAAAAGTTTTCGAGAACCGTAAATCTTGGGTTTATATATGATTTGTTTGCTGCTGTGTCTAACAATTTTTTTAGAGTTTGGCATTTTATCGTAATTGTAACTTAAATGGAAGTGTGGTTTATTGAGTTAATTTAACTGAGAAGTTAATGTCCCTTCCTGCGCATCTCGTAGAAAATCATTGTCTACGTGTTCTAAATTATTTACATTTGGGTCGTTCTTGTTTAATATATGTTGAGGGAAAGAATGTTTTTTGTTTATTATTGACCAAAAGATCTTTTGTGCTTGACACTATAGAATGTAATATATCGACCATATATACCAACCATATATAGTAACTGTTAGTCTTCTTTGATCAAAGTGGATGTATCTACCAAGTACCACCCTATTATGGTCAGTAAAATAGTGGCAGATAATGTATTCAATTGTTTTAAACACGAGAACCTTAAACTATTCGGTTGTCTAAATGGTGGTCTTGCGATCTGTAGCCTGACATAAATTTTCTTAAGATCTTGAGACACTTTATTTTTTTAAATTGATTGATTTTATATTTCTAGAAACTTTTACGAATGCTTTAAAAACTTTTTGTTTTCTCTTAACTTGTGTCTGTTATTCCTGTTATCAACTTTATGTATTTGTTGAAATTCTTAGTCCATCTAAAGCACGGTTCTAGCACAATCATTTTTCTGCTACTACTTGTCCATTTGTGATATATAAACTATTTTTTTTTTTTTTTTTTTTCAACAAAATGTGTTGTGTAGTAGGAATTACAATATGTGTCACAATAACACATAAAAACCTTTTAAGACCAAGGTCCCACAACAACATACGTTCAAAGGTGTTGATGGACGTAAATCTTTTTTTTTTTGTTTTTTTATATTTTTTGTTAAAGAATGGATAACCAAACAAAAAATCATATCACTGACAAAATATGACATAGGCCAATACTTCATGATAGAATAGAGAAAATAAAAGTAAATTAAAAAGTAAATAGCAAATTGTTACAAAAATTTGCTGAAACAAAACAAAAATGCAGTTGCCAATAATCCAGCCGGTTGCATATTCCTTGATCCTGTGACGCACCTTCTTTCTTAAAGATTAAAGCCCACACATAATTATATGAAGGCTCGTTTCTTCAAGGAAGCAATAGCGTCTCATCATCAAGGATTATTTAACAGCTAAGATTGACGGTGCTACCGTTGACTGAATACAGTTCATCCGCCACCACCCCTAAGATGTCACCTTGGCTAGTGATATCTCGCTACTATTGCCAGTGGTATGTGATATCTCACGTCAACTCGTATGTCAATAGCAGGGACTGGAGTACGCGGGGTTGTCACACCCGTAGATCAAAAATAAAAAAAAATTTCAAAACAATAAAAACTGATCCCTCCATTGCAATATCTTATAGATTTCAGTACTATGAGATCAACTTCAGGTCAAAATGTCTCGATTTCAGAAAGCTGTGCTGAGAACCTGACTGTAAAAAATGATGTTTACGTATATATTAATATTGGTGTATTTTTTTTCGTAAAAGTAGAATTGGGAGCTATGGCTTGTGATACTTGTGAAAATCTCTTGCTCTACCACCAATTTTATTCTGGAAGCCAACATCTTTGCGTTGGTGCTTTCGTAGGTTAAGGAGGTTTTTTTTACCAGATCTGCATTTTGGGGATTATGACAGTTAATTATTTGTAAAGGTAACTTATTTTTGACATACATTCCAAAACATTTTCGGAATCCATTTTGTTTACATTCAAGATGAAATTTCCATTTAAGATGTTTTCTAATTTTGAAGTGATATATAGAGTGTGAAGGAGAATATCGTCAGAAACTATCGACAAAAGTAACTGAGAAATCACCCTTTCATTTGCAATGGTTGTCGTTTGCAATGTGCCTGGTATGGTACATATTGTGTTGGCTTGTGAGTTTTCATTTTTTCTATGGTAAGGAGCCAACGGACCATGGTCGTGTTGTGTATTTTGTTCTTTCGGAATCACTTCTGTTAAACTTGCAAAGTGTGTGAATAAAAGTTTAATGAATGTTTCGTAGCAGTTGAATATGTTTAACCGTCTGGTTTGCAAATTGAACTAAGTGAATAATTTGGTGACCAGTAGTAAGATGCTAGTAGTTTTTGGCCAGGCTGAAGCCAGTAGACTATTGTGCCAAATATCTATTGTACTAAATAGCTTTCCCAAATAATGAATTTTAATCGTCTGTGTTTTTTAGTCTATTGAAATTTCAGCCACACATAGAAGTTTTCACCGAGTTTCTTCTTCCATATTACTGCTCAGAGTGAGGCTCGAAACTTTGTTTCTGATTACGATGCTAAGTGGAGGTTTTTGCCTTTAACCTGCTTTTTATAAATAGTAATTAGAACGGAAATTATTTTTTGTCTATTTCCCATGGTGTGTTTAACGTTGTCAAGGGACGTTATTGGGAATCCCAAGTAAGATTGCCTGCCTTATCTCGTGGCATATTCATCTCGTCACTAGGAAGTATGTAGACGCTACAAATAAACTTGCAAACTCAGTTGTAGATAGAACAAATGGATTTCTATATGCACGGCTGATATTGTGCCACGAAGTTTGTACGTTGTGTAACTTACACTGTTGACAATTGACAATTTTAAGTTATTCTGTAAGAAACGTAGCAATATCAACTTCATTTAAAACAGAATTGAAAAATGTGATATGAAATATTTCTTAAAGACAATTTCAGTTTTATTACATAATGTAATTCTTTCTTTTTATAATATTTTATGTATGAAAAAACCGAAAAAATTCATAAAAATAAAATATAAAATTGATTTCTTAAAAATATATCGCCACACCACCATATATCGCCATCAGCGTAATACTTGCAATGCAGCGAAAAAAAGGTGGGTAATGACAACAAAAAAAAAAGTCAAAATCACAATTATTTTTCTTATTTTCACAGATTGTAAAATTTGAATTTATGACGGATATAAAAATATAATAACATTAAAAAAAAATTTTCTTTTTCGTTTATATTTTCCATCGACATTTTTTTTTTTATTGATTGATTTAAGATGAATCAATGATAAAAAAAAATGATGTAAAGAAACAAAACTGTATTCACTTAGTTTTTTGTGTTCGCTTAAATATTTTTATGATGATATCTTAAAAAGATATTTTTGGTCCTTCTTTTATAGTCTCGTATGTAAAAGCTACAAAAATAAAGAACATAAAGCTTCAATTTATTGGTAATAAAATATTTATAAGAATGAAAATAAGAAGAAAAAATAAAATTGAAAAAGCCATTTACAAAACGGTTTTTTAAGATAATTTTAAATGTTTTCGGTTGTAACCAAAAATAAAATTTGTTTAAAGTGTTTTGTTGTTGTTGTCTTTTATTTTTATGTTCAAAGTTAATTTAATGGTATAACATTAGTAGTAAAGGGAAACGATTCAAAGATTTTTTAACGAATAAAGGATTTGGTATTCTTTGTTATGCTTTGATTGAAATTTCGATTTAACTGTAAAAAAAACACGGCAGTTGTACATATCTTCCTTTTATTAAAAATTTACTTTGAATTTATGTCAATTTATTGCCAGAGTTTAGTAGTAATTGTCTAATTTTGATTCATTTTTATTACATGGATATCCAGAGCTTTCGCATAGTGCATTTTTTCAAAAACGAATTTGGACATAATTTATGAGAAAATAGGCAAGAGTTTAACCTTTGCTCTTTGAAATTGTTGATCAAACGTGTTTACTGAACCAATAAAAATAATTGAAGGATTTCAAAGCTTGCTCTTAAAATTAAAATGATATTCGGCAATCCAACACTTCCCCTGGCCAAATACTGAGATCATGTAGAAAGTTTCAAAATGTTTTCTTGCTTAGACTTTTGGTAAGACAGTCAGTAACCTGGTTCTTTGATTCTATTGAAACCACTTCAATCTGATTATTCCAAACACATTCACTTAGGTAGTGGAGTAGTTGGGTATCTATGTGCTTAGATCTCTTTGTCTCTCGATTCTTTGATATAAATATACAACCTGCGTTATCTTCAAAAAACTGTACTGGACTCTTAACTTCAATATACATGTCTTTCAATAGCCTAGGCAACCAAATACCTTCCTTGCAAGCCATCCAAGCACCTACATACTCAGCGTCAGTTGTTTATGTAGTAACAAGACCCTGCTTCTTTGCCCATAAAACTGTATTTCCAAATATCCTGAAAACATAGCCACTAGTTGACTCTCTTTCATCCTCATCATGACTCTCAATATCTTTGAAAGTTTGTGAAATATCCTCAAAAATATTATACGAAGTAAATTTTTCTTTAAAGTTGCAAACAGAATAATCATACCTTTGTGGAGCTCTCCTCTCCTGTACATACCGTTGTTGGATACTATAACGGTCATCTTGCAAAATCCACTTCCTCTACACTCAAATATTCAACATCAGGCTCAGAAATTTGCACAGCTGGCTCAGAAAGAGTGCCTTTGTCATGTTTTATGAAACTCTTCCACCAGGTTCAGGAATAACTTCTTCTTTTCATGGTCCAGTTTCTCGACAAATAGAGTTTTCATCACTTTCAAACACAGCACTGGTAGATTTAATTTCATCAAAGACCACATTAGGTGAGTGGACAATATTCCTTCTAGAATCACACCATAATTTGTAGCCATTTGCTTCATACCCAACAAGAATACATTCGAAGCTCTGGCTATCTAATTTTTCCTCAAAATTTTGGCAACATGAGCAAAGATTTGCTACCAAATACTCTCAAATTCAAAAGTTTAGGTTTGCGACCAAATCACGTATCATAGGGAGTTTTATACTTAAATTCTGTCGTCGGACTCCGGTTGGTCAGTCAAAAGTCAAAAAATGGGATTCTTCCATGCCTTTAAAATGTTTAAATCACTCAGAAACTTCACCTTTAGCATTCATAAGATAAACAACAACCACATTCGTGAAATCTTGTATGAACGTTGCAAAATATCGGTTTCCATCATAAGCTTCATCGTTGGATGGTCCAAAAAAATCTGAATGTAAAAGCTAGAGGGCGCGATGGCTTTGGCCGTGTTTTGTTGGAGGACCGACGAGCTATATTGTTATCCAAACCCTCATACATTTGCTTCAATTTGACAACATTCTCCATACTCAAGTGGCCAAGAAGCTTGTGGTATAGTTTATTAGTACGCTCATTTCCACTACAAAGATTTGCTGAACAGTCTTTAATGCTTTCTAAGTCCATCCAATATAAGTCCCCCTCCAAATTTTCCATATCCGATAACTTCGTTGTTCATGAGAATATTTACTTTTCCATTTTTAAAGACAACTTTTCCGCCTATTTTGTCTATCCTGCTCACTGATACCAAGTTTTGTCTAAAAAATAAGAACATCATTAAGCGTACCTACTTTCATGGCCCCGTTCACGATAGTTGAGATTGTCATGTTTCCAACTTTTGCAACAGTCATTGTTTCTCCTTACTTGGTTAAATGTATGACAATATATTGACTACTTTTTGTTGACTGTAGAAACTTCTGATCATTCAAAATATGATCGGTACAACCAGAATCAATAACGCATGGAAATTTCTATGAAACCTTCAAATTAGGTTCAATTTTACATAATCCCATCCAAGCGAATAAAATATCCTCACTTCTTTCAAAGATATTTGTTTTTTTCTAGTTGCTTTTTTACATTTATATGACTTGTGACCGTTTACATCACATTTCAAACACACTATTTCTCTTCGTAGACCTCTAAAGTTCTGAGAATGTTATGTACATCTCAATTCATTACAACATCTATACCCGGGCTAGCTCTCATCAGCTCTGCTTCTAGTAAGACGCTCTTAACACGTTAAAGAAAACGATAATTTTCTTCCATCATTTCTAACGCAGTTTCCACATGAACATAAATTTCAGGCATGGCCATCAATAAATCGATGATAATTTCCGGCTGTTCCTCCAGCACATTTATATGCATGCACTGCACCTTCAAATTCTTTGAAAAAAAAAATTGTGACGCTGATGCATAGGCTGACATGACCACAGCTCTGGAAATATAGTGTTCTGGACATAAAGTGAGCTAGTATCCATCAAATACTTTAATTAAAGGTTAATCAATGTTATTGATCTCGCGGAGTTCTAATTATAATAATATTAATGAAAGCAGTTGCATCTCAACAAACATAATTTCTCTTGTACGAGAAAAAGTAAAAAAAAATTTTAACCGGAAGTGAAAAACCGGATGCAGAACTGCTGTGAACCGTACTAAATGCTTATGTACCACGTTGCATTCAATTCGATTATCAGGTACAGATTTTATGGAGCTTAAAAAAACTGGTGCTTAGAGGACCCGCAACCTCTTTCTTCACTTTCGCCCAAAAACTAATCAGTTCCTTGCAATTCATATATGCATCTTTTTCCAAAGTGTGATCAAAATTCATGGTGGAACACGGTGGAAAAAGCTCATATGCTCTACATGGCCATCCACCAAAGAACGAATCATATAATTCATTGCTCTCGCATTCTCAGCTATCCCTTTAGCTTCTTCTCACTTCCATCCGAACCCCTTACATCTAAAGACTGAATGTGCTAGTGCAATGATTTCTCACGAAGCAATGCTGACAAACGAAATTTCCATACAGCATAATCTCTGCCGGAGAATTGTGGAATAACACAAAGATTTTTAGGTACCGAATCAATTAAGATCCATAACCTATTGATCAAACGTGTTTATGGAACCGAGTTTGAATTTACAATAAAATTAGAAAAACACTTTATAATGAAAAGAATTGAAGGATTTCAAAGCTTGCTTTTTAAATTAAAATTTGTAATGAAGCGCTGCTTCGTTGAAAATCAACGAAGTGGCACAGCAGGTTGCGTGCCTAGCGAGATTAATTTTTTTGCCCCTGACCAGCTTCACTCATTGGGATCGAGTAAAAAATCCTGCTACTTCACCACAAATAAACATAATGTAAGCAAAATACAATATTATAACGGGTTGAAAAAAAAATACAAATGAAATAATGAGACTCTGGCGACCCCTTTATGCGAAAGAACCACGATCAGCACGTCCAACCACTACAATTTACAGCTCACAGCGCTTTCTCACCTGATATATTCACACACACACACACATACATTCACACATGCTCACACACCCATATACACATAAACGCCCATACCTACATCTTAGCATTTAAATGCGCACCCGATTCGTGAATATCACCTCGATGATTCGATTCAGATACCATTTGACCCCATCACCTCATGACTTTTGGATGAGTGTGACTTACCTTATCATCATCTATAGGTAGGTTAATCAAAACAGCAAAACCATCTATACCATCTATCGTTCACAAAGTTACCTTTTATTTTTCTTTCAGAATTCCTCTTGGTATTTTCCAAAGGAATCCCTTTCCATATTTTTCAAGTCATTGAACTTCGCTTTAAGCCCCCTTTATGAATATGAATAAAGGTAGTGCAGTTTTGTTGTTCTATTATGGTAGTGTAGCTCAATTCATCTACTCAGTTAATAAACCTCCAGGGAAAACTTTTGTAGGTTATCACGAAACTCCATTGGACTGGACACAAATTTTATTAGTAAGTTAAAAGACTTTGTATAATTCTTAATATACCCCTACTACGCGATGTTATGAAAATCAGCATGATTAATGAAGGCTTCATTAGTAATTTTATTTAAATCAGAATTCCTGGCTTTGTAATTTAGGTCGGGTAATCGATTGTACTTCATACATACATGCACCGCACATACTCACACATGCATCCCACATGCATTCCAAGGCATTTGACAAAGTTTGGCATAACAACCTTATATGCAAATTGAGATCCTATGGTTTAGACGAGCAGCTTATATCTTGGACACAGAGCTTTATATCTGATCGAAAATTTCGGGTTAATGTTGACGGTGTATCATCGAATACTTTTTCAACTAATGCAGGAGTTCCTCAGGGTTCCGCTTTGTCACCAACTCTTTTTCTTATCTATATTAATGATTTGTTGGACTCAACGGTTCATCCTATACATAGTTTTGCTGATGACAGCACGCTTCATGCGTCTCATGAAGCACCTAAATTATATACACCCTTAGCGCTTAGTGAGTGTAGATCAAAGTTGATAGATTCCCTTAACACTGATCTTAAAACAATTATGGATTGGGGTATTGCTAACAGTGTTGAATTCAATACAAGCAAAACACAGGTTTGTCATTTTTCTAGGATAACGACACCCAATCCTTTTCCATTAACGTTTGGCCCCAAAAATCTTTTAGAGAATGAGTCTGTCAGACTTCTAGGAGTTGAGATTGAAAATAATATGAAGTGGAATTCTCATATTTTTAATCTGGCTAAGAATGCTGTTCAAAAGTTAGGATTTTTGGGGCGATGTCGTAAGTTTTTCGATAGCGAACAACTTCTTTTAGTTTATAAATCTTTTATACGTCCCTGCATGGAATACTGTTCTCACATATGGGGTGGAGCTTACTTGAGTAGTCTCAACTGCCTTGATTCTGTACAGCGTAGAGCTATTAAACTCATTGGTAACCCAAGTCTTACTAACGGTCTTGATTCCTTGCAGCACAGAAGAAATGTTGCTGATTTGACTATATTTTATAAATATATTATGGATGAGCGAGCTTCTGAAGAGATCAAATCGATTTTACCTAAATCAGCAAACCTTTCGCGTCACACCAGAGCAAACGTAGCAGCGCATCCCTTTACAGTTCAAATAATTAGGTGTAGAACTGTAGCCTTCCAACGTGACTTTTTCAACAGAGTCTCTCATCTTTGGAATGCCTTACCTTCCTGGGTTTTTCCTGATGAATTTAATCCTCAAGGCTTTAAAGTTAACGTTCATAAATTTCTCAGAGAATCTTAATTTTTATTCCATTCTTATCCCTAGTTGGCATGGTATCTTCGGATATTCAGAGACGTTAATTTATAATTTGTTATAATTAACACTAAACATGCCTAACTTTGAATAAAAAAAAAAAAAAAACATAAACAAAAAAAAATATAATTAAACTCACGTTTAATCGTCGTTCGTTGGTTGGTTTAGCACATCATCCCTCCTTCCGCCCCATGAAGTTCAGGCACAGGTGGATGAATAAAGGAAATAGCGGCTAGGTATGATTATTACTACTGGCGATTATACATGTTCAAGCGATGGATGACGGTATAATATCTGTTGCGTATAATGAATGTTATTGATGGTAATGTTGTATACGAAAAATGCACCAAATCGTATAGGAAAAAACTATATTGTAGATGAATTCAATGAAGGTGGTGGAGTATATGCCAGCCTGGATCTATGCAATCGAGGTTGAGTATAAAATCCTGGTGATGTCGGATCTATTATAATGATGCATGCCGCGGATGAGGATGAAGTGATCGTGCGGCTAAGTACCACCCCCAATACAGCCGTTGCAAACGGACTAGTTTCACCAGCAATACAAAAAAAATAAACTAGCTTATGGCAGCTTATTGTCGATGGTGACGCTTCAAATAGTAGTTGGTATAAAATTGGTTCTCCTCCAATAATCTTGACCAGCCACAACGCGACCAGTGCAGATGGTTTAATCCCAATAAGGAAGTGGTTTGTGTCACTTGTTCTTCCTATCCCCTATTTGTATTACAATCACAACACACAGATAATCGTTTTTTTTTTGTTTTAATTAATTCACATGAATATTTGGCTATAATAACAATGTGTAACAATAACAATCACTTTTATTTTATTACATCATACAGACAATATCAAAAACAAACAATAATGGCATGATTTTAATTTTACAGAAAATGTAATATTCGATGCTATATAATATGCTATATAAAATATGCTATATAATGTAATGTTCGATGCTATATAATTCTATAAATTTTTGTTTTCAGTTGGTTAGCAATGGGCTCATCAGACGAGCCACACTCGTTAATTTTGATATCAAATGCCCAAGGGCATTATTAACGGATCAGAAAGCATTTACGTTCCTTAGTATTATTGAATTTTACGTTACATTCGACCGAAATCAAACAAAAGTTCCTTATTTAAGTTCTTTCTGTCAGAGAAAACTTGAATACAAAAAAAAATTCGATTTCTTCTGTTGTATCGAAATATACATGAATCGATACAATAAATTTTTTTTTTTTTTTTTAATAAAATGTGTTGTGTAATAGGGTTTAGAATATGTGTCACAACAACACATAAATACCTTTTAAGACCTAGGTCTAGACCTGGGTCCCACAACAACTGGCGTTCTGAGGTGTAGATTAACGCTTTTTTTAAACATCTGTGGGTTGAAGCCACCTGAGACTAAGTGTTCCGGCAAACTATTCCATTTGTACGCAGTTTGGACAAAGAAGTCTCTCTGCGATCTGCCAGTATGACAGCGCGGGATCTTTACCGTTTCACTGGTTGCGGCAACCGATTGCCGAGTGGAACGGGGGTAAGAATAAGTTTATGGCATGATGCCGCTGATTTCATCTGAGCACTGCTGATGACGATATTTGTAAAAAACAACGAGGTCAGCAACAGTGCGACGATGTTGTAGGGAATCAAGTTTTGATGTCAAAGTTCGATCACCTACAATTCGTATAGCTCGCTTTTGAACAGAGTCCAAGAGGGCCAAGATGGAAACAGAGGCAGCACCCCAAACTTGACAGCAGATGAAAATCGTGATCTAATCGAACCAAAAAGTGCAATTTTGGACTCGACCAACTCCGATTGAGCTAAAATTTGGTATATAAGTAGTAAACATAAAATAAAAAATATAAATTCTCTTCAAAAAATTCTAAAACTCATATGTCGAGAATAGGGTGGGTCGAAAAGTTTTAGAAAAATGAAATCCGAGATATATTTAAAAGACGATTGCAAGAGCACGGTCCAACCGATTTTAGTAAAATTTTTTTTGTTTAAAAGGTAATTAAAAATACTTTCTGAAAAAATTACACTGTAAAAAAATTTTGCTACACTGCAAAAAATATATTGAGATAAGTTTTTCAAAGATGGCGCTAGGGTCGAAGGCCAAGCAATATTTAAATTTTTTTTTCGCCAAAAGAGAGGTATATCCTTACACTAAAACATATCAACTTTCTATCAACTTTCTATCAACTCAGATATAATTATTTTTTTTTCCTGAGATATTTAATTTTAAATATTTGCACTACCAGTCAAAATTGACGGTTTTTGGCCAATAGCTGGAGAAATTATATGAGGAAATTATATTAGGAAATTTATATGAAAGTCACGTGATCTCCGTTTAAAACTTTTATTTTTAAATTTTTTTTTTTAACCTTTTTTTTAAATTTTTTATTTTTAAACTTTTATTTAAAAATGTTTTTTCATTAAAAAAATACAACAAACAATAAAAATATTTATAATTTTTTTATTTTAATTTTAAAGTGTGATTTAATAATGGATTTGACTAATATTCATCGTCATCGGTGTTGCAAACCTTTTCAGAACAAGAAGTGCTCAAAGAAATTAGTTAGTTTGACTAAAGGTAATCAAGATAAGTTGAATGAACTTTATCACACTGAGAAATATACAGCCTACAAAAAAATATGTACCAGTTGCAATATAAGGCTATCAAGAACTCATATTGAAGAACAAGCCATTCAGGAAAATATAAATGTTCCAGTGGATGAAAATACAAATGTCCCAGTGAATGAAGACAAATTGACAACAGATACAGAATCTGACGAGCCTCAGCCTGGGCCAAGTAGTTCAAGAGACAAAGTAACGCCTTGTTTAGCCAATGTTCAACGAGATGAACTTATTTACAACATTAATACAAAAATAATTCCTTTGTTAGAAGATGTATCGCCTATTAAAAAATAGCATTGCAAAAGCAATACTTACAACAAAAGAAAATCAGAGGAAATTGCAAATTCTATCCCAAATATACTAAATGAGAAGATATCAGTGGACCAAGAGGATAATATTGTAAACCAGAGAAAAGCCAAATACTATGATGAAATTATCGAAAATCTTAAATTTCAATACAATAGAAGCGATGATTTGGATAAAAAAAAATATTGTCAATATTGCCGCTTGAAATGAGCCATGAAGAAATTCGGAATATTTTTGGATCAGACAACCACTTATGCACTCATTGAAAATAAGAAATTTCAACATAATTTGTGTACATTCTCTTCAATTACTGTACCAAACTTCAGAAGGCATTTGCTATCAGACGAGATAAAAGAAAATAATAATAATATCATTCTATTTAGATGATGATATTAGTCGAATAATGCCTGGATCTCAAAATTATGTTACAATTGGGAAAAAAAATGACCGACAACAAATTCAGAAGAGACTCTTGTTATCCACACTTAGAGAATCATATTTACAGTTTAGAATAAGATTCCCAGGCCAAAAAATTGGGTTTGATAAATTTTCAGAATTACATCCAAAACAATATATCCTGTTAGGAATTGGAAATCATCAAAATGTATGTGTATGTACTCTACATCAGAATATAAAAAATGGAGTACTACTGATAGATTTAATTTGGATACTTTGATTGTAGACCCTGAAACATTCACGGAACAATTTATAAGCCATTTGAAAATATTGATACCACATAATTTTATATCTTTTCAACAGTCTCAATTTTTAAAGGAAAACAAGCAATCGCTACAGTTAGGCGAATTCTTAGTGCAGTTAGATTTCGCCGAGAAGTATTCATTCTTCGTTCAAGATGCTGTTCAAGGATATCACTGGAATAATAATCTATAATTCATCCATTTGTTATCCACTATAAATCTGATGATATTTTACAACACAAAAGCTTTGCTATAATTTCTAATTGCAGTAATCATGATAGTATAGCGGTGCATCTTTTCATCAATAAAATGATTAAATTTCTGAAAGAAGGCCAGAGAATGTTGATTAAAAAAATATTTTTCGTATCAGATGGAGCTGGAGCCCAATATAAAAATAAGTACAATTTTATAAATTTATGTAATTTTAAAGCTGATTTTCAAATAGAAGCAGAGTGGCACTTTCACGCAACAAGTCACGGAAAAAGTGCTTGTGACGGAATTGGGGGCACATTGAAGAGGGCAGCTTATCGATTCAGCCTAGCCAATAAGGATACCATTCAAACATCAGCTGACTTGTACAACTGGGCATCGAATTCGTTTTCAACTTCAATGAGTTTCGAATATTCTACAGAAGAAGAACATGTCGAAATGAAAAAAAAACTAAATAAAAGATACTCCCAAGCAGTCACAATAGTTGATACACAATCATTCCATGCGTTTATACCAGTTAGTTCAACCACACTCTATGTTAAAAAATACTCCGATTCTGTTGTCTCCGAATTACGTAAAGTTAGTAGAGAAAAATAACATGTAACTTTTTATACTATTATAAGGCAATAAACAGTATATATATATATATATATATATATATATATATATATATATATATATATATATATATATATATATATATATATATATATATATATATATATATATATATATATATATATATATATATATATATATATATATATATATATATATATATATATATATACTGTATTTATTCAGAACAATCTTCTTTTATTTATAAAATATGATGTAAAATTTTGCACACATTATAATTTTGACAGGTAACGCACATTTTTAAATTAAAAATTAGCCCTAAGTGCCATGGTTATGGAGTTATTTGATAAATAACCTTTGGAACTTTTTTTCTCGAAACAGGCTGACCCCACAATCCCGGTGTGTTCAGACCGGAGTTGCGCCTTCATGAGTTCTACTTATCTCCCGTACAAAGTCATCCGAAGTACCCCTCTCCAGTTATTGGCCAAAAACCGTCAATTTTTTCAATTTTGACAGGTAGTGCAAATATTTAAAATTAAATATCTCAGGAAAAAAAAATAATTATATCTGAAAAAATTGATATGTTTTAGTGTAAGGATATACCTCTCTTTTGGCGAAAAAAAAATTTAAATATTGCTTGGCCTTCGACCCTAGCGCTATCTTTGAAAAACTTATCTCAATATATTTTTTGCAGTGTAGCAAAACTTTTTTACAGTGTAATTTTTTCAGAAAGTATTTTTAATTACCTTTTTAAAAAAAAAAATTTTACTAAAATCGGTTGGACCGTGCTCTTGCAATCGTCTTTTAAATATATCTAGGATTTCATTTTTCTAAAACTTTTCGACCCACCCTATTCTCGACATATGAGTTTTAGAATTTTTTGAAGAGAATTTGTATTTTTTATTTTATGTTTACTACTTATATACCAAATTTTAGCTCAATCGGAGTTCGTCATGGATTTTGATGTTCGATTAGATCACGATTTTCATCAGCAGTACTCCATACAGGGACGAATATAGGACTTATAAACATGGAGCAATTGGTATGGAGTGAAAAATTTTTTGCATCTATTTAGGAGGCCGAGTTTTTTAGACGCGCTTTTTGCCATCGCCATTACATGATCGTTCCAGAGTAGGTCATTTGAAACTGTGACACCCAATAAACGAATGTTTTTACATTCACCTATTGGTTCATCACACATACTAAATAAAATATCTTTGGGGAACTCGGTCTTTAATCTGGAAACAATCAACAGCTGTGTTTTGGTGGAGTTGAAATTGACAAGGTTTTGGTCACCCCAGTCGGCGACTTTGTTCAGGTCTTTGTTCACGTTTATGGCAGCGTCTCTCCGGGCAGGATTAATTCGTTCGTGCATTTTACCTTTTGAAGGAAGGGGCTCGAACGACTTGTGCAGAGTACTATCATCTGCAAAACTATTTATTGGGTTGCTGGTGATTTTCAACAATTCGTTGATATAAATCAAAAATAGGGTTGGGGACAATACTGAGCCTTGGGGTACACCAGCGTTAATTAGTTTAGACTCAGAAGAATATCCGTCTAAGGTTACCGAAATGTATCGGTCGGATAGAAAATTTTGAATCAGCTTCACAACATTGGGATGAAAACCGTACGCAACGAGCTTGTTGATTAAGTTTGCATGTCAGACTCGATCGAATGCCTTGGAGATGTCTAAAGCGAAAACGTATGTTTCACCACCTTTATCAAGTATGCTGTTCCAACAATGCGCTACATAGTTTAATAGATCGGTAGTTGATCTTTTGTTTCGAAAACCGTATTGGCTGTCGGATATTAAATGATTTTCTTCCAGAAATTTTGAAATATGTGTATTAATATAATGCTCATAGACTTTGGATAGGACCGATAGTAAAGCTATTGGCCTATAATTTGAGATATCGGATTTTGGTCCCTTTTTGGGGACGGGCTGGACATTTGCCAACTTCCAGCACGAGGAAAATATACCAGATTTGTAGGATTGGTAGAATATTTTAGTTAAAGTTGGTGCAAGTTCTTTGGAAAAGGTTTTTAAAATAATGGGTGGAATATTGTCCATTCCTGATGCTTTGTTGATGTTTAACCCCTTTAAAAGTTTAGCGACTATTTTGGGTTTGAAGTGAAGTTCATTCATATCAACTCCTGAAGACTGAATTCGGGGTATTTCTTTAGGAGTTTCCAAAACAGTGGAGTTCAGAGTAAAGCGTTCAGCGAACAAGTTACCTTTTCTTGCGGGATCATTGACGATTAAATCACCATCAATAATAGGGGGAATAGAAAATTTTGTACCAGAATTTAAAGAATTAATGGCACTGTAGAAACTCTTGTCAGAAACAGACATAGACGTAAGTTTTGAGGCTTTCGCTCTGTCAATTTCGGACTTTTCGTTTGAGATAATCTGATTAGATATTTTGTTGGCCTTCAGATATTGGGATCGATTAGTGGGAGTTTTGTTATGAATCCAAATATTAAATGATCTACGTTTGTTTCTAAGTGCCGTTTTGGCAGCTTTCGAATACAAGTATTTTTGTTTGGGTTTTACTATGGAGAAAGGGACAAATTTATTGATAGCAAATTGGATGGTTTCTGTAATGTTTTGAGCAGAAACATTTACATTGTCAGTGTAAAAACAATGACGGTCGAAAGGGAAACCATGGAAAAAATTTTGAAGACCACTCTTATCCATTTTTGAGTAGTGAAATATTTTACGGGGTTTGGGAGCTGTAGTTTTAAGTAAATCAGTTTTGATAACTGATGAGATTAAATAATGATCAGAATTTCCAATACTACCTTTCGCAATATCGACACTCGTAATATCTGGCATTGTGGTAAGACAGAGATCTAGTAGAAAACTATTATCACCGCCATTACGGGGAGTGAAAGTCGGGCTTTTAACAATTTGGAATAGGCCCTGAGACGCGGCAAAAATTTCTGCCAGTTTTCCACTATTGTCAACATCGTCGGTCGATTTGGAGAATTCCAACCATGATTTGTTGTGGACGTTGAAGTCACCGGTAACGATAACTTCACAATTAGGGGACTTTGCTCTAATCTCGTCCATAATTTTTGTCAGTATATTAAAAAAGTTTGGGTTACGTTTGTTGGGGACCGTTATAAAGTTATTGTAAAAAAAGTCATTTCTGGAAGACAAATCTTTAAAACCATTGTATTGAAGCCGTCACCGTGTAGTTCAAAATTTGGAAAGCGCGTGTACGCAACACTCTCATGAATGAATGCGCATACGCCCTGATGGAGTTTGAAAGCTGATTTGAGCCTATATTTGGAATTAAGCGATTCTATAAAGAGAAAATTTTCAGAAACTTGTGTTTCTGTAAGGAATAGAATGTTCGGTTTGTCGTGCTCAAGATGATGTTGCACGTGGTCATGGTTAGCGTTCAATCCGCAGATGTTTTGAACATGTATTTTAAAATTTTTTATTGATTCATATATGTTTTGTCCCTGCAAATTCCGTGGACATGCCGCTTTATGGGCGGGTGGATTGCGCAAATTTGCTTTACCACTTGCAGACTTATTTTTTTTCGGTTGTACTGCCATATATATATCAAAATGTTTATTTTATTTTTTTGTGTTTTATTTTAAAATGCATAACTAAGTAAAAAATCCTATCATACTACAAAATATGACATATGCCAATATTTCATGATAAGATGAAGAAATAATAACAAAATAATAAGTGAAAAACAAATTGTGAGAAATTAGCAGAAAACAAAACAAAACTAAATGCCAATAATCCAGCCGATGCAGCGCATCCCAGACGCACCGCCCACCACCTTAATCGAGGCACAAAGCCCACACATAACTACGTGTTGGTTCGATTCCTCGGAAGAGCTAATGAGCGGTACCGCTACGGAACGCTGCCCAGCTAAGACTGGAAGTGCTGCCGTTGACTAATTAAAGTTCGTCCGCCAGCACCCTAAGATATCATCTTGGCTAATGACATCTCCTGCCATTGCCAGTGGTATGTGATATCTCACGCTAACTCATATGTCAATGGCAGGGACTGGAGTACGCAGGGTAGTCAGACCCGTAGATCAACATTGATCATAATCGATCAAAATCGATCCCTCCTGCGGGAAAACTCATAAATTAATTAAACTCCACGAACAAAAAACAAATTAACTAGTACGCGCACATAACAAGTTCACGAATTTATTTTGACTATTTATTGTCAAATAACTATGGAAGACAAAAAAATTTAATTTAACCTCATCTCGCGCTATCCAATTTTCCAAATACAATTTTATCCATCGACCATCAGTTTACAAACGAATTTTTTTATATCCTTGATCTAATCAGTTTTAAAATCTCCCCAAATGATCAGCAAATATGTATAATCCAGGCGGAACACATGTTTTAATTCTTTTCTTGTTATTTCTCAAAAAAGATTCGCCTTCACCATCTTTATATAAGAAAAGTCAAAATACAACCGCACTGTCAAAAGACTTAAATCACAATCCAATCAGAATATTTAATAATCACGGAATAAGAGGTTTCTATCAGAAAAATTTGCTTATTTATAAGCAAAATAAAAATGATTTTACATCTCGAATTAATAAACTCAACAAAAATCTGCCCATTGGACAATTTTATTCGATAGCTAGATGTACAAAAAAAAAATTCCCGATAAGGTAACGAGAGACATCTATAATGAAATGATTTAGGAAATTATATTTACCAACTTATTCACTAAGGATTTATCAGGCTCTAATATCGGAGGCTACAACCAATTTCTAATATTGATTGTAAGGTTTATATATCAACATAGTGGAGCCATAAATCGATGATATTATACACCCGCTCCATGTTAATTTTCATAATGATTGACGAATAAATTGGATATAGGAAATCACATTAGAATATATTACACAACTGTTAGGATAATCCCTGTTTTACGAAAACCATTGTGGATGACGGTTACGGTTTGAGTTTAAGACAATGTGATTAAAGAACAACAAACGGAAATAAATAAAAATCTCCGCCAATGCAAATTTGATGCGCGTGAGTAAGTAGTGCAACTCCAAATCAGTGAATTACCGTTAATGTTATTTACAACTGTTTAATAGCGATTAATGATCACAAACTGAACAAAGAATATTATAATGGGAAACATAACTACCGTTCCACGATAATAAATTTGTGTAGCGAAAACCATAGTGAATGACGACTATGGATTGAGTATAAGAACTAATTAAAAAAAAGTTGAGGACAACTATGAAAACAAATATGAGGATTTATGCTAAGGTAAACATGGTATGAGCGGGACTGGGGTTTGAATTATAATAGTGGTGCTTGAATTACCCGTAATAACAAATTATATTCAGCAAACCAACAGAAATCAAGATCAACGAGTGGTAGTAAATCTTACCAAATGACATAAACACCGAGAGGTTGGAGCAAAACATACACCATGATTAAGTTTGAGCTTAATCGAACAGCGGGTCAAGGAATAACAGCATATTTCCAGATTTTTGTAGTAATCGTCAAGGTTTTACTAATTTTGATTTTACTTTGATTAAATGATTACATCGATATTGGTTTTGCACAAATAAAGGGTTTTTCTGGTTGTCCTAGCTCTTATCAGTATTTGACACTAAATATAACTGCATCAATAGTTGGAGTCTGATAACCAATTCAACATTTTGCTGATCTGCGGCTTACCATATATTGTGGATCTAGGAAGTAAGTCGGTGTCAGACGATGATTCATCATACAGTTGCCGGGAGTCAATTACAACTCGCCCACGGTTTTCAGTATATTCTAAACTTTTTTGGTACTACTGATAGTGGAGAATTATAAAGAAGGTTCAATTATTTGATCAATTTTTATGTGCTATTATGTAACAACATGTGTTATGTTGTAAGAACTACAATAAGGAGTAATTTTTGCAGACAAAGTTTCAGACAAAGTTTCAAACAATATGAGTTCCGAGGTGTTGAGGGACATAATTTTTTGTTTTTTTTTAAGAATGGATAGTCGATATTTCTCAATATTTCTAACATATTCTTTGGGCAGTGCTTTCTTCAACGATTAAAGCAGATAAAAAGATTAAGGCTTGTTTATTTGAGCAAGCAATAGTGCTCTTTTATAAAAGATGATTCCATAATTATAGTGAGGATGCTAGCGTTGACTGCATATAGTTCATCCACCTTTATCTCTAAAATATCAACTTGGTTGGTGATTTCTCACTACAAAGAAGCTTCTGCATCAACAATAAATTAAACCTAAATGAACTTGCCCATAATCTAGTTGAAAGAATGCTCCTCCATCATGTTACGGACCTTATTTCTTAGTGAATAGATCCCACATATAAAGTCGTATAAGAGCTATTTCTTTTTCGCGCAAGCAACAGTTCAACATAACTAAGGAATCCACTATAACTATAGAACCGAGTGCTACCGTTGATTGAATAGAGTTATTTTGCTAATACACCTTGAAAATTGTTATTTCACTACGATTTCCAGCTTGGTATATGATATCTCCTATTAGATAAATTAGCACATATAAAGTTTTTATCCTGTTTATAAGATTTTTGACTATATAACATTTAATTACCATCATTCATATACAACAAAATCATTTGTTTTAATAAGCCTAAGCTCATCTTCCTTTAGATATAATAATTAGACTTGTTGCAAAATTAAAAAAAAAACAGTTGAGTTAATTAAAAATAAAATAATTAAGAAATAAAAAAAACTATAACTGCTGTAATGCATATGAATTGAAATTTACATGAAATTCTTAGCAGGAAATTTATATAGATATATTTTTTTTATTATTTTCAGAGCGTTAGTTTTCATTATGCTGTTACTATTTGCATAACTAAATGTTTACTTAGAATTATTTTAATGAGGAAAATATATATTATAAGGATATAAATGTACGAGTACGAAAAACATTTTGAGTTTTTTTTCTGTTTATGCTTTTATATAGATGAATAAACGTTGAATAGAATAATAACTTGTTGATGGGTATATAATAGAACTTATGATACGAGTTTTATTATCATAAAATTTGAATGTTGTGAAGTGGATGACTGTAAAAATAGACAGACGATTGAAAAAAATTGAAATTTTCTTCGACTTAGAATGTTGCATGAGCTAAGAGAATTGTATTTTAGCTCAATGTTATTAAATTTTTAGTTTATTTAGCCGAGTAAATGATTAATAAATTCAATTCAATTATTCAATTCTGTTATTCACCATTTATTTTATGGTTTAAAAAGCTTTTACTTAATCCCTTATATGTAAAAATAGTCTCAAGCAAGGAATCCATCAGTTTTATATGCATTACGAATGCCACCTCTTTAAACAACAAGCAAATTGCTTCTTCTAAAAACTTTAGCTTATCGTTTTGAATTTTTTCAGCAGGTATGTAGTGATCTGTTATGCTATAGCACAGAACTTTTTTAACAGAGAAATTTCAGTTTTTGTTTTTTTTGTTCCATTTTCATTCCATTGATGGAACTTAGGGCTTTGCCAATGCATTATTTCTGAAAGAAGAGAGATGGTGAGATAAAACTATGGTGAGATCAAAAAATTGCTTTTGTTTTGTTTCCAAACGGTAACATAAGATAAAAATAATAACCAAAACTTGTACAATCATGTAACATGCACGGTTAGCAAGAATTTGGTGACTTTAGAATTAGTATGTATTATGAAAATCAATATGGTTATTTTATTGTTAATTTATCCGGCTTGAAAGATCAAAAATGATTTATTTTAAGCTAATTGTGTTTGGACTGTATTAATTTGTCAGAAAATAAATTGAACGTGGAAGACTCAGGTTCAATGACCAATCAGCCCAGTTAAGTTTTATTCAAAAAAGGGGTTTTAAGCAAAATTATAACAACTATAAACACCTCGGCTTTTCGGAAAAGATTGTTAATTCACAAATATCATTGGTTTATTGGAAAAACAGCTATAGACTGATTCCCTTTATAAAATATATTAAGATACTAAGTCATAATCAAGTTTTAAAGTAAGACAATGGAACTGGATGCCATTGTTTTAAAGAGAATGTGCAGTTGACTTAAATGAGATTGGAATAACCTTTTTTGTTGTGTTTATTTATTTATTTACTTATTCAATGGATCAACAAAATATGATTTAACTGACCTACATTTTAAGCTTTAAACATTTTGGAAATCCTAAAAATATTTATAATAAAAATAAAAACAAATTAAAATTTAATTTAGCCGACCTACTATACATATTAAAATTTAAATAATTTGCTAACATCTAATTAAAATTTAATAATAAAAATTAAAACAAAATAAAATTTAATTTAATTGACCTACTTATAAAATTTTATGTTTTAAATAATTTAGTAATTTCATTTTTAAATTCATTTCTACGATGTTGAAATCGAAAGCGCTGTAGAACATGTTAAACCTGTTTATAGCCAAATCCAGAGGATTATTTTTACCATAATTCGTTCTATGAAATCTTGGTTGTAATAAAGCACGGTCACGAATGTTTAAATTTTTAGCAAGAATATCAAGCATGGACAACAGAATGGGTGAGTCAGTATGTCCACTTAACAAATCAAAAATGAAACAAGCAGAGCTAATTGAACCCCTTTGTTCAAGTGTTAGAATATCAAGTTGAGCACAACGTTCTAAATATGGGATATACTCCTGACTATTGGCTCCTGATTATTATATACTCCTGATTATTAGCGGATTATTAGAGTATTATATACTCCTGATTATTAGCGACTCAATTTCCGTTGAATGCGTTCAATACGATTAACTTGAACAACATAATGTGGGTTTCAAATTATAGATAAATATTCTAATTGTGATCGAACTAATGAAAAAAAAAAATGTTTTAAACGTAGAAGCATATCGGAAATCCTTGCATGTTCTAAACATAAATTCAAGCATAGCATTGGCTTTATTTATTTTTGTTTCAGTATGTTGAATAAAATTTAGGCTACAATCAAAGTGAATGCCAAGATCCTTATGCACATTCACTTTTTCAATAACAGTAGCTTACTTGAGTAGTCTCAACTGCCTTGATTCTGTACAGCGTAGAGCTATTAAACTCATTGGTAACCCTAGTCTTACTAACGGTCTTGATTCCTGTAATGAAGCGCTTTCTCACTGGCGAACCAATGAGAATGGCATAGCAGGAAGCGTACCTAGCGAGATTAATTTTCTTGCCCCAAGCTAGCTTCAGCCCATGGGAACGATAAAGAAACCCTGCTACTTCAGCACAAATACATAAATGTACGCTATTTACGAGAATTTGCAGACATGGAAAAAAAAATACAAGTGTGAAAAAGAGACTCTGGCGACCCCATTGGCGAAAGACCCACGATCAACACGTCCAACCCCCACAATCACTCTCAGACGCCCACACACTCACACTTCACGCATACTAACATTCGCCCACACATTCACACTTCACACATACCAACGTTCACCCGGACATTCAATCACTGATACGCCCTCTCACACACATTCCCACTTCTACGTTAGACAACAAAAAAAATAAAGGAAATAAATCAAAACAAGTCCACTCACCCCATGATTAATCCTCCAGTCGTCAAAGTCCTTCGGCCTTAGCCCTCCATCAGTGATGATTCATCCAACAGGTATAGTATTACAAAAATAAATTTACAAATAATTCTTGAAAGGTTGAGTTGTAATTCGGTACCAGTAGCCAAAAATTTATACCACTGGTGCGTTGACAATTCGGCAGCAATAGCAAACAAGTTGGTGTAAATATGGAGTTGAAAATACGATAGTATCAGCAAAAATGGTATATAAATAATCAGTTGCTATACGGTGATAACATCCAAAACTTGGTAAAAATGTTGCGTTGAAAATACGTTAGTATCAGCCAAAAATTGTATTTAAATAATCAGTTGAAATCGCCAAAATTTGGTAAAAACTGTTGCGTTGAAAATCTGATAGTATCAGCAAAAAATATTGTATTTAAATAATCAGTTGAAATAGCCAAAATTTGGTAAAAACCGTTGCGTTGAAAATACGTTAGTATCAGCCAAAAATTGTAGATAAATAATCAGTTGCAAATATCCAAAATTTGGTAAAAATTTTGCGTGGAAAATTCGATAGTATCAGCAAAAAAAATTGTGTCTAAATAATCAGTCGCAATAGCCAAAATTTGGTAAACAGGAACGGTGAATAAGTTTGCCAACCAAATTGTTGAAGAAATTTGTTATCAAAATGGTCGAATAAATTTGTTATCCAAATTGTTGAATGAATTTGGTAGCAAAATCATTGAATAAATTTCGTTATCAAAGCTGACATTGATGATAGAAATATGGTGCTAAGATGAGCGGTGAAACTGGATAATGATAACAAAAATATGAGATAAAACCTCGTTGTACAACTGGCCAATGATGAGTTAAATCGGATGAAAATATGTGTATAAACTTTGATATGATACTATAAATATTGCAATAAACCCCGTTGTAAAATTTGACAATGAGGATGAAATTTATTGCACAAGACTTTGATGTAAAAGTCGACACTGATGATTCGAATACCATACAAAAACACGATGTAACAGTTGACAAAAAATGTTTTCCTCAAATCTGCCGTTTAGTAAACAAACATCAAGTTGACATCAGCTAATAGTTGGGTAAGACTCGACTCCTTCCGATCTTCGGTTACACGATTACCCCGATCTTCCTTTTTCCATGATCAAGCACATACGACAAATACAACACATAAGATTCTTTTGTTTAATATCAATATATTATTTATTACAATGAATGTTTTATTTTGTTATTAATTAATTCGTTACATGCACTAGTTTCAAATAGGTTATAGCACTCACATGAGTCAGCCCGCTTAACACAATTTAATAATTACAATTCAGTTCTTCTTATAATATCAGAATTAATGTGAATTAGAAATACTTTAAAACTAACAAGAATATAAATTTTCCTATGACAGTAAACAAACGAAGAAAAATAAATAACGTTCAAATAAATTTTGCTATACATGCAAACACATTCCTTCACTAAAAAAATTTAATTGAATTACGGGTTTTTATATATGTACAATTGTTTTTAATTGTTCTCCTAATTTTGTCTAATGTACCGGTTATAATATGCATTAATACTCACGAAAATTTGGAACACGGTATAAATAAATAGCCTAAACGGACAAACACAGTTAGCCACAATTCTTTTTCTTTTAATTACACATAATCACTATCACAATTGTTTCTATAGGTCGACTATACAGTTAATTGACTAATTAAATATCCCGGCATGATTAACCTTCGAGAACTCTTACACATTTCAATAAAAAAACTGCTTCGTTTATGTTCATGTATTTTGTTTTAACCCAACTGAGTCTAGCACTACCAATTAGGTTGGTTCATTTGTGACTAGCTAATTTCACTATCTCATAACATAAAGGAATAAATAAAATCCGTGAGCATCCGTTACGCGGAAATGCCTAATTGCAACAAAATTGGATTCACTTTTATCTTAGCTTTAAGAGTAGGAATGATTCTAAATTTGGGTCGGTAATCCCTCTACTAATAAATGAATTACGTGTACACGACCGATTACTAAGCCTAAGGCCATACAGTTATTTCAATTTCCGTTACCTGAATCATGACACCGGGGGTCATGACGTTTCACCTGGATGTAATTGCTCTTCTTTATATTGTAGTCCCAGTCCATATATAATCCATTAATCCAGGAAGTAACGATATTTAGGTGTTTATTCTGATCTTGGTTGGTGAAAAAAATCAATCCTTCTTGATTACAATAGTGATTTTTGGTAAAACAAACACCACCACTTAAAATGTATCACCACTAACAAAAAATCGCCATTTGTTTTTCTCGTCACAAAAGAAAATATAGTTGACAGCTATTTACAACAGGATGTCTCAAAATAAATAAAACAATCATCCAAAAATGTAAAGCTTCGACTAGGCGAGTGCTGTGTGAATCGCAAAATTGAACTAAGAGAGCGAAAAGGCTACAGTGGCTTATTATATAGCCAAATTTTTAGTCTCGCAATAACTCGAATACAGTGTTTAGATGTGAGATAATTAATTTACATCGGATTTTCAAATTATTGGGAACTTTTTATAGTTACACAAAACCGTTTGCTATTTGATAATATTGTACGAAAATAAGGTTGTGACACAAAATATTTCCGACACATCCATAACATTTATAATTGAATTCAAAATGAATTAAATGCAGATTCGATCAATGTTATGATGTTTAGACATTTATTAAACTACAATCTACTATATCAGCACAGTGAAGTTCAGTTCAATAACGGAAGGATTGTTTAAAGCAAAACACTCATACAAAGACAAATCAAATGTTTAACAAAGCAAAAATAGTAATTCTGTGTAGGTTGACGACTGGAAATAAATATGCATAGCTGTTATGAGGCTTGAAAATTTCGTTGTTTCATTACGGTTGGTGTTTAAAAAAAATTCAAACTCAAGTAGTATGGCGAGAACAATCGAATGAAAGTATAGCGCGCATCAATTTTAGGGTGTTGTAAGATTAAATTCTGATTAAATTTTAGTGGTTATACGGGCGATAATTAAAGAAAATTATTAATTAATTCAAATCAACCAACCTTATGTTATATTAATGAATAAATAAATCAGGGTAATTAGTGCAATTTTCTTTCTCCCATACGTTTGACCAGCCATTGAAGATTTAGTCAGACTTCAAGAAAAATAAGGAAACTAAGGGTTAAGGGAACTATACGAAATATGACTATTGATGATGAATGGATGAGAGACTATTACAACGGTACACATTAATATAAGGAACAACAACTAAGGAAGCTGCGACTATAATACACTATGTTTAGACATTAGTCCAGACTATCCATTACATTCCTTGCAGCACAGAAGAAATGTTGCTGATTTGACTATATTTTATAAATATATTATGGATGAACGAGCTTCTGAAGAGATCAAATCGATTGTACCTAAATCAGCAAACCTTTCGCGTCACACCAGAGCAAACGTAGCAGCGCATCCCTTTACAGTTCAAATAATTAGGTGTAGAACTGTAGCCTTCCAACCCTGACTTTTTCAACAGAGTATCTCATCTTTCTAATGCCTTACCTTCCTGGGTTTTGCCTGATGAATTTAATCCTCAAGGCTTTAAAGTTAACGTTCATAAATTTCTCAGAGAATCTTAATTTGCATTCCATTCTTATCCCTAGTTGGCATGGTATCTTCGGATATTCAGAGACGTTAATTTATAATTTATTATAATTAACACTAAACATGCCTAACTTTGAATAAAAAAAAAAAAAAAAAAAAAGTACTGTTAAAATTTTATGTGTAGCAAAATTTTACTCGACATTTCCCAATATTAAGTTCCAATTTGTTTTGTTGACACCATACAGTAAAACGGTTTAAATCTTGTTGAAGAAGCTTACAATCATTTAATGTAACTATTTTAACAAATACTTTCATATCATCTGCATACAGCAAAAATTTTGAGTGCATCAGACAACTACCAACGTCATTAATAAATATTAAAAATAGTAGAGGTCCAAGGTGACTACCCTGTGGCACCCCTGAAGTAACGTCTATCCCAGACGATATACGATCCCCTAATTTCACTTTTTGTATTCTATCTTCAAGATAAGAAGCTAACCACAAAAGCATGGCAGAGTGAAAACAAGCGCAGCGCAACTTAGATATTACAATTTCGTGAGAAATTCTGTCAAAAGCTTTTTTAAAATCGGTGAATACTACATCCACCTGCTCACCCTCTTCTATTGTATTCACAACGAAATCAACAAATCATATTTGTAGTAGCAGATCTACCAGGAAAAAAACCATGTTGCTGGGGAATGACACACTTTCCAATCTCCTTAAACAATTTATCCCGAACAATACATTCGAACAACTTAGGGGTAGCAGATAGAATAGAAATGGGTCTATAGTTTTCAATTAATGATCTATCTCCACTTTTATACACCGGAATGACATACGAAGATTTCCAGCAAGCGGGAACAAATCCAACTTCAAGTGAACTATTAAATAACAATTGCAAGGGATAAGCTAGAGAAAAAGCACAGTTGCGAAAAATAATGGCAGGTAGATTATCGGGACCAGAATTATGATTAAATTTAAGGCTACAAAGGTATTCACAAATTTGATTAACATCAAGGCTAATAAAACCAATGCTAGCAATAGCTTGATCATCATCGGACCCAGATAACGATTCAGACAATTCACACAATTCAGACACTGGTAAAAAGTTAGAAGAGAAAAACGTTGAAAACATTTCACTTACTACACAAGAACATTTAGACTCTTGAGAGTCTGATTCCTGTTTTTTACGTAATTTTACTTACGTATTTACGAAACTTCAATCGTTGCATTTTTTTAAAGGCACGCCGAGCATTTCTAAACGCACTGTAGCTAGATAAATGAAAACGGGTTGAATAATGTTTTCGTAACCGATCCATACGGTTTTTGGCCCGCCGAAGCGCGTTATCTGACCATGGATTTCTTTTCGATTGACGCTCTGCACAAATTGGAATGAAATTTTCCTCGTAGAATCTCTTCAGTGCAAGATCCAAGTCACAAAAATCAAACAGCGCTAACCAATCAACATCATTATAAAATAAATTTAAATTTATGTAATCACCTTTATTAAAGTTTAAATTCAAACTCTTAACATTACTTACCAATTCAATATTACCAAGATCAATTGTTAGAAGAATTGACTTATGAATTCATTGTTTTTAACCAAACATTCATGACATTCCTCAAAATTATACAATGATTCAAAGAAGTTCCCGGATACAATAACTAAATCCAATAACCGACCACGAGAATTAAATAAGCCGTTAATTTGATTCAAATTAAAGGATGCTAGAGAGTCTACAAAATGAAACTCAAGAGCAGAGAAATTATTATTAGGTAGAAGGTTATTAAAATTCATTTGCCAAGATATATACGGTAAGTTGAAATCGCCGAACACCAGTACTATTGTTCTATCGTCAATAGATTCACGTTATGATGCTACAGTGCTCAGAATAAAATATTAAATTAGAACTGGGGGGAATGTAATGAGCTCCAATCACAAACTTCCTTAAAGGAATTTTAACTTTAGCCCACACAGCCTCACAGTTCAATGGCGATACAAAATCAATCTTTTTGGAAATAATGTCAGATTTTAATACAATCAGCACACCTCCGCCTCGAGAATATGAACGATCACACCTGAAAACTACGTAGTTACTAAAAAAAAGTTCCGAATCAAAGACATCAGGAGAAAGCCATGTTTCAGTTAAAACAACAATGTCATAATCATTGTCACTTAAAGCTAAAGAAAATTGAATAGTTTTTGTACGTAAGGCTCTAACATTTTGATAGTAAATTTTGAGTGAAGTTGAATAAGAATTATCAGAAGCATTTGATCCAATAACCCATACATTTTGATGACCATCGTATATGTTGTGATTTACTTTAAGCCCTCTTGAGTCAAGCGTAGGCGTAAAAAACGGTTCCCATATTTTGCACGGTTTGTAAATTCTTTTACCAGAGCACCATCAGGCCATACTTCAGGAGCAAGCATTAATTCAAATGTGCTACCAGGAACATCAATTTTAAAAGATACATAGCCACGGTTACCATCGTCACTTTTAGGTTTCAATTGCGTTAGTACCATATCTTCAATATCAAATTTACTTTTAATGTAGTTCCTAACATCTTCATAATTAACTTCCTTATGCAACCTAGACACAAACAACCATTTGAGAGGTGGAACTGTCCGTAGTGACGTTGAAGCACCTACGTCAATACTAGATCTTTTTGATTTGCTTACAATTTTGGATCCATATTGGATGTTGTTAGAAGCAGATATATCTTTTGCAGGCTTAGACTATCTTTAGAAGAGACTAGGACTATCTTTAGAAGATTTAATGTTTTTATTCACCGCCTCTTTCACCTTATTCGTCACAACAGGTAACTCAACCACCACAGATGTGCTTGAATCATTTGAACTTGCCACACCTGAGAACTCGTGTCTAATTACTAATTTGTATGACATGCAATTTTATTATTACTACTGAGAATTACGGCGTTACAAGTTTATCAAAAAATATTGTCAAGGGTGTCAAAAGAAAGATTTTTATTTACTTTTTTGACCAATTTCTTGGGAAAAATAAAATTAATTATTTGTATGACATGAAATTTTATTTTATTATTTTAGAGAATTATGGCATTATAAGTTTGTAAAAAAAATAATGACAAGTCTGTCAAAAAATGATTTCATTTATTTGTTAGGCAATTTTTTGGAAAAAAAAATTTTGTTGTTTTTATGACGTTTAATGGACATACAATTGGACATGGAAATTTTTGAATTTGTTATAGTTTCTTAAATATTTTTGGAATTTTGAAAAAAGTTTCAATTTTTGATATTATTATAATTTTTGCAATACTTTTAGAATTTTGGAAAAATTTTTGGAATCTTATTGGAATTTAGAAAAAGTTTAAATATAAGATTTTATTCTAATATTTGGAATATTTTTGGAATATTAAAAAAGTTTCAATTTTTGATTTTGTTTTAATTTTTGCAATAATTTTAAAAATTTGGAAAAAAGATTTTGTAATAATTTTTGGAATATTTTTAGAATTTTGAAAAAAGTTTGATTTTATTTAGTTTTTACATTTTTGGAATTTTGAAAGAAATATGAATTTGTGATTTTGTAAATTTTCTCGAAACGTTAAATGGTGAGGTTTTCGAGTAGTTTGCTGATTGTATCACTATTAACTAAATTATGTTAATTTATGATCTTTTATGATTTTCCGGCAACGTATTGATGTTTGGTGTTAGTTTTGTAACAAATTTCTAAACAGAGATAAAAAATACATGTACTTTGACAAATAATTTTTTAATTTTTTTAGAATTTCCTTGATTGGAGTCCACTTGAAAAGAAACTTCAATCGCTTAATTCCACGCGCAGAAGCCAACTTATCGACCAACTCAATCCCAACTGTCGTTTGAAAAAAAAAATTTCAATGGCACAAGCCAAAAAATATGGTCAACAAAAATTTTATTATCAAATTATTTGTTTCGTATTATATTTTTTTAGTTTTCCTTTATTAGACCAAAATAAACAGAAAACATATAAATAATTTAATACGGGCTTCCCGGAATTGTCAGATGTACTTCGAAATATTTCAATTAATTGTGTTTTTACAAACATGTAGATTGAGAAGTTTTTGAAAATATATACATACTTTTTCGAATAATGCTATATTATATTACAATATCTTCATATCTTTTATATCTCCATCATCGTATCTTCATATATTATGCATGCACAAATTGGTGCATGGGAATTTATTAACATGCACAATACGCCGATTTTTTTCAAAATTGTTTTATGAGATATTTAATTGATAAAAAAATTAATTTTTTAGCCTCCGTATTTTAACCTCGTGTTCTTCGAGTGTTCTTACATAAACTTACCCGGAAATTTTACCGTTCTCTGTTTTAATATATTGACAATAATCCATAATATACTTTTACTTTTATTATGTTATCGATTAGTTTCGTTAAGTTCAATATCTTTGAAGATCGTTGGTATGTATAAGAGATTCTAAACATGTATTTTAATATACCGACCGACAAAAAAACCTTAAGTGTAACAAAATACTTTAGAATTTTTTTAAAATCAACATGGATTCCATAAACAAAATAGCAACGAGCTATAAATATTGATTTTATTCTCAAACTAAATCACAGTCTTATCCACAAAAAATTATTTAATACACGCAATACAAATAAATTAAAAATTTATACCATTGTATAAAAACATCACGTTTCGTTCATACCCTTAAACCAATTCAACAAAAGTAAAACCGTATTTAAGCTAAACAAAACAAAAGTTCAACAAAACTGAGCAAAAATACATAAAATAAAAATTAGATAATCTATATTAGAAAACTTTATCTCATCGTTCCCCGTTTTTCCTTTTATTCCGTTCCTTTTTCTTATTCTTTTAAATTAAAAAATACCTTCAGGGTGAATAATGACTATGATATCAAGGTTGGTTTTTTTTTGTTTGGATATATTCAGATAAGGGTTAACGAAAAACATACATACACCTTAATGTTGTTATATTTGAAAATATTTTACGTACGTTTTGATTTTGGATAAAGAAAATTTAAGTGCGTTAGTAGGGAAAACATAAGAAAAATAAATATTTCATATATGTTAGCCGGAGATTTCAAAAAATTAATTTCAGATAATTTTAAGAATTAATGTTTTTCTATTCCAGAGGTTTTCTCTCAAAATTACAACAAACATATCCAGCTTTTAATGCATGTCCAAATTGTCATAGAAATCAACGGTCTTGTTTACATTTTAATTTTTTTTATTTAATTTTTCAAATATTAATTTACTTTTGTGCTTTGCGTTCTGTTTTATAATACAAGCATTTATAGAAAAACATGAAATTTATTTAATGTTAACTCTGTTAAGTGACATGTAAAATTTAATTTAGTAAAAAATATAATTATTTTTTGTTTTAAAATTGTATAAATGGAAAATGCTTTTATTGGTTTAATTTTACAATAACGTTCGAGTGATAGAAAAATGGTGTTAAATGATGAAAATAATGATAGTTGATTTGTTGGTATTTTAGCTGTGTCTACATTTTATGTGATATTATAATAACAGTAATTATTGGCTGAAATTAATTAGCCAGCTATTTATAGAACTCAGTATATTAAGTCAGCTGTAGAACAGTAACACTAGGAGAACCTTTACTGAAGCCTAAAAAATTATTGCGTGTCAAATAAAACGCCAAACGGCATCAGATACATCAGATACATTACCTGAAATTTCATTTAGCTTATGAAAATTTACTACAACACTCCATATTTGTTTAACATCATCTGACTTTTAAGGCACAACAAGCAATGGAAAATTCTATAGACTTTTGGTGTTTTCGATTATATTTCTATCCAAGATGTCTTTAATTTAATTATTTATTTCAAGTTTTGATGTCATGTAAACGATATGGTTGCTGATAAATCGGGAAAGTATTTTGTTATAACGCCATATTATGCATTAAAGAGTAAGTGACTGTTAAAATACACTTGTTTAAAAGAAAAATGTTATTGTATAGACGACATTTAATCCAATAGCTAGTGGACTCTGTGGGCAACGGTGGTTCTGTGACGCAAAAAATGCTTTTAATAAAATTGAAAAATTAAATTTGTCGATATAGGCTTGAAATTTTCATTTTTTATATTCATAAACTTCTTTATTATTTAGGCTCATAACATAATTTTCTCTAGCTTCTATTTTCAGTTCACTTTTTTGCATTTGAGTATAGATTTTATTGTATTTTTGCTTGTTTTCAAATCAAAAAGTTCTTGCATACTTCACCTTCTACTTCTTGGTGAGCAATGCTTGTTCGTAACCCAGTAAGAGCGACCTAATTTTAAACGAAAAAATGTGAAAAAAGATTGAGCAAGAAATAATTTTGTAATTAATATTTTCTTATATAACGATGGCTTCGGTTTTACATAAAAAAAATGCTATACACTCGCTTTAAAAATAATCTAACCCCGTTTTGCAAAACTTTTTTCTTGAACTTTTGTTTTAATTTAAATAAAATAAAATTTGATTGAAAAACATTGTAATGAACTTAACACCCCACCGCTGTCACCATTTTACGATATAACTTATATTGAGAACTATCACAAAATGAAAAAATTAAAACATAGTTAAATATTTATATTATTTACTTCATTAAATTTCAATTATGTTGCTCTTTATATTGTTGTGTACCAGTTGAAATTGGCAACAATTATCAATTATTTAGCATTAGTTTTCACTTATATAATAAAAAATAAATTAATTAACACAGGTTCTCGACAAATATGTAGAAGACGAAGAAGATGTTTAGAGGTAGCATTGGACATACATATATTAAAAATTTGTCTTTTTGCTGTTTAGAAAAATCCAAGAAGCATCCAAAATAGGTGTTTGCATTGCTAATAGCACTAATCCAATTCGAGCACATTGATAAATATATTGAACGTGAAAAGTGTCAACTGCAAACTGAAATGTATACTTAACAACCAAACACATTTAATCGTTCCTTGACATTCAATTAACTACTTTACCATTATCCCTATCAAAATACTCACTAATATTATTTTTACCTTTAATTACAAAAAAAACATAATTGTTTCAATTATAAATTAATTACTTCATTTAATTATCGTTTTTGGTTTTAATTTGTAATCAAATTAAAATTTATTAAATTAGACTAATTACAACATTTTGTTTTTTCATGTCAAGAAAAAACGAACAGAACAAGCAACACAATTTAATCTTAAACGAAGAACTTAAGAAGATTGCTCCTTTATTATTTATTATATAATTATGATTAAAAAGGGAATGTGTGTAGTACACAGTGTATGTTTTTTTGAAGGTAGAAAAAAAATTAGTTGTTGATTATCAAAAAATTGTGTGTGAGTTATTTTCCATATGTAAATGAGTTAAACCGTTGTTCTATTTCTGTGATTCTGTCAATTTGTTTCCAGAGCTTTGTTTTCGGTTAGTTTATACTTTATTTTGACAAAAAATTAAACTAAGTTTTACAATTCAGTTCTAATAATACTGATGGGAACGTCAAATATTCCTTTCCACATTAAGATAACTAACAAAACGTATCAAAATAAATACTAATCGTTGTTCCACTATAAAGTGACAAACTTAACAAAATATTTACATAAAATTGATAAAGAAAACATAACACAGAACATAAGAAAAAAATCTTAACATTTTCACTTGAATGAATATTGTTTTTGTATTTCTTAGTTCTATTTTTGCACGTATTAAGTAAACAAAAATAATGTTGAACAAGAACCCATCTCCAATTTTTATTTCGTAAAATCATGACATTTGTCTATCTAAAAAGTACTATAATACGTCGAGTCGTTCAAGGATGTATAAAACTTTTATTCAGGGATACATACAAGGATTATAACATTATTTTTTATATAAACTTAATTTTAGTAAAAATATTTATTCTTGAAATAAACGCAACAAAAAAAACTTAACGTTGTTACTTTCTTTGTTTTCTTTGATATAATAAAATGGAAAATTCACGCATTGCTAAAGGCATCAACATGTTATGCTTCGAATATAAGAAACATAATTTTAGATTATTGTTTATTTTTATATTACTGTTATTATTGTTGTTAATATTATTGTTATTACTGTCATAATATATATATTCTGTAGTTATGCTATGATTCATGTCACAAAGGAAATTTTGAGAAGTATTCTTCTAGATTAGGTTGATGTTATAGTTGACGATGGCGTGTAAATTCTGATATTATTTTTAATGCTATATACAATTCATAAGGGTAATGATATTATTTTATATTATTAGGATAGATTTTCTAGTCTTTGTGGTAAGTTGTTAAAGTTTTATTTTAAGTGTGATTAAATGAAGAGAATAAAGAATTTTTTTTGTGGAAATCGTAAAATATGGTTATAAGCTACGGTTGAAAGGAGTTATAGTAATCCAGTTAATCTATGTTAACTTGAAGTTGCGTACTATCTACAAAAAATATTAAATTTTCTATTTTTTCTATCATTGATGATGATTTGGTCGTCAGTATCCGTCAGATTTCAACCATTCAGTTATAATTTAATACATTATCCTTTCAAAAATATATTTAGTTCCGGGCCAATTGAAGACTTTTTTGCACATTTTCTAGCTAATTTGTCAAGGATATTTTATAACCAACAATGCCCGTATGACCAGATATCCAGAAAACTATTTAATTTTTACCATTAATATTACCAAGCCTACTCTTAACGTTTCTCATAGTCTCCCGCTATTTTGAATGTGATGCTGTATGCGTTTAGCCTCGTAGCGGCTGCCTTGTAGTTTGCTTAAACAGCAATTCTTTTGTTCTGATAATTTCTTCTCAAGCTAAAATCTTCGCATATTTTGATTGATTATATTTCACTTTGAAAGACGCTTGCGGTACCGTTATAAGTGTAACAATTATTTAATTTTAATTTGAAAAAAAAATTCGTATTATGTAAAGATACATTCGTCAGCGATGTAAAATTAATTTTTATCGTTCTACATATTAAAGTGCGTATAAGTAGACATTTTAAGAAAGCTGTTAAAATAAATTTCATATCTTTCGTTGAGTAATATTCAAAAAAGTTTCCATCGGTTTTTGGAGCTCGATTTTGTAACTGTGAAACGGTGAAGTGATAAGACTTTTATGAAAAGAAAACACTTCACTCCTTCATAGTTACAGAATTTGACTGTGGTTCTTTTTCCAGTGAACTTACAATGAAAACATAAAATCGAACATCAACAATTTATTTTGGAGCCATTTTTGTGGTGTTTATTTTCGTGAGAAAGAAGAGTGCATAAATCAAAACAAAAGGCTTCCGGCTTTTATGGAAACATAACAAACTACCGATGGTTTTAATTTTTTCTATTAATTAGCTAGACATGTTTAGCACACTAAATATAAATAGGAAATATTCATTATTTAGACTCTTTGAATATCCGAAGACACCATGTCAACTATAACGGATGGATATGAGAAAAATGGAAGGAATGAATATATAGGGATAACTATACTAATTGTTTTAAATGATGATGAACATTTTCTTTAAATGCCTGAGGGGAAAATCATCGGGAGATACAGAGGAAGGCATTGACTTCCACAATTTGGCCACTCTATGAAAAAAGTCGTTCTGGAAGGACACATACATGGACGTACTCCATACATGGACGCATACAGGGCTTGAAGATTAGCAAAATTTTCTCGGGATTGAAATACTTTTAACATCGACTCAAGAATCCTAATTTTTGCTTTGCAGATTTAGCGAGGTTGAACACATGTTTATTCCATTTCAGGTTATTTTGGGTTTGGTTGGATTAAATGAAACAAGACTACGATCGCCCCATTCCATTATACGATCCAGGTCTTTGTTGATAGAATCAATTAGCAGCTCTTTATCAGTGGTGACTGCAGTAGGTATGAGGTTGAAATTTGGGAGATTCATGTGATGCATGCAATGTGCTGTCATCAGCCAAACTATGGATTGGGTGCACTGTGGAAATAAGTAAATCATTTATGTATAGAAGAAACAAGGTTGGTGAGAGTGCAGAGCCTTGAGAAACACCAGCATTGGTTGTGAAAATATTGGATGTGATACCATCTAAACTAACATGAAATTGGAGACCTGTAAGAAAACTATGAATCCAAGAGACAGTAAGATGGTCTACGCCATAAGATTTTAATTTAGCTATGAGATTTTTATGCCACACTTTATCAAATGCTTTAGAAATGTCAAGTGAAATGCTGAATGTTTCACCATGGTTTTCCAGGGATTTCTAACAGATCACCTGTTGCATGACTTCTACGAAAACCATACTGCTTATCATCAATAATTGGCGACATTTCCAAATAATCTATCAAATTGTAGTTAACATATTTTTCAAATATTTTAGCTAAAACCGACAGAATTGCAATTGGTCTATAATTGTTAGGGTCTATCTTACTGCCTTTCTTTGATATGGGTTGAACGCAGGCCAGCTTCCCAGAATCGGGAAGTATTCCGGTTTTATAAGACAAATAGAAAATATTTGTTAAAATGGAGCTAGTTGCCTAGCAAAGTTGTAAAGAATGAGAGGTGGAATACCGTTGGGGCCAGCAGATTTGTTGATATTGATAGAAAGAAACATTTTCCGTACAATATTGCAACGAAAAATAATTTGTTTCATTTTCGTTACAACTTGTAACGAAGTAAGTACGACGAAGCCGGATGGTTCCCTGATTCATAAACTCACTACCTTATCATAAACCTCAAATTTTCATTCCACGCGGCTTTCGCAACTAATTTTTTATCATACTTAATTCATAGTCCTCAGTTAATATATTTTCCGCTACACTAATTTAGTATTCCATTAAAAATATTTTTTTGTGTAATACACTGATTTTTCGTCACACTGCATTTTCACAGTTGTGCATATATGTCAATTTGTTTTCCTGTCTTAAAGTTGTATCCGGTAATCGGTATAGAAATTATCCTCGAACCGTTATATTTATTATTATCGATTCTTCTTTCTGCTATGTACATATACGTATATGATTCTCGCAAGCGAGATTCAACTGTAAATCAGTTGTAGGTTGCTATTTTAATATTGGTTGTGATACGTAGTTATAAGATACCCTAATAGTGCTGGGTTCCAGTTGGCTGCTGAGTCTGGATTTGGTTTTATAAAATTACCGAATTTTCATTTTAATGGATGGGATCAGGTTGTCAGATATTGTTTAACATAAGAGTTTCTTACCGATTGGTAACAAAGGAAAAAACAACCTATTGTTTTGATTAATTAAAATAGTGGTCCTAATTGACTTCGTACATTAGGCATAATTCGGCATCAATTGGAAAGCAGTCTTAACATAGTTTCGTTTCCACTTGAGAAATTAATGAAGTACGGCAAAACTATTATGAAGTTAGTTGTTCATTCTCATTCCATACTCATGTTGATTACATGAATAATTCGTTTAAAGGTTTTGAAAATAGTAACTATCCTTGAAATATCTTCCAATTTTAATTTCAACCCAATAACCAGTATTGCTTGATAGGGGAAGAAAAATAACGATAATTTTTAAATGTAAGCTCTACAAGAAACTGCCTTATCAATTCTATTATTATTCACCTATATATAGCAGCAAAACACGTCTAGTCTCGCTCTCTTATAATTGTGTTATTCGATGGTGACTGGTTGTTTTCGATGGTGACTGGTTGTTTTCGATGGTGACTGGTTGTTTTTTTCTTCTTTTTATTTTTTGATTGGTGAGTCGTCATTATATATGGCGGCGGTGAAATTAAATAAGTAAAACCAGAATAATTAAAATAATTCATGTATTTTTAAAGTCATGTGTTTTGTTTTGTGGTTGGACTGGAAACCAAAATAAATTTAGTGTTTTTTTTCTATAAGATAGTGATGTTAAGGATAAATTAGGATAAAAAAATATATTGTGTGTTTGTGCCGTCCTTTAGAAAAATTTACAAACAAAAAAAACCTAATTTAATGTGATTCCAATCGAAATAAAAAAAAAATTGATCAGCAAAGGACAAGAAATTATCAGATAAGTGGCTTACTTTTAAATTATATATTTTAGTTTGTGGCTTATAGTCCAGTAAATTAAGGTCGAAAAAGATTAAAATCTCGCAAAAATCCTGTCACGGACGGGACCTGGCGGAAATTGTTGGTCTTACTGAGTACTTTGACGTGAGAAAAATTACCTTGGGGTTCCGACCTTGTGAGCCTGGAAAATGGCCCTCAAATTGTCAGAAGTAGTTTCCGGGCCATATCTCCGGAAATATGGCAGTTAGGGTATTCCTGTTTAGCCAGAAATGAAGGTGAGCTAATTATCTACAGAAATGGTCCTAATCATTTTTTTCGCAACATTGATACTTTTTGCAAAAATGGGTAGTGAAAAATTGTCAAATTTGAGACCATGAAAAAACGCCAGATTCTCATCAAATTTGAGAACTGAGGGCTTGAAAATACACACAGCTCCATGTTTTGGCCTGAAAAATTTGACCTGCAAATGACAATGGCTTCCTCGTTGTATTTGCGAAATTATCGGGGCCATATAGGAGCATAGGAAGGATCAGTCACACACAAATTTAAATTATGCATGTACTAATTGGTTATGTCGCTGTAAATGCGTTATATGTTGTCGATTTCTAATTTAATAATTTATAATAAATGACGTTTTTATTCGCCTACATATTAAAGTGTTACTTTATTACAGCCTTAAAGTGTCACTATATAACTATTTATTTTGTCGTCATAGCTACGTCCAAAAAATTAAAAAGCATTTGCATTTGTTTAAATTCTATGAAAAATAAAATTTTTTATCAAAGCAACCCTTAAATTCAGAATTTCATTATCCAATTAAAATAGTTGTTATCATTTGTTGTCATAGCTACACAATAATTTGAAAAAAATAATAAATATTTTGTCAAAGGTTACTTGTTCCACATATTTTTATTTTAAAATTTATGAAAATTTATAATTTTTATTTAAATAAACAAATTTTCTTAAAATATTTTGCTTGCGACGAATAAAAAATAGTATATGATGCATGGACGTAAGCTATTTTGGACTTAATGTGGGTGCAAATCTCGGCTACCGCCTCGATTTGCAAACTCCACATCCGTCCAAAATCTTTAGCTTTACGTCCTAGTATCATAATGTACTATTGTTGACGATAAACAATAACAATATAAGTCCACGAGGGACGCGTGAAGCCAGTGTGTGTGTGCCATGTGTGCGCGCCTGCGTGGACCGATATTATACACGTAATATACGCGCCGCCACGTGAAGCAGAAAAAAAGAGGAAATTATCATAAATAATTTCAGAGAAACTTTTTCTATTTTTTTTTTTTGTGGATTAAAAACAATGACATTATTTATATCAATCGAAAGCTGAAAACCTCAGCTTTACTTTTATATAAGTAACAATACCCAAAACATTCCTCGGAAAGAAAAAAAAGTGTCTGAAAAATTTGGCCAGTTTTTTCCCGTGTGGGCCTAAAATCAACTTTTAAAGAGCCCTGGAAATTTCTAAACAATTTGGAAAATACGATCGGAACCTAGACATTCTAAGCTACAAATTGGTGTAACTTATGAGCCACTTCAATACACAATAAATCTTTTATTAATGATTTTCCGTGGACTTTCCGAAACTCCATGAAAGTCCTCAAAATGGAAATTAATAAATTCCCTTTTGTTTGAAAGTGCGAGAAAGCCACTGTGGCAAACTTTCTGAGATGTTTCAAGACCCCCACAGGTACAATAATCAAGAAAGAAACATATAAAAACACAATTTTTAAAAAAAATATGAATAAATTTAAAACAGCGTCAGAAAACCGGATAAAAAGAAACTTTGACCGCCGTTTGCACTCGCTTACAAACGTGATAACAGAATGTAACAGGTACAGGTTTTCTCTTTCACATGAATTTTGAATCATCGAAAAATATTGAATTTTGACCGAGTTATCCGCTAATTTGTCCGCCGCTCCTTAGTAAATACGTGTAAAGCGGCGTTCTGGCTAAATGATGAAGAGAAAAATGCAGGACAAGGTTCGAGTCCGTTATCTCAGAAACTATTGGGTTTACGATAAAAATGATTAGGACCATTTCTGTAGATAATTAGCTCACCTTCATTTCTAGCTAAACAGGAATACCCTAACTGCCATATTTCCGGAGATGTGGCCCGGAAACTACTTCTGACACTTTGAGGGCCATTTTCCAGGCTCACAGGGTCGGAACCCCAAGGTAATTTTGCTCATGTCAAAGTACTCGGTAAGACCAACAATTTCCGCCAGGTCCCGTTCGCGACAGGATTTTTGCGACCTTTTAACCTTTATTTACTGGACTATTAGAAATTAGGTCAAATTTGTAGAGTCGATATGTTTGTCCTATTTAAACGAATCGTTTAACCCAGGCGTGTTAAATTAACAACCTAACCATTAGATCCGAGATAATGAGAATCTAATCAGATGAATTGTTAAGTACTGGACAGTTTTTCTCTTGTTGTTTGAACTAGAATAAATTATTAAGTATAAATAAATTAATTAATGAATTATGTAGAAATGAACGAAGAATCGCTTTGACTTTTTGTTTGCTTGTTTTTTGCATTCCCGTTCAATTAAGTTATATCCTAAAATAACTTTATTGAAATTAAAATAAATTAATCAAATGAATAAAATTAAAATAAATATCAGTTGTTCGAAACATTTGGTTTTTGTGAGTGTTATCCCAAATTGTGTTTATCGTGACGGAATGCAGCTGTGGGCATTTGACGGCGGATACCGCGTGATAAAATGGAATGCTATAATGGTGTTGATGTAACCTGGGGCCTTGACGATATATATTCCTAAATAACATGCTAATTATATATTCGTTACCTCAATGATACAACTGTGATAGTAAGGTGTGAATATTGAATTAACAGTCGCATAGAATCATAACTGTACATCATACGTAAGCGATTCTTGATTCGACAATATTTTATACAATCACTATTAGTTATTGTGGGTGTGCAACAGCCGGTTGTGGATTCAACCAATGCTTAGAGATCCACAATTTTTACAATGTTTTAATCAATATTGGATTCCCTAATGCTAACAGTTCTACCATTTATAGTAAAAATTTAATCATCGGTGCATGCTTCCTCAGGGATATATGCTGTGTATGATTACAATTAACACTACAGTGAATTCGCCGACATTGGAGTGAACCAATACATATATTACTGCATTTTTTTTTTACAACGTGGTTGAGTACAGATATTGATATAGCAATCATACATGCTATTACATTTATTTACCAGTTATTCAGCGATATTGTATTGAACCTATGAGTATATTTTCATGATTTATACACCGATTTTTACTGCTTCAATAGTATAGGCTGTTAGAATTATATAGCGCTTCGATCAGTGGATACCAGCTTCATCACGCATAATAACTAACGATTACCATAATACAACAGTGAATCAGCTGATATTGGATTCGACCATTGTTTTTATTTTTTTTTATGGTACAACGTTTTTTTCTTAGAAAACTGTTGTTGAGTCAACCATAATACTTGTTATCTCACGGATGAACCGGAAGGAGATGAGAAGCTGAACGGGAATTAGAGGATAGGAGTGGGATGGACATAAACCATTGGGTGAGTTCCCTTTAAATTTTATTTTTTTTAGAGGTATGAATGAGCGTAAAAGCGTGAATATATGGGTGTAAGTGTGAATGAAGGTTAACGGGATGCATGTTTGTGTTACCATGTCAACATTATATTCCATTGCCAGTACCATATAGCCGGAGATCAAAGTGGTATTAGCGGTAGTAGTAGTTGAACTAATACAAATAAGTTGAATCATTTTAGAAAATCTTCTGACAATAATTCTCCTGTAAAAGCAATGCAAATTTTCAAAATTGCTTTCCTATAACGACACTGTCGTTCTAGCTTTGGCCGGAAATTTGTGTACTAATCTTTCGATTTGGAAACATCGTTGATGGGGTTATGGAATAATCAATGTGAAGATATTCCCAAATATATTTATTGCAAATGATAGCATAGTAATTATATTAACAAAATGTTTATAGATTATATTCAATGAAACTAATTGTGGACGGAATTATTACACTTTTATTTTTTTTTTGGAATAATGATAATTATAACGAATCATACACTTTAACAACAAAACAATGCAGAATATTTTTTTTTGGTTCATAAACTTGTAGAACAAACCGATGATAAAAATAACTTAAAAATGAATTTTAACAAAATTAAATTAAATCAAAGATAATGACATAAATCTATGGCTAACAGAAATTGATTCAGTTAATAACAGAGAAAGTAATAGGGTAACAAAGAGAGAGAATGTAGTGAATGATGGTGGAATACCGGTGTTGACCAGTTTACATCTTTAATTTGCCGGCAATCAAAATGATATGGTAGGGGAAACTAACTATTTCTCACTGAAGTATAATAATAAAATGTTGTGCTTACTAAATACCAATGACGTAAAGACTCTTACAATATCTGGTGTTAATGAAAATGAAGAGGGGTTTCACGGAATTTATATATGATTTATAGATCACCAAGAATAAGTAATATAAATTTTTCAAAAGTTGTTCAAGGATATTGAATCATTTCAGGTGTGTATGAATGTGGGCAGGGATGTAGGTGTGGGTGATTGTATGCATGTGTGTGTACGTGGGGGTATGTAGTAAATGAGGAGTGAGAGTGTGATGGTATGTGAGTAAGTGTGGGGTTGGACGTGGAAATCGTGGTTCTTTCGCCGAAGGGGTCGCCAGAGTCTCATTATTTCACTTGTCTTTTTTTTCATTTCCGTATGAATCATGTCTTTCGCGTACATTTCCGTATTTGTGCTGGAGTAGCAGGAAATACAACTCGATCCCAATGCTGTCACTAGTCAGGAGCATATAAATAAACTTCAACCAGTTACGCGACCTGCTATGCCTATTCGTTGTTCTGCAACGAAGAAAGCGCTTCATTACAAACTGGAGAATGAGTGTAGGAGAATGGGGGCGTTAAACAATGTTTGAGTTTTCTGCAAAAATACGACCCAAAAGATCCGCCTTCTCTTTCGAGTCGCTCACGGGAATGTCATTCAGAACTAAGGTTGGAATAGAGGATCGAGTAAATTGCTCTGGACTGATTTAACAGCCTGAAAGAAACTACGTGAGCCAGATGGGTGCTCGGCGAGTTTCTTTGCTTTCTCCTGGATAAACGCGTCTTTGTCCAAGTCTAGTTTGTATTTACTAATATTTCTGTCTTTCTTAAAGGCGCTGTGTGTTTCAGGTGTTTTATTAGCGTAATACGTCTTAAATGTCTTGCGTTTATTCCTCACTGCCTCATCAACATCCCGCGTGAACCAAGGCTCAGTTTTAGGAGTGATTAATCGATTTGGAATAAACCGCCGCATTCCGTCTTTTATGATTTCAGAAATTCTTATTGCCGATGTGCTAGGATCTTGATCAACACAACAAATAGTTTTCCAAGGTGTTTCATCATAAAAGTTTCAACTGCTTATACTAAAAATATTTTCAATATTATGAATTATTTCAAAATTTAATGCTTTGAACCACTCATGACCCATTATATTTGAGCCTAATGTACTATCGACGATAATTAATGGTAGGTTCATTGCTTGACTTTTATATTGAATATTTACATTTACCATACCGTTTATTGGGATAAAGTAGCCATTATATGCACGTAATATTTTTGATGTTGATTCACATTTAAGTTTTTTGAGCATTGAATAACCATCAAGACCAACCATAGAACATGTTGAAACTTTCTCGTTCACCAATAATGATATCCATAATTTTTTGTTTATATTTTCAATTGACAGAACTGTTGATTGTATTTCATCATAATTTTCGTTATCAAATACATCAATTGAAATATTATAGTTGTGGAAACTGGATTTTGAACAAACTGGTGAACTAAAATCTCGAGAATAACTTCTATTTCTGTAACGTGAACGACTATAATTTCGAAATTTTCTAAAATGCGTTTCACTACGTCAATTTTTTGACGTACAAACTGTTCGAATATGACCTTTTTTACCTTTAATTATTACACACTGAATTAATATGATAACAATCAACTCGATTATATCGCCACAACCATTACATGATTTATTAAAATTAGGATTAAATTTTTTACCCGAATGTTCCTCCGTTGAAGATTTAAAAGATGAAAATTTATTGATATCTGTTGATGTTGTAAATGATTCCCCTGCTTTTATTGTTGAACATGTTTTTGTAGTTGTTCTGATTTAATATTGTAATTTCCATAACGTTTTCCAAGGTTGGGTTTGAATTTTGTTAACATGTGTTCCAAACTTGATCATGTGGTGTATTTAATATGATGATGTCACGTATCAAATCATTAACATACGTTTCTTTGCAGCTTTTGCAATAATAAAACCTTTTCTTGCAACACCTCGAAGATCAGCTACTCACTCAGAATAACTTTGATTTTCCTTCATTAGAGTTTTATTGAATTCGTACCTCGCAGCCAATATATGTGTTTTAGTAACAAAATGCTGTTAATTTACCAGTTAAGTCTTTATATGATTTGCTCACCGCGTTTTCCTCGAACAAATTCTGCAGCAATTCAAAAATATCTTCTCCAACTATAGATAAAAAAAATGCACGCTTACGATTATCATCTTCTATTCTGCATGCCTCGTAATGTTGATTTAATTGTTGCAAATATGTTGGCCAGTAATTTTTTTTTTGTTTTTTTTTTTTTATTTTTTTATTTTTTTTTTTTTTTGAGGCGTTTATGCTCCATGTAGGAGCGTTTCCAGGCTAATCAGCTTTGAATATTCACCACGGTCATTCGCAACAGCGACATAATTACGATTATTTTTTCACGTCCAGGTAAAATTCTGTTTTGTTGTCCGGGTCTGTTATTCTTTTTCTGATAACCAAATTTAACATATTAGTTTTTTTTTCCGGGGTTAGAGTGTTAACCTTAAGCCCAGCCCAAATTGTCGTGAATGGGTCCGTTCTGCATACTTAGGTCACCAGAAACAACCTTTTTACACGTTTATATAGTGAGCCGCTTGATTTAAACCAGACGCCTGCTCCAAGCCGTCCCTGACATGGAGAACGCTTGAGTTGTATTGGTTGTAAGGCGCCAATTCGCCGTGATGTAGCGTCATTGACTAAGCAGTTTTTCCTCTGCTTGTCTCCAATACACCAACCTAATTCTGTCCGAATTACCCAGGCAGCACGGCGTGGACGTCGAATTTCGGATTTCGCTACCTTTGATTTATCAAACGGGTAAAATGTTGGTGTTGATGAAGATGGCGATGATGTTATTTGAGTCTTCATCCATTCTTTTTGTTGAATTAAAAGATCTGTTATGATCTTATTTTGCATATTCAAAACTTTCTTTAATTCATTGGTACTCATTTCCAATTTTTTGTCGCCAAATAATATGTTTTAGGATTAATTATTAATAAGTATTTATTTATTTTTAATAACAACTTTTTTTTAAACTCAACTTATGTCCGCTGAAGTTAACAAGAAGTGATTACAAGAACCTTTTGTAGTTCCAAGACTAATTTTATACTCACTTGTCTTTGTTTCTGTTACCATAAACCGGTTGTTGTGCTGTCGTCGTGCTTGTTAAAACAGTTACACTGCTTCATGCAATGGGTATTTGGTTTTGACCGCTGCTTACATGGTGTATTTGAAACGTGTTAAAATGTTAATACAGATACAAAAGGCAAAGTCTCTCAATTTTGTCATTTGGGTCTTTGGGTATGGGTCTTTGAGAATGAAAACTATCCAAGCTTTCTTGACATTTTTATAGGTACTAACCACCCTAGAACAGTCCTCCAGTTGCCGGATTGTTTTATTTTGTTGAAGAACCTCAATACTTATTTTCGTAAGTCTCATACTTATTATGTGAAAATAAATCAAAAGACATACAATACATATAATAAAAAAATAAAAAACTACTCAAAAACCTACATGATATATTTAAAACAAAAACACTCAAAACGTTAGAAATGCTTATAATATAATTAGTACTGAATATTATAATAAAATATACTTTGGTCAAACAGATTGAACCTTTCCTGAATAATTTATAGAAAACCACAACTTCAAAAATATCATAGTTATTTGTGTAAAATTTCGCTGTTTAGCATCCAAAATGGAAAAAAGAATAACAGATCCTTTTTTTATCCAATCAAAAAATATTTGAGATTTTTGAACACTGAAGAACATGTTGATTTCAAATTTATATTTTAGTTTTAAAATAAGAAAAGCACATAACATGTAGTCCATTTAGATGTCGTGCCGGAATCAAGAGTCAAACTCCACTTTTAATTCCTTCAACAAAACAGAACACCGATGACCTAGTTATAAAAAAACATAATTACATAGTGAGCAGTTGCACATTGAATGAATTTAAAACTTTTTACTATATCATTTTAAAATAACACAAAATAAATAATAAAACAAATTCTTATTGCAAATCTTTTTCCTAATATACTTAAAACTAGAAAACAAAATAAAATATAACCAAGTTATTACTACAAAAATAAGTTAAAAATGCAACCAGAAACTAAAAAAAATCACAATAATGCGAATTTACTAATTTTTGTTTGTTTGTTGGTTTTACTTCACTATTTGTGAAACAGTGAACGTAACCAAGTTAAAGTAATTTCGACTGGTTTTTTTTTTGCTTTTCATTTTCCTGGAATTTAATTTTTGTTAGTTTATATTCTTAAGTAACGTTGCAAAAATTTTACAAAAGTTTATGGTATTTTTTATATACATTGTTTCGACTTTTGTTACATTTTTTTTGTTCACTATCTAACTCATCCCTAAGCGATTACTGTTAAGTTTATTTTTTTATTTTTATATGAAATGTTAGCTTCACAGGACATTTTGCTATTTTTTGGTTGGTGATGTAGGAAAGGAAATAAATTTAAAAATGGTTACATTCTCTTTTGGATTTTAATATTAAATTTATACATATAATGTGACTTTTTAAAGTTACATCAATTTGCATCAAAGTTGATTTAAAAAATTAAACTCGTCTGGAATATAGGTAAATTTTTTTAAAAATAAAAATTGCATATTAGTCAAAATTACATATTCTTTTAAGACGTTAGTCCTACACTAGAATTAATTCTGAGGTGTTCATTGAAGGCTGTTAATGATAGGAAGATTTTGACAATTTACCTTTTTGTACTAATCGATATGAAAATCGATATAAAAGTTCAAAATTTATCATTAACATTTATCAATTTATATCGGTCGTTCACATCAACTGAAACACTGCTCCAAACATTTTTTAAAAACCTAAAAAAACGCTATTAGGCTAAAATTTGTTGTGTTGACGAGAATGTTGTGTTGACAAATGGCGATTAAAAAATTTCAAAATGGCGATCCTAAAATGTTTGCTGTTTTGATCTAAATAATAGAACCATAGAACCACTCATACAATTCGGCTACCAACACAAATTTAAGATATAAAAATGCGTTCTTGGGTTTAAAATATTGGTTTAATACGTAGTGACCGTATGATGCTGTCAAATTCCGTATGTTGTTCGAGTGTTTTTTTAAAACAGCAGCAAAATTATGAATTATGAATTTTTTCAATATTTAAAAAAATATTATGAAAACTAAACATTTTATAAGAATAAGGCGCGTGATTTATAGTATTGATATGGATTTTCATTTTGGCCCATTTAATCCCAAGAGGATCATCGCTGGTTGAGAAAACAAACTTCATAGCACCGTCTGTGCGCAGCTAGATAATATTTATTCGCTATTGTTGATTATTAATAAGTTTAGTGTAGTCGTATTATTAATTTAAATAATTCAAAAATTCGGTAAGAGATGAAGCACAACTGTATCGTCGTAGAGGCAGTTTTTGCCTTCGATCTTACGAGTTTAATAAATAAGAAGAACAAGGGAGTCGAGCGAGAGGGCTACTTAGAAAAAGAACTACCATTTTCTGTTGTTTTCTTTGGTACATTATTGGCACTTGTCGTATCCAACAGTTACATCGAAATTGATGGCTCAAATATACTTTGAATTGTTTTAACTTTGAATTCTAAATTAATCTATTTATTTTATTTGTTGACTTGTACTGGCATAGGTGATAGACTTTTATTCGGGTAGGTATCTGAGTAAGGCTAAAATACCTTGCTTTCTTGCATCATTAAAGGAAAAAAAAAGAAAATTTGCCAACTCCAGATCGGAAATTTGCGAGTTCAAATCAAGTCTGGGTCACCAATTTGAAAAGGGTCTTGAATAGGAGCATTAGTGTATAAACAGAAGTGTGGAGTAGAGTAGCGTGAAATGGGGTAGGGCAAGTACAAAAGAGCACATTAGACGACAGCAGTGTATTTTAGAGTAGAGTAGAGTAGAGTAGTGTAGAAAAGAGTAGCGTTGACTAGAGTAGATTAGTGTTGAGCAGAATATTTTAGAATAGAGTAAAGTACAGTTTTTTTGATTAAAATAAATTAGAAAAGAGTAGAGTAGATTAGAGCAGCGGAGTTGGGTAGAGTTGATTTAAGTAGAGTAGAGTAGATCAGAGTAAATTTGAGTAGAGTTTATTAGAGTAGCGTTAGTTTGAATAGATCAGAGTTGCTAAGAGTAGAGTAGAGCAAGAGAAAAGTAGGATAGAGTAGACTATAATGGAGTAGGGTAGAGTAGAGCAGAATAGAGTACAGTAGAGTAGAGAAAAGTAGAGTAGAGCAGAGTAAAGTTGACAAGAGTAGAGCAGAGTAGTGTAGAGTAGATTTGAGTAAAGTAGAGTAGGGTAGAGTAGAGTGCATATGAGTAGCAGAGAGTGGAGTAGAAATGAGTAGAATAGAGTAGAGTAGAGTAGAATAACGTAGAGTAGAGTAGAGTTGAGTATAGTAGAGTAGAGTAAAGTAGAGTATAGTAGAATAGAGTAGGATAGAATAGGGCAGAGAAGTGTAGAGTAGAGTAGAGCACGGTAAAGAAGAGTAAAGTATAGTAAAGTAGAGAAGGGAGGAGTGGTGAAGAATATAGGAGAGTAGAGTAGATTATACGTGAAAAAGAATAAAGAAGAGTAGAGTAGATTAAACGTCCGATGCCAACGTTTGATGAGACCATTTCTTTGAAGATGGTAACTGGTAGTTCATTTAATTTCGAAACCGGAAATTTTGCCAAGCGAGTATAGCAGTCAATCACATGAGCGAATAAAATTAATTTAAATCTGGGAAAATCTCTAAAAAGTGAGGAGAAAGATATCCAAGGGTGAATAAGTATCCGAAAAACTTTTAGTTTTTGGAAAACCAGGCAGTTTGGTGCCATGCTTTGTGCATTGTTTTTAGTTAATGACCTAAAACTATTAACTATCGTTTTTTTAAAGAATCGGGCAGAAAACGTGGTTTTTGGAAACTTTTTGACTCGATTTTGTGGTTTTGGGATCACACGATTGGGCTTGGCCATCTCCCAAAAACTTTATGAGATTGGGGTGGTAGGACCCACCCCCACCCCTGTACACCCTCTTTAAGTTTTAGCATATAAAAATCTATATAAAATAAATGGGAAGGAAGAAAAAAAATTTAATGGCACCAATATATTTTACCGGCGCAACTTTTGAGTCCAAAATTTGGTTTGCACCCCCACCCCCGACCAACCCCGTGGGTGGGGTTGACACATTGAATGAGTAAAATATGTCATGCGGGGTATCGTTAGAATCAGAATTTCATAACAAATACAACCCTCTTTATTACTCTCTGATCGGTGACATAACCATTTTTTACTCCCAAGGGGTACCCTTATCGGAGAAAAAAATATAATTTTTTTGCATGTCATGTTTGGTGTCGATTTCAATATAATTGGGGATGCTGAGTTCAATGATGATGATGATAAAAAATATCGAAATTATCGTCATAATAAAAATTTGGGTCAGACTCAGGGTAGTCCAATAATAGGTGGGGGTTGGTCATTATTATTCTCGATTTTTACATAATCGAGGATGCTGAGTTCAACGGTGTTGGTAGAAATGTTGACCGGACTTAGGATAGTTCAATAAGGGGTGGGGGGTTGGGGGTCAGTTATAAAAATCGTCATAATTATCAATTTTAACATAATCAAAGATGCTGCGTTCAATTATGATAATAAAAATTGGGCCCGAGCTCAGGGTAGTCCAATAATAGTTTGGGGTTGGGGGTCGGCTACGCAAAGTATCGAAATTATTGTCATTATGATTGTTTTTTACACAGTCGAGCATGCTGAGTTCAATGGTTATGTTAAAAATGTTGACCGGACCCAGAGTAGTTCAATATGGGGTGAGGGTTGTGGGTCTGGTCATAAATAGTATCAAAATTGTCGTTATGATTTCGTTATTGATTTCAACAAACTAGAGGACGCTGAATCCAACAGTGATGTATCAATTGGGATCAAAAATATACGGGTGTCAGTATATGGTGGGAGTTGGAGGCTGAAAGCCGAAAATGTTCACGTATATATTATGAGTATTGATTTTGGATAAATCAAGGGCACTGTCTTCAATGGTGATGTTGAAATTAGTATTTGGGCTCTAGGGAAGAAACTAGAGGATAACGGTTTGGGTTTCAAATTGGGGTAATGTTCAAATATACATAATAAATATTGGTTTTTCTATGAATTGAGAATGCTGAATCCTGAAATGTGAAGTTTATAAAACAAAGAATAAATGACATTAGATATTTTATTTACCGATTTTTTTCCGTCTAGTTTACTCAATATGGTTTAAAGACGAAGTTCAATTATTTATACAAGAAAATGATGAGTAAATTGATACAGTCTTATTTTTGTGGCATTTGTTTGTATATTTCAATAATAAAAATATCAGAAATATAAAGATTTTGCTATTTTTGTTTATTATTTTTCTTATTTAATAATTTTAAAATATTTTTCTACCATGTTTCGACGATACATCAATTTGACGATATAATTCAACTAACATTTAAGAATAACCCACTTTTAAGGGGCTCCTTTGAAAAGTAACTCTAGCCTTGGTGTAAAATATATATTTGAATATTTTTTTAGTCTCCACCCCATCCTCGAGCTTCTTATTTTGCTCCTATGGTTGCTTGATTGCATATTCCAAGACCACCATTGGATTGAGTATTCTCGATTCATAGAATTTTAGATGTTACTGCGTTGAGTGGAGGTTGACTTTAATATAGAGATTGGCTGCTAGTGGCGTTGAATTTTCCAGAAGATGAATATGATGATACGAGATATTGTTGGAGATGTTGTATCCAATATTATGAGTTACTTTGAATGCGTTAATTAAGCTGAATCTTCATTATGATTTAACAATTATAATGTTCACGTAAAGTAAACACAAAAGGCAGCAGATAAAATGTTGTTGTAACAACCATATCATGAATTAAATTTATTTCCAAACTTCTTCAGGTACACTAGCTTCCACATTCACTAATGGTCTTGAACCATTATTAAGTAGCACGAATATAAATTAAATTCCCTCAGAACACAATAACATTTCAGAGTTTAAGTAATTGTATTTATAAATAAATTATACAAGTTACATGAAATTTGTCTTATTATATTAATCAAATTGATGGCGAGGCGATGAAATATAATTTACATAGAGAATTACATTTTTAATTTAACACGAAAAATAAGAACTCGAAACTATTTGGAAAAAACAAAATCCGAATAGTAAAAATATGTTTTTTGTTTTTTTAATAAATGTTAACAAAATCATCGCCTGCTAAGCTTTAAATTTTTTTGAGAAATGATTTTAGTTTTGATGTTCACCACAACACTCCCCCCCTAGTGCCATCAAAGGTGGAACGATATAAATAAAGAAATTAAGTAGAGTTGAGGAGGAAAGAAGGAAAGAGTTTTGCTTAAGTAGTGGTAGCGAGTAAGAAAAAGTTTGGAGATGTTGTTTAGAAAACGATACCATTTCACGCAAAGAGTTGTTTTTTTTTCAAAGAGTTGTTGCCTCACTGAGTTGCCGCTTGCATAAGTCGAAGGCTTGAATGGCGTCTTCGGACCATTGAATGACACGTTTGTCATTCTTTTTGGAACCTTTAAGGAAATCGTTGAGAATAGCTTGATTGCCACCAGCGTGAGGAATGAATCGGCGGTAGAAGTTAATCATTCCGAGAAAACGACGGAGTTCCATAACTGTTTCAGGACGTTCGAAACGATTGATAGCATCGACACGTTCAGGAGTAGGTTTGATTCCAGATGAATCAATAGAATGTCCGAGAAAGTCAACGTTGTTTTTAGCAAAGTTGCATTTATCAACGTTGATAATGAGACCAGCGTCGGAAAGACGCTCAAAAACAGTCCTAAGATGTTTGAGGTGTTCCTCAAAGGTTTCAGAAGCAATAAGGAGGTCATCTATGTAGATGAAACAGAAATTTAGGTCTCGGAGAAGAGAATGCATAAACCGTTGGAAGGATTGCGCAGAGTTTCGCAATCCGAAAGTCATTCGAACGAATTCAAAGAGTCCGAACGGAGTTGAAATTGCAGTTTTTGCAATATCGCGCTCATCAATAGGAATTTGATGATATGCGCGGACAAGATCGATAGTGGAGAAAAATTTGCATCCATGAAGTTGATGCAAAAAATCCTGAATATGTGGAATAGGATAATGATCAGGAATAGTGACATTGTTAAGAGAGCGGTAGTCACCGCAAGGTCTCCACTCGCCGTTCTTCTTTTTGACGAGGTGGAGAGGAGAGGACCAAGGGCTTTTTGACGGTCGGCAAATGCCTTGCGACAACATAATGTCGAATTCCGTCTTTGCGATGGCCAGTTTGTCAGGAGCTAATCGTCGGTACTTACAAGCGACGGGAGGACCGTGAGTCTCAATGACATGAGTCACGTTATGTTTGACCGGCTTAGCTAGGTCATGTGGAGAAGTGATACCCTTAAAATCATTAAGGATATTTCGAATAGGAATATCAACCGTATCATTGTTGATGGTTGTTAGCGAGAGCGTTGGAGAAGTGGAGATTTTGGCAAGAGTGAACAAGGATGTTAGTGGATCGACGAGGCGTCGATTTTTAATGTCCACTAGGAGACCATACTTGTTCAAGAAATCAGCTCCAAGAATAGGGATGGTAACATTGGCGATAACAAAGGTCTGAGGTTAGAGTTATGGTTTTGTTACCATATGTACTAACAGGAGTGGCGTTAGCAGCATAGAGAGTGAAAGCTGATTTCTTCGAGAGTTTTTCCTCTGTTGTTGCGGGGAGAACTGACACTTCAGCACCTGTGTCAATCAAGAATTGTCGACGGGAGTTGATATCGAAAATCAAGAGACGTAGTTTAGAGAAGCTATCATCACACGCCACCTCATGTGATGAGCTTAAAAGTTTTTTGGAGTAGAAATTTTTTGGCAATATAATTTGCAATCGGGGTCACATTTGCGTGCGTTATCCCCGTAAGTGTGATGGTAATAACATATACCATCGAACATTTGAGTGCGCGACTTGGAACGAGGTCGCGCGGAAGATTGATTAGAGCAATTGGAGCGATTATGCCGAAATTTGTGGTAGTCGTTTCGATCCTTGGATCTACTACGACTACGAGGGAAAGGTCGAGAAGAAGATTTTTGCTGCAAGGCATTCAGCAGCTGTGCGTGTTGGGTCTGCAATTCTTGATATCGCAGAGCCCAGACCTTGTCCTTACTGGAGGAAGAAGAAGGAGCGGCAGGAGTATCTACCGCACTTAGATTAGGACCAACTAATGTGGCAAAAATTCTGTCGGCTATCTCAGCAGTCTTAGACAAGTCAGCCTTGACTACTGCGATAGCGGTACGCACAGCCTGTGGGAGTTTATCCTCCCAAAGAATTTTCAACATCTTTTCAGAAACTAAACCTTGGGATTCAGCAGTTAAATCCCGAAGAAATTGTGAGGGCTTTTTATCCCCAAGTTCCATACCGCGGAGCACGTTGCGCAAGCGATCAGAAGGGCTGCTTGATAAGCGGTCTAAAAGAGCCTCTTTTAGCTTATCATAAGGATTAACCGTGTCTGGTTGAGAAATAATGTCTCTTACCAGCGTAGCAAGAGACGGCGTTATGACACCAAGTACATAACCGTACTTGGCTTGCTGGGACTTAATGTTGCCCAGAGAGAATTGGCCCTCAAGCATGATAAACCAAAGTTCTGGTTTATCAGACCAAATGGGAGGGACTTTTGGGGTAATTGCATTAATTTGGGGAGCGCATGTTGGAGAAAGTATTTCAATCGAACTTGCAGGTGGCGGTTTTGAAGAGGAAGGCGTATAAGAAGAGCTCAAACTCCTACCCTGTAGTGACACCCTTATATTTTTGATTCCAATTTAAGCATTACTGTTGGCTTCAGCGTCCTCAAATATGTTGAAATCAATAATAATGACGATAATTTTTATACTATTCATGACCAGACCCCCAACCCCCACCCCTTATTGAACTACCCTGAGCCCGGTGAAAATGTTTACCATCACCATTGAAATCAGCATCCTCGATTATGTAAAAATGATAATAATGACAATAATTTCGATACTTTGTATAACCGACCCCCCCAACCCCCCACTAACCCCCACCTATTATTGGACTACACTGAGTCCAACCCCAATTTTTATTATGACGATAATTTCGATATTTTTTATAACCGACCCCCCAACCTCCACCCTTTTTTGGACTACCCCGAGTCCGGCCCCCATTTTGCCATCATTATTGAACTCAGCATTCCCGATTATATCGAAATCGACACCAAACATGCAATGCAAAAAAAATATTTTTTTCTACAATAAGGCCCTTGGGAGTAAAAAATGGTTATGCCACAGATCAGGGGGTAATATGGGGGATTGTATTTGTTATGAAATTCTGATTCTAACGATACATATTAGAGATACCCACATGACATATTTTACTCATTTAATGTGTCAACGCCACCCACGGGTTGGTTGGGGGTAGGTCTGCAAACTAAATTTTGGACTTAAAAGTTGCGCCGGTCTAAATAAAATATAATGGTGCCATTAAATTTTTTTTATTTCTTCCCATTTATTTTATATAAATTTGTATATGCTAAAACTTAAAGAGGGTGTCCAGGGGTTGGGGTGGGTCCTACCACCCCAATCTCATAAAGTTTTTGGGAGACGGCCAAGCCAGACCGCGACTGCCCGATTCTTAAAAAAAAACGATAGTTAAGTTAATAAAAAAAATGGATTACAACTATTTGCCGGCGTCAATAGACTCAAGTGCCTTCAATATCGAAAGTTTAAAAAGGCGTTAGCATCAACACCTTAAAGTATGTGTTGTTGTGGAACAAATATAGATCTTTCAAGTTCTGTATGTGATGTTGTGACAGATGTTTAAAAAAAAAACTACTTTATTGAAAACGGCTTGACAACTTTATTGGAGATGTATGCCGAAAAGTTCCCAGTTGAAGTATCGCATAAAATTGTTTTGGAAGATTATTTATTTTTGAATAAAATGTGTTGTGTAGTAGAAATTTTGTTGTTTGTTGTAAAGAATGGACAACTGAAAAGATGTTGCCCCAACAATAGCTAAAGCCAATGGCATATATGGTGTGGGATTAGTACCTATAACCCCGATCTGAGCCACCACAATTTCTCCAAAATAAATATTTTTGGAATTGATAGTTGTCTAACACGAAAAAGTGTGTCGGTAAACACATTACCAATAACAAATATGTATTGTAAAGCAGTCGTAAATTAACTGATAAAATCTTATTTTATAAATCTGAAAACGATATACACTAGCAGAATTATGTGGCACAGTGTCGATAAATTAAGACTTACGATTGATGAAAAGTGTGAAGTTTTCACCTACAATGCGGTAGCTGAAATGTTCAATAGCCCAACAGCACCAAGTTCATTGTCGGCATCATGCCTAAAAAATTTCTTAAATGGCTGAAGAGCTCTAAATAACATTTAAAAGCAAAAAGGTGAAAAATAAGTCGATCCGATGGCAGGATTGCACTGCGTTTTCCAACGCAAAGGTCATTCGAACAAACTTGAAAACTCGAAACGGAGTAAAAATTGCTATTTTGATAACGTTTGCTCATCAACAGGAATTTCATAATATGTACATTAGGGTGACCCTTAGGTTGCTCTAGAATATTTTTTCACTGTGCAGTTTGCGGCACTCCCTCATTTCATGTCCATACCCATAAAAATATTATTTGTAAAATTTGAAATCAATCGTTCAATTTTAAGGCGTGCCGGCAACCTAAAGTTGAGAGGTTTTGTTCTGGGCCCTAAAAAAAATTAAATTTATTTTACGACACCCTTCCATTTCGTGTCAATACCCATAAAAATATAATTTGCAATATTTGAAATCAATTGTTCAATTCTTAGGGGTGCCCGCGGCCACTTAAAGTTGAGAGGTGTTGTTCTGAGCCTAAAAAAAAATTAAAATTTTTTGGTACGACACCCTTTCATTTCGTGCCAATACCCATACAAATATTATTTGCAAAATTTGAAATCAATCGTTCAATTCTAAGCCGTGCCCCTGGGCACGGCAAGTGGCAGGTTTTAGTGGCAATTTAAGTGGCCGGGGGTACGCCTTAGAATTGAACGATTGATTTAAAATTTTGCAAATAATTTTTTTATGGGTATTGACATGAAATGGGAGGGTGCCGTACAAAAAATTTTAAATTTTTTCTTTAAGGGCCACTCTAATGAACATCCATTGCGAGATCCATTGCTTTGAACAATTTTGCATCCATGTAGTGGATGTTAAAAAAAACCTTAAGGCGAGGAATAGGAATGTAGTCAGAAGTAGTGATATTACCAAGCGATGTGTTTTATTTCTGAAATTTTTAAGGATATAAAAAATTGTGATTAACATTTGTGTTTGAGCAGTGTAAAGTTTAGCAGAAGTGGATAAGAATGTTATGGAATCGAGAAAATGTCCACTAAAAGATCAGATTTATTCAAAAATTCAGCTCCAAGAAAAGAAATAGTAACATCGGCTTTAACGAAGGTATAAAAGAACTTTTCTCAAAAACCAATGTTTAAAGTTAATGTCGATGCTAACCATATATGTTAACTTTTACTGCGTAAGCTGCATAGAGTGTGAAACTGATTTATACTAAGTTTTTTCTCCACAGTAGTCTGAATATATGACTTTTCTGCACCAGTATCAACCCTAAAAGGATTTAGAGAAGCAGTTCCGAAGATCAGAAAACAGTTTTTGGAATGCCTATCATCACAGGTAGAAGGAAATTTCAAACAGAGTGGCGCGCTTTTGATCTCTATTTAAACAAAATAAGAAAAACGACTGGCAATGCTTCATTTTTAGTTTTACCCATGGCAGCAAAATTATTGTGGGGGCCGATGAAGATGTCTTTATAATAGAGAATCAAAAATCTTTTATACTTGTTAACGGTATCGATACGTCCCGATCGAACAGATTGGTTGATGTGTTATTAGCGAGAATTTTTGATATTTGTTTCTTTTTAAATATACCTTGATCACCCTAACGTCCAAGAGTTATTCAACATTTCTATGATCCAAAATGTAATTTTAATTAAATGAGATGAAGGAAGAAAACAGGAAAAATAAGATAACCTTTCTTCTCTCCACCAAAACCAAATCTCTCTTTGCGATATTTATATCATTTATAAATCTTGAACAACCACAAATTCATATACATTAAATACTTTTATGACAGTTTTATGATATTTGTATGACCCATCTTTTATTAATGAGGTAGATCAAATAAAATTAATTTACAGAGTTTCTTTAAATGTTAAGGGCCGGCCGTTACAAATGCTACTCGGACGATCATTGGTTCTTGTCATTATTATCCATAACTTTTATGACAAAAATTGTACAAATACATTCTGATCAACTTAGATATATCATAGTACAAAATTGTTGCCAAAAAAACCAGTTCCAACCTCTTACATTGTAAAAATAATTACATAAAATTTTAAACTCAACTCTTATGATTCCTAAAATAACAAAAAAATATTCATTTCCATAAATATCTGAATTGGGACAAAAAATTATTTCCATTCTTCCATAATGTTTATGTTAACAAATATTACTTCCTTTGAGGATTAAACAAAAAAAAAAATAACAAAAAACTTCAACTTAGCGCTCTTAAAACACATATTTTGTATACATATGTATATGTTTTACTTTAACGTCGCTCTTTGACGACAAGTAGTTTTTACTTAAATACGTTTGTACCTATATAAGCATACTCATTCAGTATTTAAGAATAAAATGTTTACATAATATACTTAAAGTTGGGTCAAACGTTTGGTTTTTATTTAGGGTTGAGAAAACACTTTAAAAAAGGAAATGTAAACATTAACAAGGAAAATAATGTTGTTGCTTGGGTTTAATGATTGTAATAAAAAATTCATTGAAAATCTTGACTATAAACAAAATTAACAGAAACGGTTTAGTTTGATTTGCTATACAATGAAGTGGCAAGACTAACAAAATAGAACAACTTTTCATTACAAACATTTTCCGTTCTAATCTTTAGTTCAAACATTTTTACATTTCTAACAAAATTTAACATTCGAAGAGAAAATTATAAAAAAAAATTCAAGGCGTCTCAACTCACTTCGACAAAAAAGTTATCGTCGTAAGTGAGACGCCTTTTTATTTCTTTTCTGCCCTAATAAAATAGCATTTCTCCCAACATAACAATTCTATCAATCAAATTAATTTCCTTGTAACTAGTTTTATTCACAGAAAGAAAAGAAAATAAATTAAATAGGAAACGTAAAAAAAATCGCCCAAGTTTAAATGTACGACGTTTGTAAATAAGAAAAATGGTTATTGTTTGCAGTAAATTAACTAAGTTAACTTTAAATAAAAGAATTAAAGAATTTATTTGGTGTTTTCCGCTTTAACATGAGTATCATTACAAAACATTCTAATCATTCATATCCTTGAAATGCTATTTTTTTAGGGTTTTGATTGATGATCTTTGTGTAAAGAACAAAAAAATTATAAAGAATAAAATTAAGTCAAAATAATACGATCCGTCATAAAAATTGTGTTTAAGTTGAAAGGAAATTAAATTAGATTTACAAGTTTAATTAAGGTTATCAGTTGGGATTGGGTAATTACATATTTTTGGTACAGATGTGGCTTGAAAGGTTTTTGAAAGTTCGATGGGAAAATGAAGTGAAAAAATTAGGAAAAATTAGCAAACATTGTTGGTTATGGAATTGATCTGACATTAAAAATCATGTCAAAATATATTAAATTTTACTTAAAGAAAAAATCATTTATTATCATTAAATTTGTTTCAATTACCATGGAGTCAATTCTAGTTTTTTACAAAGAATTTTTTACCTTTGCACCTTGAGTTTTTTCCGTCTGGCTTCAGTACGTGTACTTGAAAATTTTATCTTCCGCCCTACACAAACACCAATATACACGCAAATGTTTATTAATGAACGGAAACAAGAGCTAGAAGTCAAGAAGACAATGTTGAGATAAAAATTATTGCAGGACAAATGCCATCACCACCCCCACATAAACTATGACTATCAAGTTTTAATTTAAAAAATTTACTAATTCAACTATTTTTTCCGGATTTAATCTGCCATATTAAATAGATATAGCTAGCTCCTCATATTAATGAGTAAATTATTAATATTTAGTCGAATGTTGCACCAGTTGTGGATGATGATTTTGATTAAAATTTATTGATGTGATTTTGATTTTGTTGAGATTCTTCGTCATAATATCTGCCATGTCCTCTTCTGATGAAACATATTGAAGATCAATATGTTTCTCAAAAATCTCCCGTACAAAGTGAATCTTGATATCGATGTGTTTTGTTCAGTTGTACTATACTGGATTCTGAAGAAGTTTGATTGCTCCAAGATTATCCGCAAGAAATTTTGTAGGTTGATCAATGAACTGTGTAAGTCCAATTTCTGTTAGCTTATTCTGAAGAAATGCAGGTTTCCTTTCTGTAAAGAACCTACGTTCAATATAGGGGTTACACCAAATCTATATAAAAAATGAATTTTTCCACTTTTGTATGGGGACATCCAGAAGGGAGGCAGATAGGAGATAGGTTTATTTGGAAGAAATGTGGGAAATTAAAAACTAATAATACCTAAACATACAGAGGACCCCTCTAGGGATCACCACTCTAGAATTGCAGATGGAGGTTAGATGAGTTGAGGTAAAATATTACGATTGAAAAAATATTAGAACATTGTCATGCATTTGCCACATCTAGGGGTCACTTGTGACTACCACACCGAATTTAAAAAAATAAATTTTTCCACTTTTGAATGGGGACCTCCATAAGGGAGGCAGATACGAGATAAGTAGTTTTTGAAGAAATGTTTGAAAAAAATTATAGGACTCAGTCATACATTTGACGCATAACTTACCCCTTACCCCGGCCGGAGTGGTATGCATAATTTTTTTTAATTTTTCTTCATATTTTGAGTTTTGTTGTATGGGAACCCCCCAAAGGGTTGCAGATGGGGAGTGGATGAGTTGAAGTGAAATGTGATGATTGAAAAAATAGAAGGACCTTGTCATACATTTGCACATCTAGGGGTCACACCGAATTTAGACAAAAAATGAATTTTTCCACTTTTATATGGGGACCTCCAGAAGGGAGGCAAATAGGAAATAGGCATGTTTGAAAGAAATGTTGGAAATTAAAAATTAATAGGACTCAGTCCTACATTTGACCCCGGAAGCTATGACTTATTTTGTAACATTTTTTTCCACTTTTTGAGTTCTTTGTGTGAGAACCCTCAGAAGGGAGGCAGATGATAGGTATGTTCGGATAAAATGTTGGTAATAAAAAATTAATAATACCTAATCCTATATTTTACCCCTCAAGAGATCACCCAGGGGGAGTTTTGAATAATTTTTTTAAATTTTTCTTCATATATTGAGTTTTATGGACAGAAAAAGGTAGCCTTTTGTAATTTTATGTTCTTTTAATAAGATGTGATCTTATTTTATTTGTAATTTTACATTTTTATAAGAGCATTATATGAGAGTAGTTAATAAAAGAAAACAATATAAAATAAGTTTTATATCTATGTATTGAATGTAACTCAGTGTTTTGATTCTTGAATATACTTGTAAAGACAAATATTATGTTAAACATATTAGGGCACGTTTAATGCATATAAGAAAAGAAAACACAGTTTTTATATAATAGAACAGAAATAGAACCGAATATAGCTTATTTTGGAAAATAAATAGTTCCAAGTAATAAAATTATATAAACGGAAAACAATTTCACTAATAATTGAAATAAATATCTACAAATATAAATAGAACTCTGGTTGATCCTGCCAGTAGCTATGTGCTTGTATCAAAACTTGTAAGGCCAAACCGCAGAAGGCTCATTACACTGTGCGACAAATCTTAGGGGTCAGTGATCTGATGGGGTTCTGACAACCAGGAAAAGTTATATCAGTCAAAAAAAAGTTATGCGTCGTTTCGCTGGGTCACGTCTAGGAATCGAGATATATCGATTTGAAGTTAGTATGTATCATATAGGGGAAATAGTCACGTTTTGGGGACTTTTTTGACATAACTCGAGAACGACTAGTCCAATTTTACTGAAACAAATTTAGAAAAATTAAGAATTATAATTCCTTTAATCTACTGATAGCCTATTTCTTTACACAATCAACAATTTCGCAGTTATAAATAAATTTATGAAGAAAAAAAATAATTTTTAGCCTAAAAAATAAAAAAATGTATTTTAAAAAATCTTGAAAAATTCAAAACGGGAAAATGTGTCAAGTCTTATTACTTTGACGTAAAGTCATATAATCTGTGCACAAAACGAGACATGGATCATGAAAATCGATGAACGCTTTAATTCTCAATTAAGTAAAGGTACCTCATTTTGACAAGAATATTGATTTTTCATAGAAATTTTGTTTTTTAATATTTCTACTGGAATAAACTCCAAAATTTATTGTTTTTAATGTATATGTACATGTGTCTATGTGCCTTTGTGTATTAATATTATTTTTTTTTACTTTTATATTTATTATTTTCTATTTTTTATTTTTTATTTATTTATTTTATTTTACTATTTTCACTTTAATTTTATTTTATATTTTTATATTTATATTATATTTTATTATTATTATTTATTATTATTATTATTATTATTGTTTATTATTATTATTATTTATTATTATTATTTATTACTATTATTGTTATTATTTATTATTATTATTTATTATTATTATTTATTATTTATTATTATTTTTATTGTTTATTTATTATTTATTATTTATTTAATATTTATTTATTTTTTATTTCTTATTTATTTGTTATTTATTTTTTATTTATTTATTATTTATTTATTATTTATTTATTATTTATTTATTATTTATTTATTATTTATTTATTATTTATTTATTATTTATTTATTATTTATTTATTATTTATTTATTATTTATTTATTATTTATTTATTATTTATTTATTATTTATTATTTATTTATTATTTATTTATTATTTATTTATTATTTATTTATTATTTATTTATTATTTATTTATTATTTATTTATTATTTATTTATTATTTATTTATTATTTATTTATTATTTATTTTATTTATTTAATTTATTTAATTTATTTAATTTATTTATTTTATTTATTTATTAAATTTTTTTATTTTATTTTTTTATATTTCTTATATTTTTATTTTATTATTTTTTTATTTACCTTTATTATTTTTATTTTATTTTTTTGTATTTTTTATTTATTTTAATTTTAATTTTTTTATTTTTTCGTTACTTTTTCAGTATAGTATATCAGTAGATTAAAGGAATTGTAATTCTTAATTTCTTAATATGTTTCAGTAAAATCGGATTAGTCGTTCTCGAGTTATGTCAAAAAAGAACCCCAAACGTGACAATTTCTCCTATATGATACTTACTAACTTCAAATCAATATATCTCGATTCCTAGACGTGAGCCAGCGAAACGCCGGGACACGCATAACTTTTCTTTTACCGATATAACTTTTTCCGGTAGTCAGAACCCCAGCGGATTTTGGCTGTCGCACAGTGTTATTAGTTCGTTTTATTATATTTTATTATATTATTATTATTATTTATTATTATTATTATTATTATTGTTTATTAATATTATTCCCTGCGGGGTAAGTCTAACACAGATATATAGTTGACTTAATAAACCTAGCGAGTGATACAAAAAGCGAGCGAAAACAAAATTTGTGAAAATTACAATTATTATTATTATTTTATTATTATTATTATATTATTATATTATTTGTGCATAGCAAGTCATTTCCGATTACTTGTGCAAATAATAAACTTGACTGAGTCTAATAGTGTTTAAGAACAATAACTTTAGTCTCTATTAATTAATCCATTGGCTATAAAATATTTTTATAGACGGGATTTTTAGACTTAAGCTAGTTAGGTCTAAGACCAAACACCTCTCCGGGGTTGCAGGGAGTAACGAAGTGGAGGTCCCGCCCAAGTGGCGTAATAAAAATCCCCCACTCGGCTAAGACTTGGTCGACTTACTTGAGATGGCGGGAAGTGTTGGGAAAAGGCATAGAACTGACGACTCTATGCCAAAAGAAGAGATTGCTCCTCCAAAAAGAGTGAGGAATATAAATAATAAAGTAACCGTCGAAGCACCTTGTAAACAAACAAACGATACTGATAACACAGTGATTATTTCAAATAATGAAAATGATAACACAGTGATTAATGTAATTAATGAAAATGATGTTAATTGTCCTGTTGTAAATGAAGTGCAATCAGGTCTGAAAGACATATTTGCTGAACTATCAATCTTAACCACAATGGCGAAAGGCGCTCAGAAAGAGCCGCTAATAAATTTAATCGAAGTGGTAAGAAATACACAGGCAGCATCCGCAAAGGTTTTGATCCGTGTCGCAGCTCTCATAGCAAGACAGGACAACAACCAACATATAACATCTGAAATTTGAAAAGGAATAGAGATTATACTTAGCCGAAGAAACGTGATACCAAAAAATAACGTGATACCAAAAGTTACAAATAAACATAAAAATAAGAAAAAAATCCAAAACGATGTCACAAACGTGATCGGAAACGGAGCTCAGAAGAACAAGGTACAGGGCAGTCAAACCTCGTATGCTGAGGCTGTTCAGTTAAAAGATCTGCAGACGCCAGTTGTTACTAACACTCTGCTTGAACAAGCACATGATGCAGCTGAGAAAGAGGAAGGTTGGACCCGAGTTGCAAACAAGAAACTTCGAAGACGTAAAAAGTTGACTTCTGTTAGGAATAAGACATAAGCATTGATAATCTACCTACCTGGCAAGGGGTGCAATGAGATCAAAGCTGGTCTCTCAGCCCACGTCAATACACGTGACGGAGGTTTGAGAGTTAATGCTATGAGAAACACGAGAGACAACGGCATTCTGCTGATTACGGACCACAGCTCTGATCTCGATGCTATTTCAAACAACGAGTCATTAAAAAGCGCGGGTTTCATTATTAGTGAGCCCACGAAACCACTACCGGGACTCATAATAAAGGGGATCAGAGCCGGCTTAACGGATGCAGAAGTGGCATCTGCCATCCGTAAGCAAAATGGTCTCGATGAGGAAAGGAGCGAAATCAAACCGATTTTTAAAATTGGGGTGAGAACTGGTGTGGATGTTTGCTGGGTTGTGGAGGTTAACCCTGAAACGAAGTCAAAATTATTGATCAAAAACCGAGTTTATGTTGAGTGGGCTTCGTGCAGAGTTCAGGAGTACGTCACGCCTGTTCGGTGTTATAAGTGCCATTGTTTTGGTCAAATGTCATGTCAAATAAATGCGTTCAAGCTGTATCAACGTGTGGTCACTGCTCTCAAATGGGTCACAAACTCGTTGATTGTCCGAACAAGGCTCTCTCTCCGGAGTGCGCCTCATGTAAGGCAAAGAGCGAACCGCATGCTCACATTGTAGGAGGTAGCACCTGCAGCAGCTATAAAAAATAACTCGAGCGCCTAAAAAACCGTAACCAAAATGTGTAGACACCCAAAAACATCGAAGAACTCGAGTCTGAAACTGAGGTTTGCGCAAGCAAACTTACAATATTCGATGCTGGCAGTGCACGAAATGCGCGAATGCATCTCGAATTGCGCCGTGGACGTTCTGTGTGCACAGGAGGTCTACGGAGTGAACGGGGTAGCATGTGGTTTATGGATAAACACGCATTCGGCCTCCAGCAGAAACAATGACGAACACTGCTTACCTGCTTTGATCAGCATCCACAACTCAGACATTCGAGCAATGACTCTCCCGCACTTCACAGACTCCTACTGTGTCTGCGTGGAGGTCAGACATCTTGGAGGAACATTTCATGTTGTAAATGTCTATTGCCAGATTTGTGATCCTATCGAGAACCACTTGACAAAACTTGACGCCATCCTAAACAAGCTAAGAGGTCCAGTAATTATCTTAGGTGACTTCAACGCTCGTTCAGTTATGTGGTTCGATCGTTTTACCGATAGCAGAGGTCACAAGTTAGAGAACTTCATCTCGCGATGGGGTCTTTTCGTGGCCAACACACCTGGGACACAACACACCTAAGCACGTTTGCACACAATGGTGAGTCCTCTGTGGACGTCACCATTGTGTCAAAAAACATGGTAAAGCGTATTAAAAACTGGAAAGTCCATGAGGGCTGGACCTCCAGTGACCATTGTGCTATCTCTTTTGAGATATTGGGCGAACAGAACTGTTATGCTGGCGGCTCTCGTGAGGATTTTAACAATAATAAATCCAATTTTAATGTAAATGCTACCAACTGGGAGCTTTTAATCTGCAAATTAATATTAAGCGCGTACACACACGTGCCGAAGAGATTGACTGTCTAGTGGACTGCAAATCGGTTGTGACCTCCCTTGCAGATGTCATACAAAAATGTTGTGAAGACGCCATACCACGGAAATCAAATTGGATAAAAACAAATGGGGCAAACTGGTGGACCAATGATCTTAGTCAGCTAAAGAGTGAGGTCAACCGGCTTCAAAGGAAATTTCAAAGAGAAAGGAATCCGGATCTGAGGCTTCAAAAACAGGCTGTATATCGTAACCTTCGTAACACCTATACACAAAAGTTTAAGGCAACTAAAGCCGAAAGCTTCAGGAATCTTGTAACGGAAGTAGGCAACAAGGATCCATGGGGTTTTATATACAAATATCAGACAGGGAAGCTTGCTCAACGTCGAGTGCATGGTACCGTCTCTTCGAACGGAAATAATGTGCACTCATGGAGCACCTCAAACAAAGTCTTACTCGATACCTTATTACCCGATGATCCGGAAGACTCTCCTGAGCACGCGGCAATCAGAAGGGTGGCTATGCTACCTTATGACTCTCGTGATGACTCGGACTTCACTGCCGATGATCTTGATGAGGCTGTGATGAGTTTAAGACGTGGCAAGGCCCCTGGCTCTGATCAAATAGAAATAATAGTTGTACAACAGTCCTGGAAGGTTTTAGCTCTTACTTGCTTAAAACTCTTCAACGGCTGCCTCAGATTTGGTGTATTTCCTAAGGAGTGGAGAATTGGTTGAGTAATTATAATCTGTACGATCTATGCTATCCGACAAGCAGAATGGCTTCCAAAAAGGTCGCTCTACTGAGATGGCAGTCTGCAAACTCGCTGAAATCGTCCAAGCAACCGTCGAAAAGTTCTCTCTTGGCATTTTTATTGATATATCGGGCGCGTTCGATAATTTCTGGTGGAAAAGTGTTATGAGCTACCTTAAAACGATAAACTGTCCTGGTAATCTTTACAGACTGCTTGGCAATTATCTGCACGATAGAAGGGCAATAATAAAGGATGACCACGGCTCGGTTGAGAAAAACATAACGAGAGGTGTCCCGCAAGGGTCTATTCTCGGTCCAACTCTTTGGAACATGGTTTTCGACACCAGCATGCTGGACGGTGTTATGGAAGTTGCGTACGCTGATGACAAAGTAACTGTAATAACCGGAAACTCTAGAAAACAATTACAAGAACAAGGTCAACGAGGACTAAATAATATGACCTCATGGTGCAAATTGAACAAACTTCAGCTGAAGGGTAAGTACGATCGGACAAGACCACCCACGATAAAAATTAATGGAGTCTCAATCAAGATGGTCAGCACCGTGAGATACCTGGGTGTCGACTTGGATGAGAAAATGTGTGTATCAAGTCATATCAATCGCATAAGTGATAACTCGAAGTCTCTCTTCCACTGCTTCACGAGGTTATCTCACGAACGCTGGGGTCTCGACAAACATACTCTGCAATTAATTTATAGGACTGTAGTTGAGTCTATCCTGACGTACTGCTTGGCTGGTTGGTACGGGTGGGCCAACGCAAAGCATGTTCAACAGTTATTGGGCGCTCAAATGAATAGGCTGTTCCGCATGATCCGTGGCTATAGAACAATTTCTACAGACTCAACTCAGGTCATTGCGGGTTCAATTCCTATTGACCTTCTTCTTAAGGAAAGGGTCAGTTTATACAACCAACTCCTCAGTCCAAGTCGTGCAAATGATAGGAAACAAATAAAACATGATGCTCGGCTAAAGACGCTCAGTAGCTGGAAAGCACGCTGGGATGTCTCGGAAACGGGAAGACATACGTACCATTTCATCAGCGATGCAACTTTCATTTTCCGAAATCCAAAGCTGGCTATAACCAGTCCTATGGTTCAGTTTATTACTGGACATGGCAAATTTAGAGAGTACCTTTAACGAGTTGGTGTAACATACGATGGGAAATTGCGGTACCTGCGATGTGGATGAAACCGCTCTGCACGTTCTCCTGAACTGTCCCGATCACGAAAACATACGGTGTGATCTTAGATCTCACCTTAACGGAATTGTTCCCCTGTCAGTAGATACACTTAGTGCTCTACTGACAACTACCTATACAGACGTTTTTAAAATTTTTTCCATAGTGCTCTTGAGCTGCTGTTGGAAAGAAATCAGTTCTAACTCTTCAGGTTAGACAACGGAACTCATAGATAGTAGAGCATATTTGCTAGCATGTATGCCATTAACCTCCTCGAGGTTAGGGATGGGAACGAGCAACTTTATAAATAATCTTTTGACTGAGATATTATAATATTATTTCGAATAGATATAGCGTTAATCTAGACACAGTTGCGTCGGCTGATAAATGGTTGGGCACATGGCAAACTCTGTAAAAGTTTTTTTAACTAGGAACAGCGAGACGAGCGAATAAAGTTAAGAAAAAGTGTTATTAGTTCGTATTCATGCATATGGAGAACTGTGATAATTCTAGAGCTAAAACATGCAACAGATCATGATTTGCAAGGAAAGTGTGCTTTTATTAGATTAAAATCAATTGATACATTAGGCATACTTGTATACTGTATCATTTCTTAGATTATATCTGAAAAACACGTTGATCGCATGGTCTTGTACTGGCAATGGATCTTTCATATGTCTGCACTATAAACTTTTGATGGTAGTATCTACGACTTCCATGGTTGAAACGGGTAAAGGGGAATCAGGGCTCGATTTTGGAGAGAGAAAGGCTGAGAAACGGCTACCACATCTAAGAAAGGCAAGTCTGGTGCACGCAGCCGCGGTAATTCCCGCTCTAATAGCATAAATTAAAGTTCTTGCGGTTAAAACGTTCATAGTTGTACTTCTGTCAAGCACAGGTATACCACATAACTGGGTTAGTACAATACTTTAATGCTATGACGTATTACTGTAGTGATACAAGGTGAAGATTCTTTGAACTAGAGGTTTATTCTCATGTAAATCTATTTCAATGCTCTTAATTGAGTGCTGTGTAGAACAGTACAATTACTTTGAACACATTAGAGTGCTTAAAGCAGGCCATTTGTGCCTATATATTTTTTGTGGATGGAATAATGGAAAAGAACGTCTGTTCTATTTTTAATTGGTTTTAAGGTCAAAAAATTTGTGGAGTGTCGTAAGACTAACATAGCGAAATCATTTGCCAAAAAAGTTTTCATTAATCAAACACGAAAGATAGAGGTTCGAAGGCAATCAGATATCGCCCTAGTTCTAACCATAAACGATGCCAGCTAGCAATTGGATGTAGCTACTCCTATGGTTCTTTCAGTATTTCTTCGGGAAACTAAAGTTTTCGAATGATTTGGAACCTTCCTTCTCACTGCCTTGTTTGTTCTATCTTATATTATATCAAGAAGGATTTGGCATTTATTTGTATTTAGCAAACTGAAATTATATTTGCAACTGGTTTATCGACTGATTAGTGTAAACCTTTTGATATTAACTTACTCCTAGAAGGTTTAACGGATTATAGCAATGATTTTTAAAAATCTTGTATCTCTATGGCATAACTTTTTAAATAAACCCAACAAACCCGAATTCAGTTTTCTCATTGATTTCATTTTGTAGGTTTATGAAAAACCCAAAATTTTACTAACATATTTGTTCAAATTAACATAAAATCGCGTGACTCTATAATGAATGAAAATTTAAAATGTGTTCAGTAACGAAAAATTAGTTGCTATCAGTAAAACTAGATTTCATGTTTCTCACACATTTTTCTTTTAAGATATCGTACAAATATGTATATGAAGTTATAATAAATAAATTTCACTATAACTATACAGATTAACCACCAAAATATTAAATAAAACATAAGTTGTAGAAAAATATTTAGTTCCTTTGAAAGCAATTAGACAAGCAAAATTATTACAGTTTTATGCAAAATAATACTAAACCGTCAGCTACGGTTGTTCGTTTAACTTATTAAAGGTATTTTTTCTACAAATTTAGAAGTTAAAACGACAGAAACAAATTATTATTTATTACAAAACATGACATCTTTATTATAAACTGCTAGTTGTTGGTTAGTTTAAGAATATTTTTGTGGAGAGTAAACAAATTTTTTTCCAATTATACTGAAATTGCTTCCGCAAAGTGGATTTTTTAGTAACATTATTTTTTATTTGGTAGCTTTTTAATATTTCAAGGAAAATGGAATTTATTTTGTACAAATACTCCCTTAAAAATACATATTAGTTCTGTCAACTGATTTTAAAACAGATAAAAAATGATTTATTTTCTTTTTCTGTTTTGACAACAACATGATATGTCATTTCAGAAATTTTTAAAGTAAAACGACATCTTTGGTTTGAAGTTTGAAGGTTTGCTAGACTTTTAAAATTCTATTCATGGCCAATTTTGAAGCAAAATTGTATTCAATTTACACAAGATACTCAAAATACCATATTAGTTTTTTTTTCAAGAGTTGTCTCAACGTTCAAAGGTCTTCTTCAATCTTCTTGTTGTTTTTATAGTTTATCTCTACAAAACTTGACACAAATTAAAAAATTCGGCTATGGGGAGTAATTTGGCTCCCAAGTAAGCTGCTTAATAAAAATTTGGTGGGTTTGAAACATCCATAGACTGATATCACCTGCGTCAATTAATGGTTAACCTCACCATTACCTTTCCGTTTAAATGTTTTTGACTCTTATTTTGTTACATGTTTCACCTGGTGAGTAACGACCCAGTTCTCAATTTCAGCTGATTGGTGGCAACAACACTATGTTTTACTAATGAAACTTAAACATTTTTATACAATTATTCACAACTAAAAGTCACCTTATTTTATTTACACTACTATAGCTGTCTGCTAATAATATCATATTCTGATTTGAAATATATGTCTATTTTTAACTGATGTTGTATCATCCATTTTTTCTTAGAATTATTTTAAAAACACATGTTTGATGATGATGACTTAAATGGCTTTAGTGTTTTATTATTATGACGATATCTTTTTTGTCAAAAATTATTGTGTAATAGAAAGTAAAATACGGTTACGAAAAAAATTAGTAAGTTAAGATAGCAGTTTTTCTCGTTCTCAAATAAATAGTACGTCTCATCTCTGGTTGTAAGTTTTGTTTTGTCAGTTGCGAAGATTGAGGGAATGCACTTAACAATTATGGGAAACCTTAGTGCCTTGTATAGGTTTGACATTTATTGTCGCTGATTGAATGACCATTATCTATTTCCTGGCTGGCAAAAAGCAAGTTTGTAATTCTTTACAATTTTTTTTTGGATGATCCAATCGACATTTAAAATATATTACCTTTTAATCCAAGGTTTGCTAGCATAGTTTGCATCCTGACAATCCCAATTTGGATGTCTCTTCAACTTTCTTTTGGCTGTTTTCCTTATAATTCTAATCGAACCCGTGAATTATTTCAGTTTTGGCTTTTCTTCCACATCTCTCAGCATTTGCGGGTGTTGTGTTTTTTTTCATGGCATCTGACCGTAAAGTTCTTTGTTTTGACTTCTGATTTTTGTTTTGCGATGACATTTTCTGCTTTCTTAAAATTTTTTTCTGAATTCTCTACTCGGCTTCTTATGCTAATGCTGAACGCTAATTTTTTATCATAAGCGAACTATTTTATTGAATTTTTCTCAGAATAATTTTTAAATTCTATTGGCAAACGATTTTGGCTTAGGAAGATGAAATTATGTCCTCAACATTTACGTATCTTATATTGTTGAGCTATGTTTTATGCTCTAGAGTGTAGAAGTACGCGGGGTTGTCACCTCCGTAAATCAAAAACAAGGTTTGTCTTATAGTTATTTTTTACATTCAATATCTTGCAAGCATAACTAGCCCGATCTGGCTTAAAAAGTTTCATTTAAAATGAATTCAGAATGGCTAAATATACAAAACAAATTCTCAAAAAAAGCCTCTTGCTGTGGCATTTGATTTCTGATTAGATAAACAAACAGCTAACAAATAAAGCTATAATTATTGATTGATTGATTATTTCATTTCCTTTCTCGAAAATATTTACAATGTTAAAATTTTAAATGGAACTTTTGTAAATTTTTGTCTGTTTCGTCTATTGGTACCTGATGCTAGCCATCTGCCAAATTTGGTGTGAACAGAATATTCGGAAGTGAACATATATCATCCACAGTCAGGTCATTAACATGTTGAAAATCGATCACTATTCGCCAACTTATCTGACAGTCTTCAGGCTTTTTGGAACAACTTTGGGAGGTGAGTTCTATGAGCTAAACCTTTCAATGGTACCATTATCACTATTTAGCTTGTTTTGTTAGAATGGTTTTCAATTTTCATCTTCAAATTGATAAGCTTTTCTTTGAAGTTTTGATCTTTTAGGCATCAATTTATATCTTTTTCCAATTTTACAGAAACTGTGAAAATTTATAATTGTAAAGTCGAAGCAAATGTGGTTGATTAAAAATCTGTGAACATTTTGACTCTAATATTGAGTGTCAATTACATGGCATGTCTCTTAAAAATTCTTAGTCAAAAATTGCCGTTTATGATTTTTGGTCTAATATTTAAAAAACCGAATATGAGAATGGGAAAATCTATGCAACTGTAAAAAAACTGCATTTGCATCCAATCTTATTAAATCTTTGACTATGTTTACTACACAATTATGACTGATTTAATTAACAAAAAATCATAATATAGAGTTAAGTCCCTAAACTGCAAATTTGCATAAAATATTTGTTATTTGTCACGGATTTAACAAAGTTATTTTTAACTGGCATGAACGGTCACGCAACTGCTTCTGTTCAATACATTCCATCGTCACCCATACTAAAATGTATATTCTATTAATCTCTTACTCACAGTATGTTTGAGATTCCTAAAGCCAGTATTTCATGAGAATAATCAAACACTATTTAAACAAAGCTTAATAAAAACTAATTTTCAAAGATTTTCCGCTTTTTATTCGTTTTTCTTTACTTTTTATTATATAAGCAAATATATACACAGAAAAATTTTTATTGAACAACAATAGAGTTTGTTTGTATTTACGTAACAAAATAAATTGAATCCCAATAAATACTTGGACAATAGAGAAATTCAAAAAAAAAAATAGATAAATATGCACAAGGATTTGTCTTTAAACATACAAAATACTAGTTTTCGTCAAGACATTACATCTTAACAAAACTTGTCGAGAAAGCATAACACTTTCTGTGTCAAATATATGTAGGAGATGAACTTAAGAACTAACCAACGTATAGTCGAGTTAATAAAAAATCAACAAATGTAAAAACTTTCCTAGCCAACGTTTCATGAATAATCATTTCTTATTGACACAGTTTATTATCCAACATAAATCTATGTTTTTCCCATTTTTTTTCCACTATAACATATAAATCTGATATTCAGTAAAAAAAAAAACAAAGAACGACAAAAACTCTTCTGGGCAAAATAGAAAAATATTTTTGTTCATATTCTATATTGATTGTGAACCTTTGTTATGGCTTATTATGAGTCTTTGAATTGAGTCAAAATGGAAATATCAATAACAATCTAGCTAAATTTTTGTAAAAAATTCCGTAGACAAAAAGGAAGAATACAGTTTTCAATGTTTGACGTTTTTCCTGTTAAACGAAATACATTTATTTTCTATCTAAACATGAATTTGGTTAAGGTTTTTCTTTACAATGGACGTGGATAAAAATATATCTTTGGTATGAGTTTCGTTTGGTCAATTTGTATTAATTAGGAAGTGAAGTGAAATTTGTTTTCAAAATCAATTTGGTTTCAGGTAAAATATTCAAAGCGTTTATTCAGTGCTTGTGTTATAGACTAGCAAAATGAATTTGAGAAAAATAAGATTCAGGCTTCTTTTGTCTGTAACTTTCAAAGATCAAAACTGATAATAGCATATATTTTCATTTAATTTGTCAAAATAAATTTTAAACAGTTCGTCGCGTATTCCAGATCCCTTCCTGGTTGAGTTTCGAACACTCCTCATCCCTCCCTGGCTAAACGTTCGATTTCGCTCAGTTGAATCATAGGACTATTTGAGAGTTTTAAAAGTCAGCAATATTAATAAGTGGCATACATGGCCAAAAGTGGTGTATCCCAAATTATCCTTCGAAACCAATTGTGGGGATGTCCCAAACCCTGAGAACGTCTCAAGTCGGGTTCATAACTACTTTGAGAGGAGGGTAACGCTATTTGAATTGAATCTGTGCTGAGTGGTTATATGTTATCTGGAAAGTTCGATTAATAGCAAGGCAAAAAGAATATTTTACATACATAGCATACGAGAATAAAAGAAGAATTGGAAATTAATGGAGTAGGTCAAAATGCCTGTGAAATCTTTCACAAACTTTAACGCACTCCTCTGGCAGGCAAAGACAGGTATATCCAGTTCCTGTTGCACCTCAATCTTATCTAAAGCATTGTTGGTTTCGTTGATTATTTGTTCAATCGAGAGGATCAGCTCTATCCAGGTGTAATCACCAGAACAAACGTACGAGAATAAATGAGACACAAAAAAGTTGGAAGATACTGAGATTTAATTTAAAGCAAAAACAATCAATTGACTTACCAGTTTTTCTAACCAATGTCTAAGTCTACTAAAATTTCTACTCAATTAATTTTACCAAGAGCGTTAATTTATACAAAAATTTTGGACTCACGATTTGTTAAATGATTTGTTTAATTAGAATATTGTAATAATTTTAAAATAAATTCCTTACCCAAACTTCCTTCACAAAAAAATATGTATATAATTCTTGTGGTTGTAATATAATTCCTCAGATCTAATAAATAAAATTTATTAAGAAGATTTAATTAAAGAAAACAATTCATTCTTTGAACTTTGCAACAATTTTTTAATTAATTTTATTTCTATAATATGGAAAATTAAATGTCTAGGTTTGTACAAGCGTAAGAATTTAGGATTCAATTAAATTAATTGTAAATTTAAAGATAATAAACCGTTTGCATGACATTCAAGTGAATTAATATTGCTTTTGTAAGGAAAAATCTTAAGATTATTTAAATTGGATGGAAATTCAATGAATATATAAAATGTATATTATGGTTAGACCGACATCACAGTTTTCATTAGCATTATTTACAGATTATGTTTTAATAAAATCATAAAAATGTCTGTACGTTGTAAACGTGTGTATTTGTCTATTTTTAACTGACGTAATAAAAATTACAAGAAAAATTGTTTGGTACTAGAAAAAAATTGACACTTAATCTGACCACTCACCAATGTCAAAATGTCTACTCCCAAACCCCTCCAAATAACATTTCAAATGATGAGCCGACCGCTTAAATTTTCATTCAATCTTTATAGTATTTATTATAATCATGATTTTTTTTTTCATTTGTAATGTTCGGAAAATAAACTCACGTTTTTTGTATTAACCCAAAAATATTCCAATATTTTCGATTTTTCTAAATCAAAATCGATCCCTTAAAAAAATTTTTGTTTTACTATCTCTGTTTATGTGTTGAATTTGTAACGAAGCTACTAGCCGATTTTCATAATTGTTGTGGGGCTATTCTGCAATCTTCGTAGTTTGGACTCGTCCTGCCGCAATATGTGTGGGCATATTGCATTTGCATAAGCAACAACTTCTGTAGTTATTGTTGTTTTTTTGGACTAAATTTCTTATTCGTGGTCGTCTATCGCAATGGTTTCTGCGTTAATTTGTCCTAAAACGGTTGTGCAATTTCTCTTATTCGAATTCGCTCTATTTCCCAAAAGATAGGAAGAATCAATCAACAGATTACGTCTCGTTTATTGTAATGTCATGAACTTTTGGAGTTGCTTTTGCTTCATTTTATAAAATATAATTTCCTGCAATCATTTCGTAATCAATAATTTTTTTTATAATTCTTTTCCAATATTAGTACAAGTTAAGTTAATAGCGTAGACTCTTTAGTGGGTACATATGATTAACGAAATAAAAGTACCCTGGAAGCAAATTGATCGTGTTTGTCGACTTGTTATTGTTCAACCAACGGTCGTTAATTTTGATTATAAATGCGCGGTTGAAAAGGTAGAGTTCTCTTAGTCTATTATTTACTCTTATTCTGATTTATTACTTCTTGTTGGATTTTGGATTTGGTGTCGCCTGCATGTTAAGCTGTCAGCTGTGCTTTTCGGTGAGCATTTTTTTGATTTTTTGGAGGAAATACTGACAACAGCTAATCAGGTGAGTCAATCCCAAAGAATGGTGGGATTAAATTTAGTAATCCGTGATTGACCAAATCTCAACAAAGAAAGGAAATAAAAATGTTTTCTTTTCGATCGGAACATATGAGCCAAAAAGGGCCGGAATGAAAAAAAATTAATTATGTGTTTCTGTTTTTTGTCCTAAAGAAATCTAGTTCGTGAACATAGTATAATACTTTGATGTGCTTGTTTGACTTAAATTATTAAATGAAGTGATTTTAAAATAGAAAAATAGGAAAATTAATTTATCAGCCCAAAATTTGCTGTTACAAGTTTTGACAATGGCTGCGTTGTAATTCAGGTGTTAATTTTGATATTATTAAATTTAAAGAATGAATAAGTTAATTTGTGTCGCGTAGTAAATTAAGTAAAAAAATTTTTCTGTTGTGTTCGTATCATAATATTTAATTTATAAAACCAAAAATAAGACATAAAGCAAAAAATAGAATAATCGAATAAATCGAATCAGAAGAATTGAAAGCCATTAACTTTCCGGTTTGAGACAGTAACTACAGGTGAATTATTTTTTGTATGTATTTCATATTTTTGGAAATTACTTTAATTATTTCGTAATAAATGTGGTTTAGCACATGAATAGTTTAAGATGTTCTTATTCAATAAAACAAAAAAAAATAAAATTTGATTCTATAACAACATAATCGTGTTAGCCAATTTATATTATTCGTGTTGGACATGTTGCATTGATAGACATTATATATTATTTGTATTACCCGTGGATTCGTGATATCATTCATTCAGTGATGATAACTATTGGTGATTGGTATTGTCACTTTCGTTATATTAACGCTAAAGTAAATCAAGTTAAATTGAAGTGATTAATTAATGATGACATCCTGTTTGTACTATTAACCTTTAATGAGTAATCCAAGTGAAAATTAACACAATTGTTTGTGGTGTGATTTTCTTCAGACATTTAACGAGGGTACTTCAACTGTGTAGTTAAGTGGTATAAAGGTTGACATAAGAGTTTGATGTGGATTTTCATGCTTTAATAACACCAAGACGAGCAAGGATCAACGTATAATTACATCGGCTTGATACAATAGTGCTGTTTTTGATGCCGTCATTGGTGGTCTTCAGACCGGTCGACTTGAGGCACCATTTTATCGCATTTCATGTATGTATTCCACTGTCAGTCGCCTTCGTATGGTTCAACGATATATGCTGCTAATTACCTTTATGCAGCCTCACCCACCCGTGCATGTTTCATCGATATTTAATATTACGTACATTTATTCCATTTCAAACATTTTCGCCTGACTCATCAACTATTTAGCCCTCTCTAAGTGACTCAACCTTCAATCCACCTCAGATGCAACGGTATATTGTTACGTACTGATTCAACCATACATTATAAATATTTTTCCGTTCTGGAACCATCCAGCATTGCATGAAACAATAGTGTGATATCAATACCAACACTCATCATTCATCTGCCGTAACCATATGCAATAAAATTATAAAGTTTTACATATCAACCGTTTTGAAACCAGCCGCAATTGCATAAAATAATATTGTTATATTCATCCCATCACTCATCATTCATCCGCCGTGGCTGTATGCAATAGCATTAAAAATTTTATAAATATCAACCATTTTGAAACCTGCCATAATTACAAGAAACAATATTGTTATAATAAGCCCATCGCTCATCATTTATCAGCCGTATCAGTAAACAATAAATTTTATGAATCAACCGTCCTGAATCCTGCGACCATTACTTGAATGCAAAGTCTTTTATTGCAACATTTGTTCATCATGCATCAATACTCACTCGATTCAGCAGCTTTCATATCACCTAGCTGAACCGGGAGAGGTGATTGGCTAATCCTAGCGGGGGGATACGGAGAGTGGGATCTGACCACATGATGGGGTGAGTACCTTCATATATAGTTATTTGGAAGTATGGGCCTGAATGTAGGTATGTGGGGTTTAGGAGCATGTGTGGGTGTGTGTGTATGAGTGTATGAGGGGCGAGAGTGTGTATGTGAGTGTATGAGGTGCAAGAGTGTGTGTGTGTGTGTGTGTGTGTATGATTGAATATGGGGACGAATATGGTGATCGCGGTTTCTTTCACGTATGAGGTTCGCCAGAGTCTAGCAAGCTCACTTGCTTTTTTTTATATATCCGCCTTATTTTATCATGAGACACGCGCACAATTCTGGTATTTGTGCTGGAGCAGCAGGTATATATATTGTTCGTCCCCACTTACTGAAGCTAGGCTGGGGCTTAGAAAACTCGCTAGGTGTGCGGCCTGCTGTGCCACTTCATTGGTCATCATTTAAACTGCTCTCCATTACAAATTCGTCACATTTGGACCAGTATTGCAAGTTGCGGGTTTTCTAAGATCTGACTCACTTTATGCAATACGTTATTGAATTTGAAGTTGTAAGGAAGATGTTCGGGTACAATTGTAGATATTAACAATAATAATTTTTTACTTGTTGTTTTATTTTATAGTTAAATTGAATTGTATTTCACAAGTTTAGATCACAAAATCCGAAAAAAAGCAATATATAGAAAACTTTTACCAAAAACAAAAATATTATTCAAAGGAAACATGTTTAAAAAAATAAGAAAGAACTAACGACATCTATTATCATTATCATCTATTGACATGTATGTGTTTAAAAATTAGGAAAAAATGAATTAAATTATTAAATTAAAAACAATTAAATAAAATACATGTCAACAAATGTCATGATATATGATATGAGAATCAACAATCTCCTTATCAATGTCTATAATATACAAATAAAAAAAATGTTGCAATATTTTTTTTTCAGTAGCCGTTGACATAACTATATATTAGGGAGGGTTGTGGCGAATTCACACTAGCTTGGGCTAGCGGCGAGTGAATTTAAGTTTTTTGTGCAGTGTGCACGACCAACTAACTGATGGAATTTTACGGACTACCAGGTCTCTGACTACAAGATGACGTCTAACTGGGCCTCCAGAGCGACAGAAAATGGGTTTTTTCGATCCGAATAAAATTATTCTAGGGACTACTATTTCTTTTCGATTCAAGGTTGTAATTGTGTTAAATTTTGAGTTCTTGAGTAAGTGGACTCCCAGTAAAGGAAGATGTTTCTTTTGTGGAAGAGGCTTGGAGTGCTGAGATAACTGAACCTCATTGGTTGGTGGAATTTTGAAATTTTTAATTTTAATCGGAATTTTTCAAAGTTTAAGTTAGAATTTTTTATTAATTTTGTTTTGAAAATTTTAATTAATTTTTTACAAATTTTTTTATTTGGAATGGTTTTAAAATATTTAATTTTTGTAAATTTTTAAAGTTTAAAAATTTTTTGTTGTTTTCGCACTTTTGGGAATTTCAAATTTTTTTGTGATTTTTATTTGAAAATATTTTTAAAAATTTTTCTAATATTTTTGTGCATTATTAATTTCATGATGTTTTTAGTTTTAATACAAATTTTGTTATAGAGATTTTTAATATTTGAAATTTATAATTGCAAATATTTTTAGTAAATTCTTAATTTTTAAAAAAATGTCTTGAGAACCACTTTTTAAATATTGTTTTTATGAAGTTATTTTAACATAATTTTTTTTTTTTTTATTTATTTTTAGAACTTTTAATTTTTTCCCGAATTGTTCTTGAAATTTCAAATTTTATTAAAATTTTTTGAATTTATAATCGTTTTGGCTACTCAATTCATTTGCCCGATCTAACTCGACGATTGCCAAAATCTAGCTATTGCGTCTATTACCAACATCCAACTACAGTTTGTTTTTATTTATTTTGGAATGTTTGTTGTAAAGCTTTCAAAACTAATCTAAATTTATTGAACTTATTAGTATAACTTAGTGATTTTTCAAAATTTAATTTGGTTTAAAAATTGTCTGTGATTTCACAATGTAAAAATTTAATACAAGTCAAAATTGCATAGTTTCATTTTTTATTATATTTAAAAAATAAATATAATAAAAAGTGTGAACAAACTTAGTTTCTTGACTTGTGAATTTTTATATTGGGAAATCCTCTAAATTAGGTCAAATTATGTTTAATTGTTTTTATTAATTTTTAATTGGTTGTTTTTCTTTTGATAACGGAAAATAACGGTTTACAACATTTCCCCTACAATTAGTAATTAGTAGTATTTTGGCAGTGAACTAAAGAAGACAGTTAATCAGTGATTTACTTAATGTTTAAATGAATTAGTGAGGAAATTAAAGTAGCGTAAATGTTTTAGCAAAGTTTAAATTGAAAAGAAGAGTAGTGTAACAAAGAAAAATTATTAAAAGATTTCAAGGGGTGAACTTGAATTTATAAATTAAAGTGTTTTAAATTAAATAAACCTAACACACACAGTTATCACAAGGATAAGAATTTAACAATATAAAATTGTTATTAATATCAAAAGTTATTATTACTGTAAGAAAAAAAGGAACACAAGTTAATTAAAGGTTTTAAAAATAACAGTGTTGGTGTTGCAATTATTAATCCTAGACAAAAAGGGTCATCACAGTTGTGATATATTCATATCCTAGCTAAAAGGATATAACATGTTGTTTTTAAAATAATTTTTTTTAAAAAGATTATTTGTGTTTAAATTTCGAAAATTTTTAAAAAATTTTGAAATTTGGTTTTTTTAAATTTAACATTTGGAAATATGTTGAAATTTTTTGTTGTTAGCTGTTTTATTTGTTAATTCTTTTTCCATTAACTGGTATTAGTTTGGTTTTTTTATTTTAGAAGCTTTTTTCCTTTTGTTCTATTCCATTCTAGTGCAGTTTATCCTTTTCCGTTTATTTTCAACAACCTCCGACGGAATTGTTTTTTATTTTGGAAGTTTTATTTCTTTTTATACCTCCTAAATTGGTTTTTTTTTCTGTTAATATAAAATTTTGCTACTTTTGATCTGAATTTTTTGTATTTTAGTTTTAACTATTTTGGAATTTTTGTTTTTGGATATTGTTTGAAATTTTGTATTTGTGTGTTATGGTGAAGGTTAGACGTCTTGTAAGTCCTTAAGCGCAGATAAAATTTGTGTGGTGATTTGTGATTTTTTTATTGTTTGGGCGATGTTCTGTGGACGAAGGGCAATATGTACTGATGCGCTGATAACTTTTGTCTTTTAAGGATTTTTTTGTTCAGTTTTGCTCTGTGGGTGAAATGCAAGCTCCTTGTAAGATCTGACGCACAGATAATTCTGTTACTTTTGTTTTGATGTATTTATTTCGTTAATTTTAGTTCCGTGAGCGAAAGCCATGATCCTTGTAAACCTTGTCACGCAGATAATTATTTAAGGTTTTATTTATATTTTTTTGTGTGTTTCTTGATGAGTTGTTGTTCTACGGGTGAAAAACAGGATGCGTAAGTCCTTAATACATTGACAACATGTACATATGTTTGAGTTTGTGTCGTTAGTTTATAACCGCAAAGGTACAAAACGTCCTTTAGACGTATTCCTAATGGGGTTTACGATATCGTGTACTTCAGATATGTAGAATTCGAAATTCGATCGTCAATATGATCGGACGTGTTTGTGTTTTGGTAAATTTCAATGATTATTAAAAAAGTAATAAAATCAATAACATAACATAACATAAACTGTTTGTGGAATACTCAGAGTGTTTTAGTTACATAATTTATAAAGAAAAAATACTAATTGTTTCTTATTGAATATTGAAATTGATAAATTTGTGTCTTTTTAGTGATAATTGCCGCTACATTATTTGCAGGAAAAAATTTTAAATTGAAAAAAAAACTACCAAACGGATATTCAAATTGCTGTATATCTCTCAAAACATATTGTATCAAAAAATTTGCGAATATGGAAAACAATTGCATCGAATGTGGCTCTTTATCATTGAGACATAATTTTTGTTGTATTGGATGTAAATGTGTTATTGATTTTAAATGTGCTGGAATAAAAAGTAAAACTATGTTTGAATTAATCAATGAATTAAAAAATCTCCATTATGTGTGTATGGATTATAATGATATTATAAATTCTAAACTTGTGTTCACCAAATTATCTAACTCCGTTGGTAGTATTGATAAATACTATAAAATCAAAATTGGACCGTTATAATTTTGGCAATAATACAATGCGCACACATAACACTAACACAGCTAACACACTTATTATTCAAGAATCTCTAATTGACAAATCATCCGGTTATCCCGTTGATCATAGAAATATTAATAATTCATCTAACAATATCGAAAATGAAACTTTGGCTGCAAGTGTTGTTGTCAATAAAAAACAAAATAAAAATTAATCGAAAAAAATGAAAAAGTCAAACAATCAAAATAAAATTGACGGTGCTTTACGTACACAAAATCTGGATGCAAACACTATGCAGATTGACAATGGGACTTTCATGAAAAATAATGACAAAGATAGTGTGGTCATTGGTACTGGGAGTATTATTTCTTCTATTGGTGCAGTTACCCCTAAAAAATGGATTTTTGTGTCAAGAATCAAACGAAATGTTACTGACGAAGATTTTTAAAACTATGTCAAACAACAACTTAAAGTTCCTGACACAAATTGTTTCCGTTTGAATAGTACTATGCGATACGGTGTTACTCTGGATTATGTATCATATAAAGTTAGTGTACCATTAGAACACTTTGAAGCTACGATGAAACCTGAAACCTGGCCGGAAGGATTGCTCATTAAAGAATTCATTTTGAATCAATCAAATTTTCGGAAACCACGGACAATTCCTCGAAGGGAATCGTATCTGAATTTAGTTAATCAAAATTTAGCTAATCTAAATACTAACCTGAATAATAATTTTATTTATTTTCAAAACGTAAGAGGTATCTCATCGAAGTCCTCGGAATTTTTGCGTTTTGTCTGTGCTACATTGTATCCTGTTTATGTTTTAATTTAAACTAATTTTAATATGTCCATTAACAGTTCAGAGTTCTTTCCTGCTGAGTATATAGTTTATAGATGTGATCGTTTAGAACTTAACAGTGTTATATCTAAAGGTGGTGGAATATTGATTGCAGTTCACTCATCTATAGCAAATTTTGAAGTAAAAACTGATATTGTTACTGAAATTTTATGCCTAAAGGTCAGAATTCATAATAAACCAATGTATATTGTTGGACTATATATACCACCACGATCTACTGCTGATGTCTACTTAAATTATACAAATTGTCTTAACAACATGTGCGATAAATTGGATTTAAATGATAGACTGTTGGTGCTGGGTGATTTTAATCTACCGAATATCAAATGGAAGGAAGATGATGACACAAATTGTGCCTTGCCATACAACATGACTTCAGATACTGAGATTTCTTGTATTGATTCACTTTTGTCGAATGGCCTTTTTCAAATTCACCAAGTCTGCAACAACATTGAACGATTTCTGGATCCTTTTTTCACAAATGATGTATATTTATTTAATGAAAGTAGGCTCCTATTCTTTTTATCGTAAACAATATAAATCACAAATCTATGGAAATTTCTTTAAATAATTCTGAATTTATGCTCTCAAAATTGTTAAATAATACAAATTCTACTAAATTTTTTAATTTTAAGCGTGCTGAGTAATGGTCTGATATCATACTTCGATTCTATAGAATGGTCTTCATGCTTGTCTGGTCTCGAATTGAAACGCGATTTTCAAAAGTTTTATGAAATTTTGTTCACGGGATTTGAAATGTTTGGTCCAATCTCTTTAAAGAAAATTAACGTATGCAATCCTCCATGGTTTGATAATATATTAATAAATTTAAAAAATCGTAAAAAAAACTTTATGCTAAATGAAAAAAAATCCAAAAGTTTAGTCGATAAATCTTTTTATCTTGCTTTATCAAATGATTTTGATGCTTACCATCTAACAGCATATAAGAAGTATTTGTTAAAAATTCAAAATAATATAACAGACAATCCTATACAGCTTTGGAATTTTGTAGACTCAAGAAGAAGTACTGGCGGTTTTCCATCAACTATGTTCTACAATGAGGAAAGTGGTTCTGAGTGGTTCCAAAGATGTTGCTAACTTGCTCGCATCATTTTTTCAAAAAGTTTACAGGCAAGATGATATTGATAAAGATAAATATCTTGTAAATGGTGTAATGAATAATAACACCATTTATACACCATTTATATCTCAAGCTGATATTAGCAAATCTTTACGCAAATTTAAAGACGGATGTGGACCTGATGGTGTTCCATCAAATTTTCTAAAAAAATTCGGAAATGTGCTATCTTTCCCACTATCAATTCTTTTAAACTAGTCTCTGTCAACTGGAGAATTTCCATCCCAATGGAAATCTTCTCATGTTATTCCAATATTCAAGACTGGAAATAGGAGTTATGTTTCAAACTACAGAGAAATTTCTATTCTATCAGCTATTCCGAAATTGTTTGAATCTATTGTAAGCGAATCTACATGTATTTCAATTTAAAATCCCTTATTGTTGTCGAACAACACGGATTTTTCGAAGGTCGTTCTGGAGTCTTTAATCTCGTTGAATTGTCAAAGTATGCGATTGAAATTATTGAATCGAATGAACAACTTGATGTAATATACACTGATTTTTGTAAGGCATTTGACTCCATTAATCATTTTACAGTTTTGGAAAAATTAAAGTCGTTTGGTATTGATGATAAATTCATAATGTGGCTAGAATCTTATCTCACTGGACGTGTTCAGAATGTAAACATTAATGACAGAATATCTGACCCATTCAAGGTCTATTCAGGGGTACCGCAAGGTTCTCACCTAGGTCCTTTAATATTTATTTTGTTTCTAAACGATATAGCTATAGATTTAAAGTTTGCTCGTCATTTAATATATGCTGACGATTTGAAATTATTTTTTCGTATTTATTTCTTAATGTTAAAAAAGTGAAGTAATGTCATTTTCACGTATCTCTTCATTGATCACTTATGACTTTATGTGAGAAGTGATAAACTTGAACGTGTTCTTGAAATGAAAAATCTAGGTGTTACTTTTTGTCCAACAATGTCTTTCAATAGACATATTGAAGGAATTATTGCCAAAGCAAACTCAATGCTCTGTTTTTTGAAACGTGTTATGTAAGAATTTGAGAGTACCAAGGCATTTATAGTTCTGTATCAAGCATATGTGCGTACTCAGCTTGAATATGCTTCTTGTGTTTGGTCTCCCCATTACGAGCGGCAAATAAAGAGAACTGAGAGCGTCCAGAAAAGGTTTTTAATTTTCTATGCCTGGAAAACAAACCAATTTGATCGTTCTAAACGAAGGTGGGAGAATATTAGAGATCTTGCTCCGTACGAGGATAGATGTAGAACTTTGAAACTCAAACCGCTTGAACTTCGTCGACAGTCTGCTGGTTGTATATTTATTTCTGACTTATTGAATGGACATATGAATTGTCCTAATCTTTTAAAAAATGTAAAATTATGTGTTCCTACAAGAAATTTAAGAAATCGCCAAACCTTTGCAATAGATTTTCATAGAACAAATTATGGTTGTCATGAACCTTTAAACTTTATGTGTAAACGGTATAATGCTCAAAGTGATCGTTGTGATTTTAATAAGTCGAAGTATGAAATCAGAAAATTGTTAAAAAAATAAAGATGAGTTTGTGTATTGTGTCTTATTTTTGTTTTTGTTTTTAAGGTATACTTATATTTTTGATAATAAAATGAAATTAAAATTATAAATGATTGACTTGATATAAATATAAATATCGAATACTGTAATTTTAACGTTTGTTATTGTATTTTAAAATTGTATTGGAACAACGTAGCTCCTAATTAATTTTTTGTCAATAAATAAATAAGCAAATAAATAAATAGAAACTATTGACTACTGCGAGAAGGTCGGGAGTGGTGAAGTGACATGGACTGAATCTTGTCGACCTCTGGTAGTTCACCATTTAGGTCATCACTTTATGTTTATTTCAGCACATTTCCGTTCAAAGGAGGCAGGCAGGCAGTCAATGCCTACGCTCAAGTATTCTAACTACCATGGTCTTTGAAAATCTTTTCTTTAGAACGAGACCCTCTACAACTACGCCAACTTCGTATTCTCAACACAGGATGTTTTGGTGGTGTCTTTGGCTTGTCAGAAAAAAGTAAGCAGAAAAATGTTGGCCCGTGGCATTTAAATCATAACAACACTACAGCTGTCTTCTATTCATCTGTCGACTTCACCGAAGCAATCTTCTACAACCCCGTTTGTTTATTAAGGTTTTTTGTTAAATTGTTTTCTTACGGTAGATTTTGTTGTTGTTAGGAATTAATTTGATTATTCTACTGCCACCTATTCCACCTAGTTTTCTTGTTTCCTCTTCAAGTTTTCCTAGTATTTGTGTTTGGGAAAATTATTTTTGGCTCTTTATATTGTTTTGCTTTTAGTAAATTTTTTGTTTGGCCCGACTAACTTAGTCAGTAGAGTTTGAGAGTCTTCCTCTCGGGGTTTGGGTCAAAGTCCGACTCCTATTTTGTTTTCTTTTTATGATTCGCAGGCTTAATTCAGTCCGACAGATTTTCTCCTTGCGTCTTGTCCTGTAATGTGCAAGATTTTCTGTGTCAACCGTACTTGAACTTCACGTCTTCTGTACGTATAGTAATATACTATATGTACAATACTATAATTATATGCTTTAGCGAAAATGTATATTTATTAAGATGGCCCTTAAAAAAATTTATAATTTTTGTTACGGCACCTTCCCATTTCGTGTCAATACCCATAAAAAAATTATATGCAAAATTTGAAATCAATCGTTCAATTCTAAGGGGCCACTTAAAGTTAAGAGGTTTTGTTCCAAATCTAAAAAAAAAATATTAGATTTTTGTACCCTCCTTGTTAGTCAAAAAAAAATTAAAATGTCTTGCATGACACCCTTTCATTTCGTGTCACTACCCATGAAAATATTATTTGCAAAATTTGAAATCAATCGGTCAATTCTAAGCCGTACCCCCGGTCACTTAAATTGCCACTTAAACTTCAAGTGCCCACTGGCACGGCTTAAAATTAAACGATTGATCTCAAATTTGGCAAATAATATTTTTATGGGTATTGACATGAAATAATGGGATGTCATGCAAAACATTTTAATTTTTTTGAGGCTCAGAACAAAACGTCTCAAATTTAAGTGACCGGGGGCACCCCTAAGAATTGAACAATTGATTTCAAATTTTACAAATAATATTTTTGTGGGTATTGACACGAAATGGGGGATTCTTTCTCGGACAATTCTTTCTCGGATTGTTAAAGCAGTTTATATGTTTTGAGAGTTGGCTGGGGAATTTTTGTGATGCGCAGATGGTTTTAGAAAAAGTTGGGTGTTTAGTCGGGTCACAGAAGTGAGAGGCATGCAATTTTGCTCTTTTATTTTAGGTTTATTTGAATTTTTGTTGTGAGTGAGGTTGGTTACCAGGATTCAAGCTAGCATGAGCTAGCATAGGTTGAATGTAGGCTTTGCTTGCACGACAAAGTTGTGGACCTTTACGGAGCACTCCATCTGCAGTAATACGCATGAAAAACTTCAAACGTCTTTGGTATATCGTAACATTTTTGAACTATATGCAGGCAGATATCAAAGCCCGTGTCACTGTTATATACAGAATTATCTATAGACACTTTATGACAATTAAACTCACACATCTAAATCAAAACAAATATAAAATCCAAAAAATTAAAATTCATTACAACCCTACTAAAAGTCAGCAACGAAACATATTTTCAACTCCTTACCATCATCTGCATCGAATTTAAAACAAACAGAACCAATAAAATTTAAACAACATAATTTATTTAATAACGAAAGAAAATCCACTAAAAGCTGATGATAAACTTAAGAAAAGCAAAAAACAAAGCAAAGAAAATTAAATAAAATATAAACCAACCAATAATAATAGTAATAAAAAAATTGAGAGAGATAGAGAAAAAAGAAGAAGAATAAAAAAGTTAAATGATAAAAGTAATAAAATTTATTGATGTTTAATTGTACATCTTTCTCTTAAAAAATTTTTACAAAAAACAAAAGGAAATTGGAAAAACAAATAAATGAAGAAATTAAATTCGTTTTTTTAATAATTTTTTTTTTAAAGTCGTTTAACAAATATCAAATAAAGTAAATAACCTTAATTAGAGGAAATAGCTATAAATATCGGTTCACAAAAAACTCACAGAGAAAATTGGTTTATGTTTTTTTTTTAAATTATTTGCGGTGTAAAGGTGTTGTTGGGTAATGGAAAAATAATTGTTTTAAATTGGCAAGGAATTAAAGAATTTGTTAAGGGTTGGAGTTTTGTTTTTCAATGAACTGATTTTTATTATAAATCTATGGTTCTTTTTTTTATAGCCAAGAATATTTGTTTTAGAATTAGAATTGGCTGTTGTAAATTGTTAGGTTATGAGTTTGTTTTAAACTTAAAAGTTCAACCGAATTAAAAAAGCGGTAAGGCTAGACAAACCCGATTTTCCGATTTTTATCATGAACAATTTTCAAATAAATGGCTTTAACGTCTACTGATCGGGTTTACTCTGCAAGCAAAAAAAGAGACGCCAAAGCTAAAATTCCTTTTTCAATAAAGGCGCAACGTTTTTCATCTTTATTGAAATTGCTCCAATACTTGTTCTACTAGCTTCACAGGAGGTTATTGTGAATGTTTCAAATTTGTAAATGATTTGTCACAAAATTCATTCCACTGAATTTTTGTTCTTTTTTTAACCAGTTGATTTGTTTTTGAGCTAAGGATTTGATTTCTTTGAAAATTTTAGGTACAGAGTAAGTGTTATTTTCTGTTGATCAAGCATTATACCACGAGAAGCTATGACGTTTCCGAGAGAGTAAATTTCTTTCCCAAGAAATTTCCATTTTTATGGATTTATTTTTAAATTGTGAGAACGAGGACATTCGAGTATTTATTTTAATTTTTTGTTGTTGTTTTGTAATATGTGTCCGTATGCTACTATATCGTCAAGATACACAAACATGAGTCCATTTAGACCTCTGAGTATGGTTCAGTTCATTAAACGTTGGAAAGTAGAGTTTGCATATTTTAGACCAAAAGCCATCCTTTTGAAATGCAAGTGTCCCTAAATAGTACTATATGGTGTTTTGACCCTGGCTTCTTTGTCTGATGGAACCTGGTGGTACCCGTTAGCTAAATCAGTTAAGCTGAAGTAATTTAAAATGTCAAGTTGATACAAAATTTTAATGATATTAGGGAATGGAAAATATCATTGATTTGTAACATTATTCAATTTTTGGAAGTCTACCACAACTCGCCACTTTTTGAGATCATTTGTCGTTTTTTCGGAATTAAAAAAAAGGTGTATTCCAAGAACTTTTACTTTGTTTGATCACATTATTATTAGTATTTCTGAAACTTGCTAGTTTATTTCGAATTTTATTGCCTCTTGCAAACGGTAATGTTTAATATTTACGGGAGAAATATGTGGAAACGCTGATTTCTTGTGGCATCACCAGAAGAGGCATCATGTCTTCTGATGACATCATATGAATCTATTCCACTGTTCCAAAATTTATGCAATAGAACTTTTTAACCATTTTGGTGATATATAAAAATGTACTAAAAACGATTTTTTTCTTTTAAACCCAAAGTAATCTGAATTTCACACATTTTTTTTATATGTTGCCATGGTTCACAAATTTTTTATTTTGGAATTAAAAAAATCACAAATCCTACTTAATTTAAAATATGTTCTCGTACCTAGTTCCCATTAAATACGCATTTTATTTAATACCTGTGTATAGCTTCTATTATCATTTATGTTCACACATCGGATTAAAATATGTTTGAAATGGAAGAACAATATTCGTTTAGAACACCAGATTATAGCATTGAAAATATTTATTTAATCAAGCAAGCTTTGCGAATTTACTCAAATATGAATTCGAAAATATGAAGAAATATATGACAACAACAAGATTTCATTTAAAAATTGGTTTCATTGGTTTAGATAAATAGCTGCATTATTAATATGAAAAAAAAAATTTGCGGATATGAGGAGGTCAAAAGTTATAAAGAATTAAACTTTCAATTTTACCTTGGTCCCTCCTTTGATTATTTTGTAGTTTAATAATAAATATTAAAGAAATTAAATAAGTGAGCATCAGTTTACTGATAATTTATTTCAATTTTGTTGGAAAAATTGATATTTTTTGCCTCTGGGGGAGGGCGCAGGGACTACCTCCCCACCAACACCCTCCCTTTGAGGCAGTGGTTATTTTGGATTGAAGGTCTGCAAGGTCGCAGAAGCGAGTAAAATAAAATAAAAATTAAAACGAATAATTGTATAACCCTATTCACCATGGTGAAACTGAAAGTTTGATCCTTTATAACTTTTGACACCCCTTCATTTCTGCAAATTTTTTTTTCATAATAATAATGCAGAGGACCTAATCTTTCTATTTATCTAAAAAAAATCGCCATTGTGAAAACGGGGATAAATAGGAATATTACTAAACAATATATATTTTTCAACGCTTAAACATTTTATTTTTAATGTATTCATATTTGATAATCAAACAAACATTAATAATAAATATAAATTCAATTATGTAAAATAAATCGTTTATTAACCATCGAAAGCTATTGAGATTGTTTACGTGGTTGCAATGTTGTCCGTGTATGTGCGTGTGTGTTCATGTGTGTACATGTTATCTGAAAAACTAATTGCCGAATAGAACTTAAATTAAATAAACTGGTATTTAAGCTGATTAAGCCGTCTTTTGATAGTAAATTTGCTTTTATTATTATTCAAAATCTCTTTTCCAGTCACTCTAAAAATTTAGTAAAAGGATGAGGTTGAGGCTAAGAAAATTTAACTGGAGAAGTAAGATTTAATCAAGACATTTAATTAATGTTGTACAACCTCAAACAAATCGGTATCGGTCACCAAAATGTCACCAAAGCAAAACATGTCAAAGTTGCATAAATTCAATCTCAAATTAGCAAATAGATAATTTGATTCAGAAATAATTGGACGTCAGCGACCGAGTTCTCAGACTCAAACAAACTCAGTGGGTACCCCACGTAGCCAAAAAAAATCTAGCACAAATTAAATATATTCAGGAACCAAAATCAAATTTCTTTCTTATGATTTCTTCATTTAAATATTTCGATTAAAAATCTTCATAAAAAACCGATTAAAATAACTCATAAATTTTGATTTGTTTTTAAGGTGTTATAATAATTCAATACTAAAATTTAACCAAAAGACAGCAAAAATAATGGAATATATATATAATAAAATCAACGAAGGTTAGCTTTTAACGTTTCTAACAAGCAATTGCATGGTTCTAGAAAAAACAGAACCCAAGTTCCTTGTCCATGTAACAATTTATCAACCCAATCTTGTATGCAGCATTTACATATATATTTGCGTTTAACTTTATTTTCTTTATATTTTTTTATGTTATGTTATGAATTTAAAATGAAATTTTCATCGATATTTTCTGTGATACAGAACAAATTTTTTTTGTACAAATATTGCTGTGTTTTTTTGTTTATTGGCAAAAGGGTTGTAAATTGTTCGAATAGATCGGTTATGTTTATGCTTGTATCGTAGTAAGTGAAAATTATGTTACAACAACGTGATAAACTTAAATTCTAATTTTAGTATTTTCGACTAGGAAGAGGTTTTATTTTTACAAAAAACGAAGGAAATAGGTAATTTAATGATATTATCTCTATTACGTGGCATTATTAAATTTAATGCTAACACATCAAATCAATAAGGGCTTAGATGAAATTGGTTTGAGGTTAATATTTTTTTCAGGTGAGTGAGTTTAAGCAAGTTTGTTGATTATTTTGGTTAAATGTTCAAATATTATTATACCAACTCATCTTAAGAAGATAGATAAACATCCAAGACAGGCACTAGAAAAGCAAACATTTACTTCTGGCTGAAACAAAAATGTCTGCCTTTATTCGAAACTACTGTGAGAAATTAAATTAATAATCAAGACTTCGTCTGGGTTAAGGATTTTGATATAGTTTTCGGCAAAAAACTTTTATGAGGACAACCTCTCCATTTAGCGTTTCGAGAAAATATTTCAACATCGCAAATTCATATTTCTTTCAAAATTCCAAAATATTTTAAAATAAAAATTAAAAAACTTTTTTCAAACAAAATTCTAAAAATATTTCAAAAATTATTACAAAAACACAGATTAAAACTTTTTTCAAAAATTCTGAAAATATTGCAAAAATTATAACAAAATCAAAAATTGTAGCTTTTTCCAAAATTATAAAATTAGAATAAAATCAAAAATTTAAACTTTTTCTGAATTCTAAAAATATTCCAAAAATTCTTAAAAACTCAAAAATTCTAAAAATTTATATAAAAAAATTTTTTTTTTTTCAAAATTCTAAAAATATTCCAAAAATTGGATTAAAATCAAATATTTAAACTTTTTCTTAATTCTAATAACATTCCGAAAATTTTTAAAAATTCAAAAATTCAAACTTTTTCCAAAACTAAAAATATTGCAAAAATTATAACAATATCAAAAATTGAAACTTTTTCGAAAATTATAAAAATTATAATAAAATTAAAAATTTAAAATTTTTCAAAATTTTAAAAATATTCCAAAAATTCTTACAAAATTGAAACTTTTTCACAACTCCAAAAATATTTCAAAAACTATAACATATTCAAAAATGTCCATGTCAAATTTCATTTCACTTACATTTTCAGCAAACTATTAAATAACATTTCCGTTTAGCGATTCGAGAAAATATTACAAAATCACAAATTCGTTTATTCATTTCTTTCAAAATTCCGAAAATATTGTGAAAATTATAATAAAATTATACTTTTTTCAGACTTTAAAAATATTCTGAAAATTATTACAAAATCAAAAATTGAAACTTTTTTCAAAATTCCAAAAATTATAATAAAATCGAAAATTTAAAATTTTTCAAAATTCCAAAAATATTCCGAAAATTCATACAAAATCGAAAAATAAAATTTTTTCCAAAATTCTAAAAATATTGCAAAAATTATCACAAAATCAAATTTACAAACTTTATTCAAAATTCCAAAAATATTTCAAAAACTATAACAAATTCAAAAATTTCCATGTCCAATTTCATTTTCGACTACGTTTACGTTATAAAAACAGCTAATTTTTTTTCCAAAAAATTGGCTAAATAAATAAATGAAATCATTTTTTGAGACGCTTGACATTATTTTTTTGACAAACTGATGGTGCAATAATTCTCAATAATAATAAGAGCAATTTCACGCAAGTTCAGCAAATTTTTGGGAAATTTTGACTTGACCCCTTTTAATTTTGATTATTTTTTGTTTATAGATAGTCTTTCATAAATAAAAAATACAAGTTCTCTTAGTATTTTTTTTTTTCGACTAGGGGTCTTCACAGGGTGCCCCTCAATTTTTTGCTATTTTGTGATGTGAGTGCATTTTGACGAGCGATTGTAGAAAAACTACTGAATCGATTTTCATAAATGATATGTTGTTGAATAGGTATTAGAACAAAGTTTTTAAAAATGTACTCTCTTAATTTTTTGAAATACTTTTTAACGGTGTAACATAAGAAAAAAACGGTGTAATTGAAGAAAAGATGGAACTACGCCTTCTGTTTTTTTTAAACTAAATTGAAGCTTATTTTATACCTAACAACTTGTGAAACTTTAGGACTAGAATTATTTTTTGTTTTAAAGATGAAATTCGTTGTTCATATGACTGTCGGGAATCATTATTTTATGTTCTGAAGGAAGATTATAAAAATGGCGTTATAAACTAAGAGATTTTTTTTTATGTTAAATATCAAATATTTTATTATTAATTGAACTTTTTAAAATATTATAAAAATTATATAGAGCAATTATTTTGAAAATTTACAAAAAAATGGAAAAATGAACTTTTAGAATTTTGATTTGGTGAACACAAAATATGTTCAAAGTATGCAATTGAGAAAAACAAAAATGCAAAAAAAAATTTTTTTTGTCGCTCGCATAGTGAGCAAATGCGCATGGAAAATATAGGTTAGGGGTGTCTTTAAAATGATGTAACTCGGTCAATTATTGTCGGATTTCAACAATTTTTTTTTTTTTTATTCATGCAAGATCGTTTTTTTACAAAAAATATTTAAAAAAATTAAATATTTAATTTTTTATTTTTTTGAATTAAATGTTTAATGAAATCTGTTATAATAAAAAAGCTCCGTAAAATTTTAATCCCAATAATTTATGGAAGATAGTCCCAAGTATGCCCAATAACATATCAAAACTAGAGGAGGCATTCTCCTATAATTTCAAAAATATTGAATTTTGAGTAATTCAACATCCGATAGATTTGATCAATTTTTACAGCAAGAAATTAGTATACCATCAAATATCAAAAATATCTCGTTAAATATTTGAGTTGAATATTTTTTAAATTATGCATTTGGGGCTTTAGATTGATTTCAAATTTTAAATAATTTGGTGATAATTTAGACGCTTATAGTTTTAGTGAAAAGTGATAGTTAAAAAACATTGGAAAGAAATAATAGCAAAGTGTATAGTGAGTGACAGTGACAATTGGGCCGAGTGTTGTTTATTGTGAAAATCTTAGCATTTTCGTTATTTTTTTTAATATAATTTGGTAATAATTTTAACGCTTGCAGTTGCAGTTTTAGTGAAAAGTGGTATTTTGGAAAACATTGGACAAATAATCATAGAAAAGTGGCTAGTGTGTGACAGTGACAATTGTGCTTGTGTTGCGTATTTTAAAAATCCAGGCATAAAAGCTTCGATATTGATTTTTTATATTTAAGTGTCAACAATAAGAAAAGCTTGTAATTACAAATGTTGTCGTCCATTCTTTAAAAACGGTAAGTTAAGTTCAGCACTCTGTATAAATGCCCAGAAGATGTTGTGTCAATAATTCAATCGCAGTACAAAAATCTGCAAGTTATGCTTCGATTTTCTTCGACGAAAACTACCAACTTTAAATGCGTGTTTCCTCTGAAAGTGGTGTATCGGAATTAGAAATCTCTTCTTTAAGATTAGCGTCTTGTGACGATGAAGAAAATATTGAATTTTTTCCAATTGAACCTAAAATGGAGATTATGGAGATCGATGCTCCATTGGAAATATTCCATCCTGATGAAACAGATATTTAAATCGAACTCAATAAGTTTTTGAATTTATTGATACCGATACGTGTGAAAAAATATCCAAAATGACGCAACATGTTCGGAAAGAGGCAGAACGTGTTTGTCACGAAATTTGTTCTAAAGTATTTGGAATCGACACAGTATACAGGGTGTTTCATAATATATGCGCAGGACTTTACGATGTGATAGCTCCTCTTTAAATATGAAAAAAAGTGTGGCCTAACTTACCCTTTAAAATGCACCATTTTTGAGATAAAGGGTGTTGAAATTGAAAAAAAAATTCGTTTTTGCGAATATCTTCGGAACCGTTTATCGTACAGAAAAAAGCTTTCGTAAGCATTTTTTACTCATAATAAGCTATGTTTTGTGCGAAATTTTTTTTTTAAGTCGAAATTGGTAAAGGTTTTGGAGGGGTATTGGGTGTTTTTCTCCCCAACTTCTACGCTACCGGAAAAAGTACGGTTTTGAGATGCTCATTTGAACCGCCAATGTTTTATACTCGAAAAGTTGCTCACAGTCATAAGCTTTAAAGTCTACCGTTTTCGAGAAAAATCAAATTTTATGTGGAAAAACATGGTCAGTTTTTCTAAATAAAATTTTTTTCTTACTAATTAAATGAAATTTATTTAAACGTTGGTACAAGTAAAAAAACCAATCGCTGACTTCATAATTTCAAAATTAAAAAAAACAATAACAAATCATCAACATTTAAATTAAAAGTTGGAAATGTCCATGAGGAAAAAAAATTTTATTTAAAAATATTGACCATGTTTTTCAACATAAAGTTGATTTTTCTCGAAAACGGTAGAGTTTAGAGCTTATGATCGAGAGCAACTTTTTTGTGTAGAAAACATTGACGGCTCGAATAAGCATCTCAAAATTGGCCTTTTTTTAGTAGCGTAGAAGTTGGGGAGAAAAACACCCACTTCCCCTTCAAAATCTTTACCAATTATGACTAAAAAAAAATAATTTCCGCACAAAACATAGCTTAGGAAATGCTTACGAAAGCTATTTTCTGTACGATAAACGATTCCAGAGATATTCGCAAAAAACGATTTTTTTTTTCAATTTCAACAGCCTGTATCTCGAAAATAGGGTAAGTTACGTCACACTTTTTTTCATATTTTTGGACAGGCTATCACATCCTGAACTCCTGCGCATATATTATGAAACACCCTGTATAAATGCGACACTACAATCTTGAAGGATGCAGAAGATTTTCAAGAAGTTATCTCACAGCTTCGTGAAATACATAATAGTCCTCTAACAAATAAAACCGAAAAGCATTAAATCTTCTGCATTTTACCCAAATCGTGGTCATGTTCAGATATTGTAGACAACTTTGATGGTGTTTCTTTGTACCAGGCTGGAAGAGCAAAAAAACAAATCAGTCAACCAAAAAGTAATCGACAATCAAAAAATTCCGATGAAAACGCCGAAATAATTTAATTTTTTAATTCAGATGGCATCTCACGACAAATGCCAGGAATTCGTGACTTTCTAAAATGATAAAATGATTAATTGAATTCGATTAGAGAGCTACATACTATCTATCGTTCTGAGCTATCTTCCATAAATTTTTGGGATTAAAATTTAACGAGGTGTTTTTAATATTTGATGGTATACTAATCTTTTTACTGTAAAATTTGATCAAATTTATCGGATGTTGGATTACTCAAAATTCAATATCTTTGAAACTATAGGAGAGTGCCTCCTCTAGTTTTGAGATATTATTGAACATACTTGAAGCTATCTTTCATAAATTTTTGGGATTAAAATTTTACGGAGCTTTTTTATTATAACAGATTTCATTAAACATTTAAGAAAAAAAATAAAAAATTAAATATTTAATTTTTTTAAATAATTTTTGTAAAAAATATGATCTTGTATGAATAAAATAAAAAAAAGTTGTTGAAATTCCACAATAATTGACCGAGTTACATCATTTTAAAGATACCCCAACCCTATATTTTCCATGTGCATTTGCTCACTATGCGAGCGACAAAAAAATTTTTTTTTGCCTTTTTATTTTTCTCGATCGCATACTTTGAACATATTTTTGCGTTTTGTGGTTCATCCCACAGTGCCGTAACATAATGTTTAGTTCATCCCACATCCCACAAATGCAACAAATCATTACTTCTTTATATTTATTATACGTTTTTGTACTTCGATGTTGAAAGACGAATAAATCTATATAATAAATTAACTTTATTCCCTTCCATTTAATTATATCAGCTATAATTTTATGTTTTTTCGATAATAATAGTATGTATTATTGTATTGTTTTCTAACCTATAGCCTAATGAACTTAACCTATTGTCTAATGAAAATTTTCCTATAAAAAAATTATCATTATTCAATTGGTAGCCTTCCAATTGGTCAAATTGTTTTGATTCCATTAAAATTATTTTCAAATTATCACAATTGCTTTGATAAGTTTTGTTCAAAAATCAAATTTTAATTTAAATTCCCTTATTTTGATTAGTTGAACTTGGTTGATTGTATGAGAAGGGCGTTTTTTATCATCAGGGTTTTTTTATTACGAAATTTGATTTATCAATTAAAACAATAAAAATTTATTGTTTTAATTGAAGAAAATGTTTTTATATTTATACACAATTCTTTGTCAGAGAATAAAGTATTGTAATCGATTCGTGAATAATGAATTTTATTCTCTCGCAAATTAAAATTCTTGCTCGTGCCTCGCTCAAATTTTAAACTTTTGCTTGAGAATAAACTACTTCATTATTCACTCATTGATTAAACTACTATTAGTTTCTGGTGAAGTATGACAAAAAGTTTTTCACTAAGAAAAAGGAGGTGTAACATCGTAATTAAAATGTTTCTAACCATCAACGCCAGGGGGTAGTTGATAGCGTGTCTACCATAGGAGTTGAACTTAGTTGATATTGATAAGGTTATGAGTTCGAATCTCAACCGAAACACGTTTAGAGTTAAAGTTGTTTTTATTAAAAAATAACTATAAAGTTTATTCATGTAAACCCAAAAACTGATTTCGAATTGAAAAATTCATATAATTCACAAATAAAGTTGACATTTTTGTCGTAAAATTGATTTCAAATTGATAGAAAACAGCCAATAATAACTACACAAGTGATTTAATAGATAAATAGATTTCTATCCAATAGATAGATATTCCAATAGATTTTTATCTTCATTGAATATTAATTGAGAACAAATTCTTTTTACATTTAGAAAACAAAGCAAGAGGTTTTACTTAACTGTTCAACTGCACGTCTATACATCCGCACATAAGCATACACACGTATTTACACACACATTCACTCTCCTCACAGTTGTATATACAAAAAAAATATAACGTACTCACCACATGATGTTATAGCATCCCGTTCAATATCCCGTCATCTTAGCCGCTCATCGTGTTTATCACTAGATTGAGATTCAGCATGTAAAGAACCACTCCAACAGCCACAGGCAGTTCCATTTAATTAAAATCACGAGATATCGCAATTCACCTTTCCTTTTAGTTTCGAATAAAAATAATTTATCTGGTTTTCGCGCCCCAATAAAATACTTCATCCACTTAGGTTATACAGGTTTTTACTTTACATCACTTAAACACAATTAATGGTAAACATTATATGCCCTTGTCATCGGACATTTCGTTCCAGGTCAAACTTTAAAACAAAGTCTCACAATTTTTTACGGATTTTAGTGACTAATATTTTATGATTTTATTTGCCTTAAATTTTTATACTACATTAGTTGATACATTGTTTCTACATTAGTTGATACATTGAATTCTGTTTAAAATAACTATAATTCTTTTATTTGAAATGATTTTCTTTTGCATTTAGTTATTATGGTTTTTTTTAATTGATTTGGTTTAATGTTCGAGTTGACAACTATGGATTTACTATGCATCTGTTCTCAATAATAATTTTAATTTTCGATATTATCCAAATTAGCAAACTTAACGGTTAGTTTCTGACTTATTAACGAGGAACAAATATATCGTGTTTTTATGTATAAACAACAACCAAAGTTTATACACTAACATTGTATCAACCATTAACTCGATTTCGCGTATCGTTAATCCGTTTTACAAGACAAAATTTAAATACTTTAACATTGAAACATTACGCCGAAGATATTAAAAAAGCACAATGCAATAACTTGAAACAATTTTAAATTATTTAACACTATCTAGAATGTTGTTTACTGCCAACTCATTGCGAATGTCAAACTTCACCGTCACAATAGATTATGAAAAATTAGAGAGCGAGGCGAGCTGTCAACTCTTATTTATATGTGATTAATAACAAATCGATAAAGAAGTTTATTTGGGAAATTTGATTCACATTATATCGTTAGTTATTTTACGCACAAACGAATCGTAAAACACATTTTACATCCTAGTTATCGTGGCTGAAAGTTGAACTTTACATCCGTAAAATAAAATCCCGTTGCTATATGAAATATTAATATATTTTTCTACTTTACCACCGTAAAATAATTACCCGTAAAATATTCATAAAATTAGAACAAACAAATAAATTATTGTATGAACGTTATAGAGAAAATCATGGCATAATTTTCAAAATGTCTAGCGAGTTTAAAAAATTCAAAAATTGATTTATACTACAATAAAGTTGTGCAGTTGTGCGTAAAACGTTGTACATACACCCAGGCTGAAAGGAAGATTACGCCCTTGGTTCAATAAAAGCCTTCGCTTCGCCTCGGGCTTCAATATGAACCGCCAGCGTAATCTTCTACTTTCAGCCCTCGATATGTATATAACTATTACCCATTTAAAAGTACGGGCTGCTTGTTTGTAGTAGAAATTGAAAAAGATTTCAAAGAAAGATATTGTTTACAAAACAATTGAACGAATTAAACATGATTATGAATTAAGGATAATACACAACCGTTTTTTCTAACATAGGAAACCACATTAAGAAAAATTATTAATTAATAGACGATGCTAGGGATTCTTTATGGACTAGCGGAACTATGAATACAATTTGAAAAAAAAAAAAAAAAGGAAATTACATTTGATAAACATTACCCAACTGTTTCATGTTCATTTTTATATTGATTGACGAATCGAAACTAAATATAAGAATTCACATTGGAAAATATTACACAACTACTTGAGGATAGTAGATTTTTGTCGCGGTAACTATAGTTAATGATGACTAGGGATTGAGTACAAAAAAAATTTTTTGAAAGTCTCAGCTAATGCGAATTGGATGTATATGGGAAAATTGTGAATCTATAAATCAGGGCATTATCTTACTGCGCCGTCGAGAACCAGGCTACTTCGTTACAAAAATTAAAACTGTTTTCGAAATTCTAAAAAAAGTCCCAGCGGCACGTATATCCGCTAGAAATAGGTAGATTTCGAGATCAGACAGTTTTGTGTGCCAGTAGAATCTGATGATCAGATTAGTTTAAACAAAACAAACTAATTTCAAACAGATATAGAACAAATTTTAAAAAGAAAATTAGCTACCTACAAGTAAAATTATATCTATCCAATTTTGCAACAAACAAATATCAAATCTACCATAGAACATGTGTGTGACAATTTATGACACAAACCTACTCTATATCATATGTCGTGCAATTACTGCAAAATATCAAAATAGTTTATTTCTAAGAAAAAAAATGAATTTCTTCTATTCAAATCCATCTTTTATTTTTTTGACTGTTATAAGGTTGACATTGACTGTTATAATGTTTTTAAATGTAGTTGGGGATAAATTGTAGTTGGGGATTGCTGCAATCTTTTTTTTTGAAGCCAACAAGTCAAAAACCTCTAGCTGCAGAGGTTTATATTTATTAGAAACGGATTAAAATGTTTCCACAGATTCTAAATTTATGAATATTTTAAAAATGTTAGTATCCAAACGGCCGTTATAACGGATTAAAAGAACCACTTTTTTTCTAGTATAAAGCCTATAGTTCCTTAACCATGTGTCAGATTTTTCTGATTTACGAAGTTGTCCAAGATATTAATAAAACACACATGTTTACGGAAGGTTTTTTGATCTGGCTCCACAAATGCAACCGTGAGAGCGCCGGTTGATTTAAACGCATTTTGTGTTTTACAAGCTTTTTTGTTGGAGCCGCTCACTCAGAAACCTCCAACTGCAGAGGTTTTTTTTTGAAAGAAACTGATTAAAAAGGTTTCAAAAATTCTAAATTTATGAAGTTTTTAAAAATATTAGAATCCAAACGGCCGTTATAACGGATCTAAATAACAGAGTTTTTTTCTAGAATAAAGCTTCTAGTTTCTTAACCTTGTGTTGGATTGTTCTGATTTACGAACTAGTCCAAGATATTAATAAAACGCACATTTTTAGAAAAGGTTTTTTGATCTGGCCTTGTAAATGCGACCGTGAGAGTGCCGGTTGTTTCAAAAAAAAAATTTTTCTTGCAAACTTTTTTGTTGGAGCCGCTCACTCAGGAGCCTCAAACTGTAAAGGTCCGTTTTTAGAAAAAATTGATAAAAAAGATTCCAAAGATTTTAGATTTGTTAAACTTTTTGTTATATTAGTATCCAAACGGCCGTTATAATGGTTTTAAAAAATCAATTTTTTTCAGAAAAAAGTCTCTAGTTTCTTAACCACGTGTCGGATTTTGCTGGTTCACAAACTTGTCCAAGATATTATTAGAACACACAAGTACAAAAATTTTTTAAAAAACCTCAACAAATGCGACCGTGAGAGTGCCGGTCGTTTTCGTTATATCTCATATCGTTTATATATATATATATATATATATATATATATATATATATATATATATATATATATATATATATATATATATATATATATATATATATATATATATATATATATATATATATATATATATATATGTGTATATATATATATATATATATATATATATATATATATATATATATATATATATACCTATTTTCAAGCGAAATTACTGTTGGTTTTTTGTAAATAAAATGGTACTGGGTGATCCGATTTTAAATCGGTTTTCAATTTTAAATAGCTCTATATTGATGGAGTGTTTTGGTATATAATTTGTTTGTTTATCTTAACTAAATCATTAAAAAAATTAATTTAAAGTTTGATAAAAGTTTTTCAATAGAAAAAAATCAAAAAAAATCAGAAAATAATAGAACTTTTAATTTTATTTCATCAATAATTGACTAAATTGTTTAACAATATTTGATTATTTGATTAATTCATTAAATTTAATTAATATTAATATAATATAAAGTTAATATCTTATGTGACCGGCTTGTGCTGCAATCATTTCGCGCATTCTATTAGACATTGAATTTAACAAATTGATGAAATATTGGCGTTAATCGCCTCTCATTATGTTGTGCGCTCTCACAATGGCATCCCAGACCTCATCATTACTATGAAACACTTGGTGTTCTCTCCTAACTTTGCCTTTGATCTCTGACCCGACATTCTCAACAGGATTTATGTCTGGAGAGAGACTGAAAGTACAAGTTTCTACATTAATTAAATATTTAAAATTACAAGATAAAATTAATTCACCTCGGGTGATAAAACACAAAATTCCGTGTATCGCCTATATTTTTATTAATTCATTGTTTGACGATAATCATCCGGTATACACTTCAAATGCTGTCAAACAATGGATTAATGAAAATATAGGCGATACACGGGATGATCAACCGAGGTGAATTAATTTTATCTTGTAATTTTAAATATTCAATTAATGTAGAAATTTGTATTTTCAGTCTCTCTCCAGAAATGAATCCTGTTGAGAATGTCGGGTCAGAGATCAAAGCCAAAGCTAGGAGTGAACATCAAGTGTTTCATAGTAATGATGAGGTCTGGGATGCCATTGTGAGAGCGCACAACATAATAAGAGACGTTGATTGGCGCCTATATTCCATCAATTTGTTAAATTCAATGTCTAATAGAATGCGCGAAATGATTGCAGCACAAGGCGGTCACATAAGATATTAACTTTAAATTATATTAATATTAATTAAATTTAATGAATTAATCAAATAATTAAATATTGTTAAACAATTTAGTCAATTATTTATGAAATAAAATTAAAAGTTCTATTATTTTCTGATTTTTTTTGATTTTTTTCTATTGAAAAACTTTTATCAAACTTTAAATTAACTTTTTTAATGATTAAGTTAAGATAAAAAAACAAATTATATACCAAAATACTCCACCAATATTGAGCTATTTAAAATTAAAAAACCGAATCGGTTCACCCAGTACCATTTTATTTACAAAAAACCAACAGCACTTTCGCTTGAAAATAGGTGTATATATATATATATATTTATATATATATATATATATATATATATATATATATATATATATATATATATATATATATATATATATATATATATATATATATATATATATATATATATATATATATATATATTTATATATATATATATATATATATATATATATATATATATATATATATATATATATATATATATATATATATATATAAATTTTTTTTTTTTGTTTTTTCGTCTCCGCTTATCATATATAGTCGTTTGGCACAAACATTTTTCCGAAAGTCCGAGATGAAGCCCATTGCAATAGGTAGATTTTTATATGAAATCTACCTAAATATATCACAAACATTTTGACAAACTCAAAAATACAAACTTTTTTTTCTAAATTCCAAAAATATTTTAAAATTATAATAAAATCAAAAATTTCCATGTCCAATTTCATTTCATGTCATACAAATAATTAATTTCCTTTTTCTTCCCAAAAATTGGGTAAAAAATAAATGAAAATCATTCTTTTGACACACTTGACAATAATTTCTTGACAAATTTATAATGCAATCATCTATGTTTTGATACCATGAAATGTAATTTAACATGAAATTGGACATGGAAATTTTTGGTTTTGTATGAATTTTGGGAATATTTTTAGAATTTTGAAAAAGTTTAAAAATTTGATTTCATCCTAATATTTGGAATATTTTTGGAATTTTGAAAAAAGATTGTAGTAATGATTTTGTTATTATTTTTACAATATTTTTAGAGTTTTTGAAAAAAGTTTCAATCTTTGTTCTTTCTTCAATCTTTGTTATGATTTTTGGAATATTTTTAGAATTTTGAGTTTAAATGTTTGATTTTTATATATTATTTGGAATTTTGAAAGAAATATGAATTTTTGATTTTGTTATATTTTCTCGAAACGATAAATATAGAGGTTTTTGACTGATATTTTAGTGAAAAAATGATAGAATTAGCAAACTGATTCTATCTTTTTTCACTAAAATATGTTAATTTGTGATTTGATACAAAAAGTTTTATGTTTGATATACATCGCTTCCCAAAACTAAAAACAATGTCCTCATAAAATTTTTTGCTGAAAACTATATCAAAATCCGTAACCCTGACAAAAGTCGTGATACCTTAGAGCTTGAGATCTCAGCCCTTCCATATTGTCTTTAATAAAATAATGATCAATGATTTAAAAAAAGAGTGAGTTATTTGAACTAATATTTACGTGATTCCTTTATAGATTATTGATCCAGTGTTGAATAAGCTCAATAATGAAATTCTTTTCAATATCGACAAGTTGAGACGATTAAAACAAATCCCGTTTGAAAAATTAATTTTCCTATAAACTATTAGCATGTTTTGTTTACACTATTTTCCTACACCAATTCTGTTTCCATAAAATAAAGTTGAAATATTGTTTTCCAGAGTTTTAATGTTTATGGCCTTTCTTTTAAAACAATTTCTTTCTTGGCGCTTATAGTGAGAAACAGCTGAAAAAATATAATACACGATATACTCTCACTTGTACATAAAACTTGTGTTTTGTTATCTTGTAACACAAGATTTTTTTTCTTGTTATTTATGTTATTAAGAACATAATTTTCTTTTATGTTGCACTATGAGAAAAATGAGGAAAAAGTATGAGGAAATTGGTTATACGATTTTATATTGTTAATAGGATTTTAAAAACAGGTGTTTGCCTTCATCGTAATTATATGAATATTTACTCAAACAAGATTTTATGTTTTATTAAAAAACCGAAAAAAAATTTTAATGGCGTCTTAAAAATGTTTCTTTCCTTTAGTAGTGTTCATTTCTTTTATAATTCTTCGGTTATTACTGGTTTTAGTATTTTAAAACCAAGTACAAGAAATTTATCGTTTTAATCCATAATTTAATAATAAATAGTTCATTGAACACTAAAAGCTTCGTGTAAATTCTATACAATTTTAGTTTTTACAATTGTTTTGTTCGCTTTGAGCTTAAAGTTTTAGTCAAATGAATTCAACATTTGTGTTAACACTTTGCTTTTACAAAAAAAAATTAAAACTTTCAAAGTGAAATCTCTTAAAAGGATTTGGAATAGTTTTCTATTTTCTTTGCTTATATATATTTAAATTTTTTTCTTTTTAAGTTTAATGCATATAAAATGAAACATAGAAAGTTTGGGTTTTACGTAGTTTAATTATAACACTATAAGAAGATTTGAATGAGAAACTTTAAATTCGCGAAATAAAAGCTTTGAATAAAATTCTTGAAGTTGGGTTGTTAAAAATGGGATTACAACTAAGTAATGAAAACTAATTTAGGATTTGTAACGATTATTAATTTAATAAAGGTGATATTTTTATTTATTTATTATTTTAACTTCCTATCTAATTTTCTTTTTTAACCATAAACATGCTAATAAATATGTAATTTCTTCTATTTACAGTTTTGATGTACGTGGCCGAGCATTCGCTAAAGCTTTATATTGGTCAGATGCGGCTTCATTTGGTCCAAGAGCTTTTTTCGTTACAGTTTCTCGTCCAGCTGCATTGAATATAGAAAATGTTCAGTTAGATGATGAAGGGGTAAGTGTATTTTAATATTATAAAACGATTTGATGGTAACGTAAATTTTTACTTAGGTTTATCGATGTAGAGTTGATTTTCAAAATTCACCAACAAGAAATCATCGTATCAACCTCACTGTTATTGGTAAGTCAACTAATATTTTGTAGAGATAATTACTGGTCTTTTAAATTTAAGCTTAAGAATTGAACCAAAAAACATCATACTGATAAGAATAGTAAAACTAAAATTTTTGACCAGAGACAGAATATCCAGAAATATTTCGGATCACCCTGTTCTCAAATTAAAAATTTTAAAATTTTATTAAAAAAACGATTTGTTTATTACACCTATGTTTTGTGTGCCAAATAAGTGCCCTACACTGTATTAATTTGCTCAGTTCATTCTATATTCTGATGGAGTTTTACACAAATTATTACACTAAATTATGACTGAGTTTCGATTAGTTGCAAAACCGGGGTTTCGATTGTTATTATTGTTGCAATTAAAATTTGTTTGAACGAATGTAAAATAATTCCCGCTCCATCAAGTTCATATAAAACTTCCTTACTACTCGGTTAATTAGCATTCAACACTCGAACTGGAAATATTTTAGTTTTCATTATTTTCTCTTTTAAAAACTAGGACTCTTATGGAGGTGAAACATATTTGAGTCGTAACCATAAAACACCAAAATCTGTGTTTAACCGGAATTGTCTAAACCAATGCAAAATTTGGTGCAAGCCCTTAAATTTGGAACTTCAATTCTTTTTGAAAAGAGATGTCAAGTGAACCAACAAAGTTTTTCTGGCTTCGAGAATCACAAAATTAAAACCATTATGAGTAGTGAGTTCAGTTTTGTTAAATATTTGTTTAGATACAATATATTGGATGGGGAACATCATAGCCTTGCTTGATTTTCTGTTCTTCAAATTCTTATCTGTTTTTGATATTTTCTCTACCAAAAACAGTAAGTTCAAGGGAGTCTAAAACCGTCAAGAGTCTGCTAAATCTTGCGCGTTTATTTTAAATATGGAATTTGATCCAAATTGACAAATTTTTTGTACCTCAAAAACCTATATTGCATGTGGATTAACTTCTTAGTTATGTAAAATTCAGCAAACTAATCCAACATAAATTTTCCATATTTTTTTCATTATTCATATCTCTTCAATAGTGACGCTTCCAAATGACCTAACGTACCATGCCAAGGTCGAGCTATTAAATGAAACTCAGATTAGAGAACTAGATAGGGGAGCGGCTCTACAGCAAAAACGACAACTGCAGATGGTATCAGCTCCAAAGTTATTTCGTTCGAGGATCGTAGTTAGTCCCTTGAGATTTATATCATTCCTTCTCTTACCCAGGATTTATATTTGTTATTGATTTTTTCAAAACTTTCAATTTATTAGATCATGTCCTATTCGCATCTTCTTTAAATTTTATCGAATCAATTGCCACAGATGTTACTTTCGACAAAGATGAGTAGCTGTGGGATGCGATACAGCTGCTTCCGTAATTTTCTAAAATGTGTTAGGTCAAACGAATTTGCTTGAACACATAATTGATGTTGGCAACGTTGGCCCCATGAAAAAAGAGATCTCGAGTCAAAAAAAGTCGGCCTCCTCAATAAATGTAAAAATATTTTACTCCATATCAATTACCCCACATTTATAAGTCTTATATTCGTCCCTGTATGGAATTTTGTTGTCAAGTTTGGGGCGCTGCATCTGTTAGAATCCTAGGTTTTTTGGACTCTGTTCAAAAGCGTGCTTTACGAATAGTTGGTGATCGAAATTTTATATTAAATCTTGATTCCCTACAACATTGTCGCACTGTGGCTGATCTCGTTGGTTTTATAAATATTGTCAGCAGCAGTTCTCGGAAGAAATCAGATTCGTAATGCCTCAGACATATTCTTTTCCCCATTTTACTCGTCAATCGGTTTGTGGAAACAGTAAAACTGTCGAGATAGCTCACTGTCATAATAACAAAATGCATAGGGATTTCTTTGTGCGTACATCGTACAAATGGAATGCTTTGCCCGAATCAATAGTCTCGAGTGCCTTCAATCCACAAAGATTAAAAAAATGCGTCCACCAACACCTCAAAACGCATGTTGTTGTGGAACCTATAGGTCTTAAAAGGTATCTATCTGTTGTTGTGACACATTTTGTAATTCCTACTACACAACACTTTTTATTTAAAAAAAATGATTCCATATCTCCAGTAATAAAGAAATTGATGGGTGATGAGCTAAATTGTATACTGACGCTGGGAGTCATTGAACAAAGTGCTAGTCCTTGGAGTTCTCTAGTAGTTCTGTGACACAAACCTGGTGACGTTCACCTTTGTTTAGACTTCCGTAAGGTCAATTTCGTCACCAAGTAAGATGTATATCCCCAAATAAGTGGTATCCTAAGTCGCTCCCCTCCAACTAATTTCATCTCTAGCTTGAATTTGATTTATGCTTTCTGGCAGATCTTCCTGGTAAAATCGTCTAGAGAAAACTGCGTTCACCGTACTTGGTCGGTCGTTGTGCCAGCTCGTTTCGCCTATTTTTTATATCCTGTATCACCCACTTTTATTCTTCTCTCGGCCTTAATTTTGTGTAGTTTTTGTTCGAACCTGGCTCCCATTTTATTTCTTATTTTTTATGATTCTCAGGACAAATGTAGTCATGCGGACTTTCTCGTGTCCGTCCCGTAATGGCCAGCCAACATGGTGGCGAATGTCCTGTTCTTTCCATCTTTCTCGTTGATAGTAAAATACTATTAGCCTTATTCTAACATTTCGTTAGCCATTTTTTTAAGACTTTTTCTTCCAGGCGTATGTCAATCGGCCCAATGTTTTCATATTACGAAAAAATAAGTTAAAATATTAGTATACCGGTATGAAATAAGGCAAACAAACAATATAAAGAAATAAGAATACATTTTTTAAATCACAATCAAAGATAGGAATAAATTTGACAACAATCATATCGACTTTTTCACTTATTGCAGAATACTTTTTAGAAAACTTGCTTATTTAGCGTAAACGTTATAAGAATTTGGTCCTGATTCGGAGTCACGTATAATGATTTGAACTTTTATAGAAATATTAATTTTATTTCATGCCGGATAACTCAAAAAAAAACTATTATGATTTCTGAACCACTGAATTTATAACACAAACAAATAAACTACGCTTGGAGATCTCTTATCATATCACAGATTGTACAAATTATAACGAAACCTCATTAGTTGCTAACAAAGTAAAAAAACAATTTAGCTAAAAACAAATCAAAAAATTATATAAATCAAAAATATAACAAAAAGCTTACATTAAATTTTATTTCTTTTATGATGTCTTCTTCATGGTTAATATCTCCCTTTTGTAATGATTCCGCTGTTTACATAAACTCTTTCAAATTTCCGTTACTTATGTGTACTTCTTTCAAATACATATATTAAATTATAGCCTTTAACATTCCATAAGGAACGCCATACATAGAAAAATACTGACTGTGAATTTGACATTAACAGTTCTTTGAAATAATGACTTCACACGCGAAGAAAATTAATTTATGAGTTTCGATTTTTTTACCTTCACAAGCAAAGGTTATATCCAAAAGATCTCCATTTCCTCGTAATCTTTCAAATGTTTTTTTTATATTTGGTTGAAAGTTACTCCATTCAAGGAGAAAAAAAAACGTCATTCACCATGGTTTTATTTGTTGTAGGTGTATACTTATTACTTTTGTAAAGTAATTAATTAATGACGGAATTGAGAAGAAAACATTTATGCCGAACTTTTTTTGTTTTCACTACACTCATCACATAAACAAATAAATATAAACACTTCGATATTCTAATTGAAATTGAATAATTTAATTTCTTTATAATAAAAATTTTACACATTTCATATACAAACAAACATTAGATTAGAATTAAATTTTTTTTATATGATTTAATTTTAACAACAACATATTACAACACATAATTAATTTTTTTAATCATTTGATTTTTTTCAAAATTATACTGAACATTTTAAAATGTTCTACTGAACTTTTTGGGTTTAAAAATTATACTAATCGAATTTATTATAAAAATTATCATTTTATATCAGATTTTCCGTTTCTGTTTCCCTTTCCAACAATCAACAATTTCTCCAACGTAAAAAAAACATTTATTCAAAGATGTTTATTGTTGAAATTGAGTGACGCAACTAAACCTCAACAGTAGCATGCGACTATTAAGAAAATTAATGAAATTATAATTGAATTTAAAAATTATCATTTTTAGAGTAAAAATTGAAATGTCCGCCGTTACAACGTTTCTTTTCAATATATGTGATTTTTGTGACAAACATCCACAAATACCGTGACAAATCCACAAATACCTATAATATGATAGAAATTGAAGCTATTAAAATTTCGAATCGAAAGTTTTTCAAGAAATTTAATTTCAGACATCTTCCTCTGCTCCTGTTTTTTCTCTCTATCCATTTCCAACCCAAAAATTATTTTTTTAAATATTTATCTTTTTCTTGACAGAAAATGACTAAAAGAGTTTCAGCAAGTGTTTTGAAACAAGACATTCATCTTAAACAAACTGCAAAAACAACTAAAATATTAAAAAACTAAAAACATATTTATGTCTCGTGCAAACAGTTCTGACACTTCTCTCAGACAGTTAAATTTTATCGGTATCTGAGATTAGTGTCGGAGTGTCAGAGATCAAAATGTATGTCTCATGTAAACCGTAAATGTATGTCTCATGTAAACCGTTTAGCAATAAGTGTCAGACACTTTCTCTCTGACACAATTTTTCTCTCTCGTGTACGAGTAGCATTACATTAACGTTTCATAAAGTCCACTCAACTTAATAAATGTTTTGATGATGTTTTCTGGTGTTCTAAAGGCGGCTGAACCGAGCTATGCGCTACGTCTATGGTAATTAATATACACTCATGCAGCAAAACCATACATAGAGAGCGTCAAATCGTATTGATATAGTCCGTTACCGATTACTGGAGCTCGACCATTTCCGATTTTCTTGAAACTTCGATAGTCGTTAGTATTATAAACAAAATTAATATGTGTTTTTTTTCACTAGTTTTGGCACAGTATAACTAGTTTTGGCACAGTATAACTAGTTTTGGCACAGTATAACTCGCAACTTGTCATGAAATTTAGTGTCGAGCAGAGGTAAAAGTTGAATTGGCTAAAACGGATTATTCGATTTGAAGGAATTTTTTTTGTTTGGAAGATACTGATAAGTGATAGAAAAGTCTATAAAAATATTTCATTGACAAAAAATATTTATATTTTTAGATCATTTTTTTTAATTTTAACTTTCCAAACATGGCAATTTCAAAAAGGACCTTGCATTCACCAAGCCCTCACCGATTTCCTTTGATACGAAAGTTGTCGGACTCGTCAAGGACAGGTGCCTCACGAAATATAAAAAATGTGGTAATCAACAAATGAAACCAGCGAGGGCCTGCTGACTATAGGTTTTCCTTAATTTTTTGTATTTTAAAGATTTATTGTTTGCATAAGACGTACTAAAGCGTTATTTTTTGTTTTTGAGAAAAAAGCACTTGAACATATTTTTAGTTTGAAATTGTTTGTACTTCGTGTGCTATTCAAGACCCTTTAAACAAAAACCGTTCAACTGCAGATTTTGATGACTTATTTTTAGAAAATGTCACGAAGTACAAAACAATTAATTACAACTGGTAAGGAAAACTCATATATTAACCTAAATAGAAAATCAATATATAAGTTTTATGACATCTTAAACTTATATATTGTTTCTCTATTTGCGTTTATATAAGGGTTTTTCTAACGCCTATCTCATATCAGCTACAATCTTGTTGGTCGTAAAAGGACGTGGTTCCGTGATCTCACAGACTAACTCGTGTTTTTGCACCATTTTTGTTTTTAAAAAAGCTTTTGATTGTGATCTAAGGAGATTTCTACCATGCACTTTCCGCCGAGCTATATGTCAATCTTATTGTCATTTAAAGCAATTATTGCCAACGTTAAGGTAATTAATTAAAAGATCGCTAACCGTTGTTTTTCTAGTTCAAGCTTAACATGGTCATAAATTTGGTAAAAATTGTTGATTTTGAGCCTGCGATTATGACCAATATCACAATTCTGATAATTGGTGATTACGTTTTGAGCAAATATGGTATTCTGGTTGATATTAAATGTAAAAGAAAATTTCACCTAATTTGGAATTTTACATCAACAACCAAAGTTTGCTTCTTGCCGATCATAATCACAGAAGTTTTCTAAGTGAAAATAGCACACCACGAACTCTGTGTGTTTTATGGAAAACTCCTAGACTTGCGAATCAACTAACAAAGATCGCTTTTAAAACTAGCATGGTACCAAATATTAGAAAAATGTTCCTAAAATAAAATATTAAAACTTACGTGAGCATTCCATTTCACAGAAATACAAGTAAATATTACAGCCAACGCTTCACCAAACCAAGGTAACCAGCTATAACTATATCTAAACCATTTTTATTTTTTGAGTTCACCCAAACAAGATTTAAGTATTATAATTCTGGTCCTATATTTAACCTATACATGCATATCATTTCACATAAGTTTGAGTTCTGCATATTAATCCTAGTGTAACAACTCGGTAAAATTGAATGATCCCTAGTATGATCATTAACTTGTACAATATGTGCAATTTTTGACAGAAACAAACTAATTTCTTATATTAGAATAAATCCATTGGTGGCCAAAACATATTATTTTTTTCAAAATTTTTCAAAAAGGCAACTAATCAAACCTCGCATATCTTTCTTTGATCTACGAATTGCTATGTTTTTGGACAAATCAGTGGCATAGTAATTCAATAATTTATCGCCGATAATTGCAAGCCATTAGTTTTTTTTGGGTAATATTTACCACAATTTTAAGGCGCTTGTTACTCATGTTGACTTTTAGTTTTACCATCAGTTAAGCAACCTAATGGCTAACCGGCCACCCAAATTCTATACCATTTAGAGTCTGAATTTAATTGGGCAGCTAGCTACTAACAAACAAAAACCGTTAATATTTAAGACATGTCAGGCATTGAGCACATCAAACGACATAATGTCTAAACATATATTTTCAAAATGCCGACAGAACAACAACCATTTAAAAAAATGTTTGTTAACAAATTTTCTCTAAAAACAAAACATTTCTCACCATGAAATCCAATATAACAACTGACCGACAATTTAAATACACGTTCTTACAATAACCAGAAGCAGAAACTGTTTCATGTCAGAAATACAAAATTAACGAACTATTTTTTGCTTCCGAAAAATATTCACTGAGGAGTATTTAAACATTACTGGACAGATGTGACCAATGCAACAAAAAAATTATAATGGATTAATAGGATTGAGTCCAACACAGAGTGACCGTGCTCTGATCCTGAACAAACACATTAAAAATAGTCATCAAATGGGGTGATCGTATTCGTAACTTAATTACATCAAACTTCATTATCCGAACTTTTTTTAAATTAAAATGTTTTTTGTTTTAATTAACCATGATCTTAGATCGACTTTTATCATCGCCTGAGTTTCCCATGTTGTGGTGACTATATAATTCTGAAACGAAAAAACACCTTTATTACTAGTTTGAAGTGGCGCAGTGTATAGTTCTCTTCGGAGTTTATGATAGATTTTACTGTTTGTAATTTGAAATAAACACTTCGATTTTTTGCTCTGATTCGTGCAAATTTCTTAAAAATGATTTCTTTGGGTACATCAACAATCTAAATTGTAAGATCTTGGTTCTACTCTCTCTCTCTGTAGTGTTATCTTGATTTTTCGTATTCTAATGGACGATCAATTTCAGATTAGATTGAAAATCGAATTAAAACGCCAATAAAAAAATTTAACCTGACCATTTTCGATTTTCTTGAAACTTCGATAACACTGTGCGACAGCCAAAATCCGCTGGGGTTCTGACTACCTAAAAGCTATATCGGAAAAGCTTTATCGGTAAAAAAAAGTTATACGTGTCCCGGCGTTTCGCTGGGTCACGTCTAGGAATCGAGATATATCGATTTGAAGTTAGTAAGTATCATATAGGAGAAATTGTCACGTTTGGAGTTCTTTTTTTGACATAACTCGAGAACGATTAGTCCGATTTTGCTGAAACAAATTTAGAAATTAAGAATTACAATTCCTTTAATCTACTGATATACTATACTGAAAAAGTAACGAAAAAAAAAAATTAAAATTAAATAAATAAGAAATACAAATAACCTAAAATAAATAAATAAATGAAATAAAAATAATAAAGTAAAATAAAAAAATAATAAAAATAATAAAATAAAAATATAATAAAAATATAAAAATTAAATAAAAAAATTTAATAAACAAATAAAATAAATAATAAATAAATATTGTATAAATAATAAAATAATAATAAATAAAAAAATAAATAAATAATAAATAAACAATAAAAAATAATCATAAATAATAAATAATAATAACAAATAATAAAAATAATAGTAATATATAATAATAAATAATAATAATAAATAATAATAATAATAAATAATAATGATAATAAACAATAATAATAATAATAATAAATAATAATCATAATATAATAAAATATGATAAAATATAATAAAAATATAAAATAAAATTATACTAAAAATAATAGAATAAAATTATAAAATAAAATAAATAAATAGAAAATAAAAAATAAAAAATAGAAAATAATAATTAAAAAAATTAAAAAAAAATAAGATTAATACACAAAGACACATAGACACATGTTTTTTTTTTTTTTTTTTTTTTTTTTATTAATTAGTTAGACATGTTGAGCACACTAAATATGAAATATTCATTATTTAGACTCTTTGAATATCCGAAGATACCATGTCAACTATAAAGGAAGGAGATGAGGAAAATGGAAGGAGATGAGAAAAATGGAAGGAATGAGGATATACGAATAACTATACTGATTCTTTTAAATGACGATGGACATTTTCTTTAAACATCTGAGGAGAATATTCATCGGGAAATACGGAGCCGGGCATTGAGTTCCATAATTTGACCACTCTATTAAAATAATCGTTCTGGAAGGACATAGTTCTACAACGAGGTATTTGGACAGCAAATGGGTGAGATAACTCTGAAGTTCTTGTTCGTCGATTAAATTGCGCACACAATGGAAGGATATTTTGAATTTCCTTAGAGGAGAATTCACTAAAGTTATATTTATAGTAGATTGACAATTCAGCCACATTTCTTCTGTGCTGGAGTGAATCAAGCTGATCCGTTAGTTCGGTATTACCAATCAACCGTATTGCTTTTCTCTGTACAGAGTCTAGACATTTTATTATTGACTGACAAGCACCTCCCCAAACATGACAGCAGTACTCCATACATGGACGAATAAATGACTTGAAGATTAGCAAAATTTGCTCGGGATTGAAATACTTTTTACATCGACTCAAGAATCCTAATTTTTGCATTGCAGATTTAGCGAGGTTGAACACATGTTTATTCCATTTCAGGTTACTTTGAATATCCACTCCAAGAAGTCTAACTGATTCAACCTCACGCAATTCCTCATGGTTTATCTTAATAGGGAAATTTTTATGTCGTTCTATTCGTGAAAGACGACATAGTTTTGTTTTGGTTGGATTAAATGAAACAAGATTACGATCACCCCATTCCATTATACGAGCCAGGTCGTTGTTGATAGAATCAATTAGCAGCTCTCTATCAGTGGTAACTTCAGTATGAGATCGAAATTTAGGAGATGCATGTGATGCATGCAATGTGCTGTCATCAGCAAAACTATGGATTGGGTGCACTGTGGAATTAAGTAAGTCATTAATGTATAGAAGAAACAAGGTTGGTGAGAGTGCAGAACCTTGGGGAACCCCAGCATTGGTTGTGAAAATATTGGATGTGATACCATCTAAATTAACATGAAATTGGCTGTTTATTCCAGTAAATTGGAAATTGGAGTTTATTCCAGTAAAATATTAAAACAAATTTCTATGAAAAGTCAATATTCTTGTCAAAATGAGATACCTTTACTAAACTGTGAATAAATGCGATCATGGATTTTCATGATCTATGTCTCGTTTTGTGCACAGGTTATGTGACTTTATGTCAAAGTAATAAGACTTGACAGTTTTTCCCGATTTTGAATTTTCATGATTTTTTAAAATACAATTTTTTTATTTTTTACGCAAAAAATTATTTTTTTTCTTCATAAATTTATTTATAACTGCGAAAATGTTGATTGTGTAAGGAAATAGTGAAAAAGTAGATTAAAGAAAATGTAATTCTCAATTTTTCTAAATCTGTTTCAGTAAAATAAGACTAGTCGTTCTCGAGTTATGTCCCCAAAACGTGACTATTTCCCCTATATGATACATACTAACTTCAAATCGATATATCTCGATTCCTAGACGTGACCCAGCGAAACGCCGGGACACGTATAACTTTTTTTTTATTGATATAAATTTTCCCGACACTCAGAACCCCAGCAGATCACTGACCCCTACCATTTGTCGCACAGTGTAATCGATAAAATTTGTTAAAAATTTTAGAGACAATGTAAGTTTGAAGTTAAATTGTGCTCGAACGAATTAACCTTTTTGAATAATTCTTTATTTGCTTAAAAAGTACTCAGTAAAGATCCATAAAATTATTACAATGATAACAAAAAATAAATTTTTGCATGTTTTTTTAATTTTAATTTTTCAAACATGACAATTTCAAAATTAATTTTTCTCTTTTCATTTTTTTTTATAAATTTATTATTAATACAAAATATTCTAAAATCACAAACGGATGTTTTGTTTTGATAACCTGGAAAACCCAATTGTATGACAGAAAATTTGCCACCTTCAATTTTCCTGACTTCAAAAATTCTTAACAAATTTCAACCACCTAATGTCAAAACTAGGATTTAAAAAGCACGTTCAAATTTGTTTTACTATACTAACGATTACCAAAGTTTTAAGAAAATCAAAAATGTTGGGGTTCTTCTCATTGTCGTTTTGATTCGATTTTTTATCATATCTAGTAAATATTTTTTTCACTATTTTATCTGCCACCTTCCATGACGTTCGGTATTTACCCAAGTTCTTTTTTTATGTTATTACAACATAACCACTTCTTGTTTCATAATTACTAAATTCTTAGTCTTTGTTACTTCTAGCCTATCTCAGTGGTTTTCAATAGTCCCTTTTAGTTTAGGTTATCTTTATTCAAGGAGTGATGCAAAACAATTAATCTGATAACTAATGTTTTGTAACATAAAATTATACATAAATCTTAATCATAATATATATATACAGCAAAAAACTCGGTGGACATACATTTACTTTCCAACACGAACAAAAACATGTCATTTTGATGAATTCGTATTTTAGTTTCCTTAAGATATAAATGTTATTACTTTTGTAATATATATTATGTAGAGTGAAAATATTGATTGTACTGAAATAGTAATTTAAAAGGCAATTTCTCTTCTAACCACTACTTTGAGCTGCATATAGTAATGTAAATGATATGTATATTGTTTTAATCAGTTAATGAAAATTATTTTTGTTTTATTTGATGGATTTTCTGGATCATACACATACTTATGGATGAAAAAGCAATTTGTCATGGAAATAAAAAATAACTGATTTTCGTTTATTAATTTTATATACGTATATTTTACTTTCAATTTAAATAATTACAACAATCAATTTTAATCACTTTTTTATGATAACATTACAATAATAATTTTGATTTAATGTACATTTTAGTATTTTTTTTTTTGTTTCATTACCTTAAAACTATATAATGACTGTAATTAATAAAAATGTCGTATATTGCTGCAGCTGTAAGAGGATTTTTGATAAAATTTTGTTAAACTAGTTTAAATGGTTTTAGGTAAAGTGGTGAAAATATTATATGTTATTTTAACATAAAATTCTAGGTTGATGCATATTTTAAATTAACCTAAATTTTTTTATCTTTATATTAAAATATTTATAAATATTTTACTATATATAACCGGATCCATAGGTCACTTTTTTGGTTCATATCCGGCTCGAAGGACCATGTTTTAGAAAACTTGTATTTTATTTAAATTAATTAATTTTATAACTTTTTTCATAAATTTATTTGGTTTATCTCGCTTGCGGCTACTTTGAGCTAGTGAAATTATATAAAACCAAAATAATCTTATTGAGCAATTTCACGCAAGTTCAGCAAATTTTTGGGAAATTTTGACTTGACCCCTCTTAATTTTGATTATTTTTTGTTTATAGATATTCTTTCATAAATAAAAAATACTAGTTCTCTTTGAATTTTTTTTTTCGACCAGGGGTCTTCACAGGGTGCCAATCAACTTTTTGTTATTTTGTGATGTGAGTGCATTTTGACGAGCGATTGTAGAAAAACTACTCAATCGATTTTCATGAATGATATGTCGTTGAATAGGTATTAGAACAAAATTTTTAAAAATGTACGCTGTTAACGTTTAACGGTGTAACCTAAGAAAAAGACTTTGTAATAGAAGAAAAGAAGGCCCTTCACCTTATTTTTTTTAAACTAAATTGAAGCTTATTTTATATCTAACTACTTGTGAAAGTTTAGGAGATACGTTATTTTTGTTTTAAAGATAAAATTCGTTGTGCATATGACTGTCGGGAATCAGTTTATTTTTTTCTGAAGGAAAATTATAAAAATGGCGTTATAAACTAAGAGATTTTTTTTTTATGTTAAATATCAAATATTTTATTATTAAATGATCTTTTTAAAATATTATAAAAATTATATTTGTAAAATAAAGAAAATATGAGCAATTCCAGCATAAATCCACAAAAGCGCTTATTGCTATGTACATTAAATGAAGCTTATGTGGAGTTTAAAAATAAGTTTCCTGATGTGATAATAGGATTTACTAAATTCACGTCCCTTCAATCACAAGAATGTATAAAATTATCCCAAGGAGTTCATAATGTGTGCGTGTCTACCATACATCAAAATATGAAACTAATGATTCAACACTCTAAGATGTCTTGGATTACTGATGCTGCTTTCAAGAATTATAAAAAATTAATTGACTTTGTTTCTTGTCGTGAATTAACAGAAGATTGTCATGCTTCGAAGTGCAATGAATGTTCAAAAAAACTTCAACAACTGGAAGATGATTTTGACGTTAAAGGAAGCCTTCAAGTCAAATATTAAAAATGGATTACCACTGATCGATGCCATTTGGATACTTTAATAGAAACTGTAGAAGAATTTATAAAAAAATTCGTTTACCGTTTACAAATGTTGATACCAACCATGTTCCTTGAAACAACCAAATGTTCCTTGGTGGGGGTTGAGAGTAGAAATTTTGAAAAAAAGGATGTTAGAATTGGACAAGTGGGGTGTCATATGAAATGTGATTTTTTTGTAGTTCAAAATAATTATTCTGTGTTTTTCGAGAACACGGTGTTCGACAAATTTTTAAAAATGTGTAAATTTGTTTCTGTCCCCCAATTTATCTTCGAACAATACAGAACTGAAAATTTGAAAAAATTCACGGTTATCGGTCATGTTGTAAAGATTAAACGAAAACTGTGCTGGTTAGCTCATTGTTTCAAATGTTCCATAGAAGGGGTTGAGAGAAAAAATTTCGAAAAAATATTATATTTGAGCTTGACAAGTGGGGTGTCATATGAAAGGTTATTTTGTTTCTAGTCTAAAACAGTCTTTTCGTAATTTTCATAGTCACCATTTTCGATTTAAAATCGTGTTTTTGTGAAGAACAATTCACGTAGAATTTTGAATTCTTTGATGAGGGTCAATTTGGTTACTTTGCAGCAAATGTTTAATTTAGTAACTAATTCAATCTAACGAAATTTAGAAAATATTTTATACTAAAGGTTCTGAAATAGGCTTAAATAGATCATGGTTAGTCAGATCAGATCATGGTTAGTCACTCGGCTTAAAAAAACATTATTCGGGCTGACCATTGCAATGTAGTAATCTTCATGGTCCAAGAATTGTAACCGTTTGTTATCGGTATACGCATTCCATTAAATCTCAATAATTTTGAGAAAATCTGTATTTATGTTTAACTACCATAACCCACATAAACCATAAACAGCTATGGGTAGAATTTAACCCAACGGAAAACTATATTAGCAAATACTGTTTTTTCATTTTCATATTGTTATATACATGGAACCCTTGGAGAACGAGTTATATTCGCACTTGACCAGAATTTTCTTATTTATTCTGTACATCTACCCTTGAAAAGGACTTTCTGACAGCTTCACAAAAATTTCACTACTTGAAAAGTTTCTTGCATAGGGAAGCAGCATGTTACGGCATTTCAGTATTACTGAAGAAAATTACATGAGAGCCTTTAATAAACTGAAACAGCGCTATGATAGAAAGCGTCATACAGTGAATGCACTTATCCTTTCTAGAGCAACCTAATATTAGCACAGTCAGTTCAGCAGCAATAAAAAAAAATTGGGATACATTTGATGAGGACGTTCGTGGGTTAAAAGCTCTCTGACCCAAAGCAGAGGAATGCGATCCCTGGTTGCTCCCCATTTTGGTTAGTAAATTGAACTCTGAGTGTAATAGCTTGTGGACTCAAGTGTCAACAGAGACAGATTTTCCTACGTTAAAAATGTTCTTCGAGTTTTTGAGCAAACGGACCGACAATAGAGTCAATTAACAAGAATTATGGCTAAAGGTACTATCAACCTCAGTTTGTCAAAGCATCATCATCTAAACCATTTGCAACTATTGGTATAAAATGCTGTCTAATCTGCAAATCAGGTGAGCATAAATTGTTTGCTTGTAGCCAATTCATAACCTCAGACATCCAGAAACGTCAAAAATTAATTCGCATTTTGCACAGCGAACAATAAGTAGCAAAACTTGAACCAGTCACATCGTCTTCAATGCAATGCAAGATCACGACACCGAACACGATTCGAATTGTTTGAAATTATGATTAACTGACTAAGACAGATAGTGCATGAATTCGTCAAGGGTATAAAACAAATACCACAACGAGAACAGCAATTAATGGGTGATTTGCCACAAGTAAAAGTAGAATTTACACACGCCTCTAATAAAGTTGGGGTTGATTATGCAGGCAAATTTAGAGTGCAGTTAACTTGAAGAAGAGGATAAGTTTCAATCAAAACTTATGTTTGCATCTTCATCTGTCTTAGTACAAAGGCTGAACATATAGAATGTGTCAGCAACCTTACTTCTGAAAACTTTTTAGGGGCATTATCACGATTTATGGATGTACGTGGAATCTATAGTGACGTTTATAGTGACAAGGCACAAATTTTGTGGGCGCTAATCGTTTATTATTATTTTATATAAAAATACTGATTATATCTCTTCTTCTATTTTAGGAAAGCAAATAAATTAGTATGTCAATCCTCCAGGATCTCCAAGCACGGGTGGAATCTGGGATTCAGCCGTGAAATCCCTAAAAACACACTTAAAGCAAATTTAAGAAGAAACTCTATTCTCTATCGAGGAATTCACCACTCTAATGACATGTATAGAGGCTATTTTCAATTCAAGGCCGCTGTATGCAAGCAATTATGAGGAAATAGAGGCAATCACACCCAGACATTTCCTTATGGTACGCACATTACCATCGTTACCAGTGCGCACTACACCTGATAACTGTTCTCTCTCAAGGAGTTGGGAATTTGTTAAATGGATAAAACAGCATTTTTGGCATCGATGGCATCGAGACTACCTTACAACACTACAGTAATAAGTGGATTGATAAGTCAGTTAAAAATAACAGTGTGCGACAAATGTTAGGGGTCAGTGATCCGCTGAGGTCATACGTGTCCCGGCGTTTCCCTGGGTCACGTCTAGGAATCGAGATATATCGATTTGAAGTTAGTATGTATCATATAGGGAGAAAAGTCACGTTTTGGGGACATAAATCGAGAACGACTAGTCCTATTTTACTGAAACAAATTTTGAAAAATTAAGAATTACAATTCCTTTAATCTACATTTACACTATTTCTTTACACAGTCAACAGTTTCGCAGTTATAAATAAATTTATGAAGAAAAAATAAATTTTTTGCCTAAAAAAAAAAATTGTATTTTAAAAAATCATGAAAAATTTAAAACGGGAAAAACTGTCAAGTCTTATTACTTTGACATAAAGTCACATAATCTGTGCACAAAACGAGACATGGATCATGAAAATCAATGAACGCATTTCGCTTTTATTCACAAGTAAGTAAAGGTATCTCATTTTGACAAGACTATTAATTTTTCATAGAATTTTTTTTTAATATTTTTACTGGAATAAACTCAAAAATTTATTGTTTCAAATGTATTTGGACATGTGTCTATGTGTCTTTGTGCATTCATTTTATTTTTTTTTACTTTTTTATTTATTATTTGCTATTTTTTTTTTTTATTTTTTATTTATTTATTTTATTTTATTATTTTATTTTATTATTTTTAGTATAATTTTATTTTATATTTTTATAATTTTATTATATTTTATTATATTATTATTATTATTTATTATTATTATTATTATTATTGTTTATTATAATTATTATTTATTGTTACTATTATTATTTATTATTATTATTTATTATTATTTATTATTATTTATTATTATTTATTACTATTATTATTATTATTTTTTATTATTATTTATTATTCATTATTTGTTATTATTATTTATTATTTATTATTATTTTTTATTGTTTATTTATTATTTATTTATTTTTTTTTATCATTTATACATTTTTTATTTATTATTTATTTTATTTATTATTAAACTTTTTTAGTTTATTTTTTTATATTTTTATTATATTATTTTCATTATTTTACTTTATTATTTTTATTTCATTTATTTATTTATTTTATTTTTTTTGTATTTCTTATTTATTTAATTTTAATTTGTTTATTTTTTCGTTACTTTTTCAGTATAGTATATCAGTAGATTAAAGGAATTGTAATTCTTAATTTCTAAATTTGTTTCAGCAAAATCGGACTAGTAGTTCTCGAGTTATGTCAAAAAAAGAACCCCAAACCTGACAATTTCTCCTATATGATACTTGCTAACTTCAAATCGATATATCTCGATTCCTAGACGTGACCCAGCGAAACGCCGGGACACATATAACTTTTTTTTACCGATATAACTTTTCCTGGTAGTCAAAACCCCAGCGGATTTTGGCTGTCGCACGGTGTAATGTGCATTCCTGATAGTGGAATTACTATGAGGAAAAATAAAGTAGTTGCATGTCTATTATTTTTAATCTCTGACTAGCTCCATTCTGTGAATTTGAATATACCTTTCCTCAGCCCGGCTTTTTCCAGTTTTTGGAATAATTGGAATTTCTTGTCGTGATGTAGTGGAGAACACTATTATGTCATCCGTATAATAAAAATTTGTTTTCCATTGCCGTTTCTTTAAATCGTAATCAATAACACGTTAAAACGTTTTTCGGAACATTTTTTAATCAAAAAGGCATTCTGACGTATTCATAATGTCCGTTATCTACCGTAAAGTCAGTTTTTTGAATATCCTCTTTCCTAACCTCAATTTGATGAAATTCCGAAGCTAGATAACATGTAGTAAAATACAGATATTTACTAAACTTATCCAGTATCGTACTAATGTTATATAGAGGATACTTATCGTCTATAGTTTGCTCATACAGTTTGCTATAGTCAACTACGAGTCTCCACTTAATTTTGCTACTGGCATCTGACTTATAGGGACTATTCAAATTAGGGATGACTATGGGGAATAGCTTAGTCTTACAATACTTGATATAACATTTTATCAATCTGTCTCCTGACTTCATCTTTTTGTTGGAACGGGGATCTCTAGCTTTTACTAAGGATGGCATTTTTAAAAGTAAGATTGATCTCATGTTGTATTTAGTTTGTATATGAGGGTTTGTGTGAATCTTTAAGGATATTACCTAACTGCAGCCTAATTTTATAAATCAATAAAAAGCACAGTAAAAACAACTTTTGATCTTTTTTCACGAAAAATTGAATAATTTTATTCACTAATGGTGATTTGTATGACTCGGAGATATTTAGATAGATAAACTTTTTGTTTTCAAGGTTCCGCATGTAGAGTCCTTCCTCGTTGGTATGGTCTACTGGCACAAAAGTAAAACATCTTTGATCTAACGGCTCATTCTTTTACCTACTTAGATGTTATCAGCATCTTGTCTTCAAATAAGTTAGATGATGCTCTCACTATCTCTGGAAACTGATACAGTCCTACCTACTTTCGTTGGTTACTGTAAAATAGTATTTCCTATTTTTTCTCTGTCTGCCTTCCGTTGTTCACTCTCGGGATCTTTTCAAATCAGTAGTTGAGAATATTTCCCGTCACAAAGGAGACATCTTTGAATCTTTCATCGCGTCTGAGTATCAATAATTGGAATTAGTTCTCAAATTTGCTCATTCTGAACTCTAGAGTTCTCCAGCAGTATTTTCGAGTTGTATATCCCTAACAACACGAGAGATTTATCGGTAGCCCATTTTATAGTTATGTGAAACTCTTTTATGAGTGATATTCACGAACTTCAGACTACTAGAAGAGTTGAAAAAAATCAGGTATTTACAGATTAAATCGTTTTTTTATCAATAAAAATCGTTTTTGGCAAAAAAGAACTCAAATGTTACCTCAAACATAAATATCGGTTGTTCAGATGTGATTTATTGAATTTTCATATAATTTCTATACTTATGTAACAAAATTGTAGTTTACTACTAAAACACAACAATTACAATCCCACGAAAAGGTTGAACAAAAAATACCATATCAGACATCTCAAGATAAATAGATGTTGGGTGAAAGTAAACTTACAAATAGAAATAAATTCTATAAAACTTTTCAAAAAATAAATTCACTAAAATACTTACTATAAAAAATTGTATTGCAGTTTTTGGCAAGCCAAAGTTTACCACCATTAAACGACATGTTATAGTTTCTTTTTTTTCACCATCGTAATTCTTCTCAACTAACCTCAATAGTTTTTCTGAAAAAAAAATATAATATTTTATTTTGTTGTTGTGAGGTTATTGGTGGTGTTTTCTTGCAAATGTTTTTCCAGGTAAAATATATATGGAACATAAATATTATTACAAAACCATTCAAAAACTGGATTGAATTAAAAATAATCAGACTGTAACTTCTACATTTCAATTAAATTAACTATCTATCAAAATAGCTATTTTATTTCCTTTATATAAATACAATTAATATAGAATTGAATAGTTGCAAATCCTAAAATTATGGAAAATCCATTTTAATCTCCATTACCTTAATCTTTTTTTATCGTTTCTTTATTAGGGATTCAAAGCTTTTAAGAAAACAGAACATATTAATTGTAAGAAGTATTCTATAAATATGTTTTACACAATTGTCATAAATTACAAACATCTCACAATCTTCAAAATTAAAATCAAACCCAAAATATGAATAAATTTTAAGTTTTGATAATGTTAAGTTAAATTAATCCTAACACATTTATCTTGGAAAATATTTTACATTCGTTTGATTTTATTTTTGAAAATTAAATTAAAATACATTTATTTTAACAATTGAAACGAACATTTCCTTATCTATTTCAATATATAACCTTACACAATACAATACTACTTTTGTTCTGTCGTACAACAAGGTAAGAAATTCTCAAGGAAATTTAAATTTATGGTAAATCTTGATTGAAACATCTTCTAGAATTTTTTTTTACTTTTAGTGAGATTTCAGGATTGTTTGTAACCATTTGAATTTTATGCTCCGCAACAAACTCATCTTTTCCTAGAAAAGTGAAGTTGGTTTATAATCTTCCATATACGTAAAGCAGTTTTGATTTGAAGCATACATTACATTAACATTTGTACACTTGCGTTCGCAAACCAAAAATTTAGAAATAAAAATAAACAATAAAAGGCGTGCACGAATTACCACCCAGGTTCTTTTGAAAAGAGAACTGCCATATCTTCCCTAAATATTAAATGTAACAATTAATTGTTTTCTTTTTTAATTTTAATTTTGTTAACTTACTCAGAACTAATAGCTAAATGTACACTATCAAAAACTTTAACAAAGCTTACCATTTTTCGTCCCATGTTTTTAGTAAATTTAGTAAATTTTTAAACAACTAAATTTGTTTTGAATGCGGTTTCGCCTGTTACAGGACTGAACAAACGGAAAAAAACCCACAGACAACATTTTTTGTCATGAACATTTTTGTCATGACAACATTTTTCAACATGAAAATTTTAAGGAAAATTGTCTTACGGGATCTACAGATAACGTTATACCGAGATGAAAAGAACTAAAACAAACCAGTATGGCCTTCACCAAAAAAAATCTCAAATAGGTGTACCACTTTACACGACCATGTTGGTCAAACGAAATAAATTATCAACAAAAAAGAGGAAACCAAATCAAAATAATTCATTATAAGAATAGAAAAATATAAGTTAGGTAAAAACTCATCTTAAATTACGGTTGATGGTCTTGAATGTTGGGGATGATTTTCGTCCTTATATGTCATCCCATAAAATCCGTTTGAGTGAAAATTATCCTCTTTCGTTTCTATTTGCTTAATCTTTTAGTTGTGTTACGATTACGATGTAGTTAATGATTCCAGATTTTTCGTATAACTATATCCCAGAATTAATGTAACCGGAACATTCCGTGTTTTAACCAACAAAATGAATTTGGATGCAAAACAGGTGCATTCATCGCACATCACCTTATGCTGGTTTTCGATTTCAGCTATCCAACTATGCCAAAACAAGCTACGGCACTGTATATTTCTTTTTCTCTACCAAAACAAAAATTCCTTTCTTTTAACATTTGTACCAATTTTTCACGTGAAATAACAAGAATTAAATTTTATTTTCACCAATTTATTCAAGAAAATGTATTTTAGATTCAAAGAAAAGTTAGACAGTAGAGTAACATATATGTTTTTTTTTCTAGGTATCAACCTTCGTTTATATATAAAGAAACTGTACTTTTGTTTTTATAACAACATCGCGTTATAACAGATTTTTCACGAACTTGATAGGAATTTAGTACCCATTTTATAATTTCTTTTCACAAAAAACTAATTGGCTTTGAATTAATATCAAACTGAATTTTTTCATTTACAACCCGAACCGAATGTAATTTATCTCTCAAGTTTTGATTTTAAGAATTATGAAGCAACTGAACTTAAATCAAACAAATGTGCTAGCATAAATATTATTTCTATTTTATGACTAAAAAAAGACAAAAGTTGATTCATTGTCATTATGTCTCTTTTATTCGTTTATCATCGAAACATGCAACAAGTGTTTTTTGAAGTATTAAAGCATAAAAAAAAACATTGGCAAGAGAATATGTCCGTTTCATTTTTTCCTCATTTAAATGTATAACAGAAAAAAAACTTTACAAAGGAAAGTTATATGATTACGTTTAATATGATATATTTTTTTTTATAAAATGCAAGGTGCGTCATCATTTCATCATTCCTTTATTTTCGTTTGATAAAAAAAAATTGAAATAGTAATGTATATTAGGTTATATACATTAAAATGCAAAAAAAATTATAACCACAATGATAACAGTATATAATGAGTTTAGGAAAATACACGCTGGACGATAAAAGATTCATCACATTTGCAACTGATTATTTAGAAACATGTTCAACAAAACTTATGTAACGCGAAGCAGATAATATTGTTTTTATAAAGTTTTTTTAGATGTTTTCCTTGGAAACGCTATTGCCTTACCGGCCAAGACCCAGACATAGCTGCATCAAATTTTTCTGAAACTGTAATTGATGGTATGCACAGATTTATTCCTAATAAATTGATCATTCCGAAAACTGATCTATGGTTTTCTAGTAAATGCAAAAAAGCGATAAAAGTTAAAAAAAAAGGCTTTTCGAAAGTTTAATCAAAACAAAACCGATGAAAACCTTAGACAGTACCGTAAAGAGAGAAATTTATGTCGTAAGTTAATAGATGAAGAGAAACATCTATTTAATAGGAAAAGAGCATCTAAATTCGCAGAACATCCGACTGGTTCACGTAATTTCTATAAAGCCGCAAAGACTGTCCAAAGCAACTTTTGTAAATCTTCCCTACCGCCTCTTGTTAATAGAGATGTCCCTATCAATGATCCAAAAGAGAAAGCTAATTTGCTTGGGCATTATTTCTCTTTAAATTCTACTTTAAAAGAACCTAATTTCCAACCTAAACCTATTTCTAAAGTTTCTTATAAAATGAGGCGGATAATTTTTCGGAAAAACATTGTTCGAAAAATGCTTTTAAAAATCAATACTAACAAGGCAACAGGCCCTGATTTTATTCCTCCGATTATACTTAAAACTTTTGCTAGGGAGCTAGCACCAATCCTCACTAAAATCTTCTATTTGTCATATAAGAAAGGAATTTTTCCTGAAATTTGGAAAATGGCTAGTGTACAGCCAGTTTCAAAAAAGGGCAGTAAGACTGATCCTACGAATTACAGACCCATTTCAATTTTATCGGTAGTTGCTAAAATTTTTGAGAAATATGTCAATTTTAATTTAATGAGCTTCTTAGAGTCTTCCAAATTAATTAATGAGAGACAATATGGATTTCGAAAAGGAAGAGCGACGGGAGATTTTCTGTCTTTTGTCACTCATATCTGGAACAAGTCGCTTGAAAACTTTGGAGAAACATTCGGTGTTGCTCTTGATATTTCCAAGGCGTTTGACAAAGTTTGGCATAACAACCTTTTATGCAAATTGAGATCCTATGGTTTAGACGAGCAGCTTATATCTTGGACACAGAGCTTTATATCTGATCGAAAATTTCGGGTCAATGTTGACGGTGTATCATCGAATACTTTTTCAACTAATGCAGGAGTTCCTCAGGGTTCCGCTTTGTCACCAACTCTTTTTCTTATCTATATTAATGATTTGTTGGACTCAACGGTTCATCCTATACATAGTTTTGCTGATGATAGCACGCTTCATGCGTCTCACGAAGCACCTAAATTATATACACCCTTAGTGCTTAGTGAGTGTAGGTCAAAATTGATAGATTCCCTTAACACTGATCTTAAAACAATTATGGATTAGGGTATTGCTAACAGTGTTGAATTCAATACAAGCAAAACACAGGTTTGTCATTTTTCTAGGATAACGACACCCAGTCCTTTTCCATTAACATTTGGCCCCAAAAATCTTTTAGAGAATGAGTCTGTCAGACTTCTAGGAGTTGAGATTGAAAATAATATGAAGTGGAATTCTCATATTTTTAATCTGGCTAAGTATGCTGTTCAAAAGTTAGGATTTTTGGGGCGATGTCGTAAGTTTTTCGATAGCGAACAACTTCTTTTAGTTTATAAATCTTTTATACGTCCCTGCATGGAATACTGTTCTCACATATGGGGTGGAGCATACTTGACTAGTCTAAATTACCTTGATTCTGTACAGCGTAGAGCTATTAAACTCATTGGTAACCCAAGTCTTACTAACGGTCTTGATTCCTTGCAGCACAGAAGAAATGTTGCTGATTTGACTATATTTTATAAATATATTATGGATGAACGAGCTTCTGAAGAGATCAAATCGATTTTACCTAAATCAGCAAACCTTTTGCGTCACACCAGAACAAACGTAGCAGCGCATCCCTTTACAGTTCAAATAATTAGGTGTAGAACTCTAGCCTTCCAACGTGACTTTTTCAACAGAGTCTCTCATCTTTGGAATGCCTTACCTTTCTGGGTTTTCCCTGATGAATTTAATCCTCAAGGCTTTAAAGTTAACGTTCATAAATTTCTCAGAGAATCTTAATTTGCATTCCATTCTTATCCCTAGTTGGCATGGTATCTTCGGATATTCAGAGACGTTAATTTATAATTTATTATAATTAACACTAAACATGCCTAACTTTAAATAAAAAAAAAAAAAAAAGTTGGAGAATGAGGAATATAGGGTGAGTTATCAAGATGCCGGCCTTTGCTGGTAATGCAAACGGTTTATTTGTCTGATCTGTCAAGACCCGACTTCCCGACAACCCGCCTCAATTCCACAAACGTCACCTGGCAGAATTCATGATCACAACAATTGTGAGTGATTGGGTATCAAACTCAAACCCTGAGATAAAAAGTCACATTCTTTACCAAATGATCCAGCCAGGCCAAACAAGAAAACTACTAAAAAAATAAGGTTAACTTACAAAAAAAATAAAAAGTGAAATACGAAACGAGCAAACTATTTGGAAAAGTACCCGTATATTTCTAAATAAAGTTTTAACCTAAGATACATATATTGTCTTTGAGTCAGGAACTTACGCATTCTGACATCCACCCACAAAACAACCAGCAAAAATTACACAAGACACAAATTTAGACGTAAAGACAGTTAAGGTACAACAAGTTAAAAAAAATGGACCTTGAGAAAAAAACAACCGATTTATATTACGGAGTAAACGGACAAATAACCGAGAGACAGTAACTTCTTCAACTTCAATACTAAGATTCAACGGAAGACGATATCATCGGAGCAAAAGCACGTTTTTGAACACGTCCGTGTTTTATACAAACGCTTCAGTGGTCAGGTCTTTAGTTCGAGAGCGCGAACGCGATGCTTATCGAATCAATCAAAAAGCAGAAATTCGTCTACAGATTGGGTATCTGGTGATCTGGTATAAACGTGTTCTACGAAAGTATTCTTTCTTCTTACAGTTCATGCCACGTACCGAATTATATTGTCCTTAATTATCTGTATTAGATTGCATTGCAACTGACTTTTCCCATAAATTGATATTTTTTTGTTTGTTGACGACACATTTATTTAAGGCTGCTAACTGGCTCATAGCCCGGCTTGAGACTTTCTCAGGTTGTGGGACAACTTACTGATTTGTGACGAAGGCAATTTAGATACACTTTTTTGGCGTCGAAGACATATTATCTCTCCCTCGTCCAAGTTTTATAATATCAGAAAATCTTTACTATGATAATTTTATTCCTTATGACATTTTCCCTTGTTCCGTTTTTGCAAATTATGTGAACCAGCAACACCAACTGACTTAAATGTTATTACAATTTCACCTGATTTAATTTTGATCTGTTTTTCTTGTCTTCTTAAGTCTGAAATTCAGCATTCTCTGTGTTTGTAAGTAAACAGATCAAGTCCTTCGTTAATTTTGTGAAGCTTTTGTTGTGTGTTGCGTCTGATTGATCGGTACACGGAGCAATGAAAATTTAGTAATCAAAGTAAATACAGATTTATTATTCATTAACTCAGGGAGCGTATCAAGGTGATCTCTATTGTCCGAGGAGTGGTGGGCATTGTTTGTATTACTCCACACGGGGGAAAAAACTTTGCAACTGCACTTTTTTCATTTGTTGTAAATTTGTTGTGTTCATTTCTAATTAGTGCGGATCTTGAAGCGCCATCTATTTTCCGATATCAGCCATTTGCAACAAAGTCTTGTTTAAGGAAGTGTGCTATTTGCCTGTCTCCTAACACTCCTCTTAACTAACAGATTAAACGTTGACATTGGAGATTGCATATTTCAAACAGCCTTACTATGTAAAAAGACAACATGCGTTGTTTTAGTTTTTAGATACACAAACTAAGCATATTTGAAAGATAATTGACATTAATACTGATTCTGTGTAGGCTACCAATGTAGTAAGCAATTAGTTAAATTGCAAATTGGACTAACCGTATACTTTTATTTTGTAAAATGGGAGATCTTTCTCACTTGTATGGCATATTAAACTAAGTGCAACTGTTGCTTTTGTGAAATATGAATTGAAACAGGATCAGTATGAAATTAATATGCAGGTTCGACTGACCTGTACTGTTGGTGTTTTCCCTGCTCTAATGGTTGAATTGTCGTCTAAACCGACTGTGGTATCCACTGTTCTGTTCTTGATATACAAAAACACGTGCACCAATCCTTATGCTGGCGACTGACTAAAAGAGCATATAAAAGATGGGCAAAAACAATAAGTAGCCGCTATGTCCACAAAGAGGGATCAGTTTTTGTTGCTTTGTGATTTTTTTTCAATTTTTCATTTTCGGGCGCGACTATTCCGCGTGCTCAAGTTTCTGTTATTGACATACTGGTCAAAGTGAGATATCACATAAGACTAGCAATAGCAGTAAGATATCACTAGTCAAGGAGATATCTAAGAAATGTTAGCAAATTAACTGTATTCAGTCAACGGTTGCGCCATCAATATTTGTTGTGGAAGATTTCTTGATAATGGCTCGCTATTGCTTACTCGAAGAAACTAGCCGTCATATAACTCAAAGTTGGTCACTATAGATTTCAGCAACCCAATCTTAGTTTAGTTCGTGCAAAGTTTTTTAAAAAATTTGCTTTTTCATTTTATTTTATCTCCTTTACTCTATTATGAAATATGCAGAGTTTCAGAATTAAAAATATTTTTGTGCGCAAACTTTTAACCAAGTAATGACATGATATTATATTACCAATTTATGCTTTGTGACAAAATAATTTGTTAAAACTCAATCTTGCCCAGTGCCATCGTTACATTAATTGTTACTTATGTCTTCAAGTCCTTAAGAAGGTTAACATCTACTGAACCAAGATTGTTGAAATGTGGCCCAACATCTTTGTTTGTTCGGGAAATACTTTTTGTCCACACTTTTTGTTAATCAAACCAAATTCGATTAATTCGTATATTTCCAAAAACTGGTTACATATGATTATAAAATTCCTTAATACATATAATTAAATTACATTTATAATTTGTAAGGATTTAACAATTTAAATAAATTTTCAAACCGTACAATGTGGTTTCTTTAGAATTCCAGTATTTTTTCTCCCGGAATAACTTTTCGAGAAATTACGTGGATCAATATTTCAATATCGCGATTAATGGGTTTCTTTATCTGAAATTTCTTCCCGATGCTTTAATGCAAGGTTAGACGCGTTTTTCAATTATTTCACAATTCGTGGTTACTTTGATTTTAAACGATTGAATTTATTGATAAAACAAAGATTACTTTACGTTGGTAGTATTGTTATAATCAAAAATAGCTTTGTATTTTTAACAAAGACCTATCTTAAGCTAATTTTATCCGTCGTATGTCCAAATCTTTTATTCGATACGATTTGAAATCCAGATGTTTGACTGATGCATCTTAGGGCAACCACAGATTTTCGTTACTAAAATCCATGCTCGTTCTCTTTAAACGTAGACAGAGTTCGTATTTGGTTCAGCCTATGTTCAAATAAGCTTTGTTGGATCGAATTTTTTTTGTCCTGGCTAAATATTTCATTAAATAATTTGACAATTTCAAATTTTTTCTTAGTAACTGCAATGTCGTAAAGTTGAAACTTTGAAGCTTATCGACTTTCAGGTTTCTGGGTTGAATAGTTCCGCCATCATCTTTGATAGGATTTTTGATAGACAGGTAACCCTATTTCAAGTTATGCAAAGGTTACTATGTGAGAAAAGACAGCGATCCTAACCATTTTCCTTACGGATGATATTGTTGACCAGGAAACCACGAGAAGAAGTAGTCTATGGTGGAATACCGGTTTGCTGTAAGGCTCGTAGAGATCAGTTTTAGCTTTCCTACTTTTTAATGAAGACTGGACGTGCTAGTGAGTCACCAGCAGGAAGCAATCGAGGAGCAGCGTGCCTGGCAGAGTTCCAAGCCGACGCGCTTCATCCATGTGGGTTAGAACAGTAATATCCCTTAATTCAGGCTACCGATCAAGTATATAAGATTTATGGGGTTATAATCAAAATATATTACTACAATATCAACGTCAATTTCTTTAAAAAAAAATCGATTAATTTATCAAATGCATTACAAAAATGAATCCATACAAAAGAATCAATTATAAATTATACATAATTTTTATCTAATTCTTTGGTTCTTTTGCATGGAAACACATACATTTTTGTCCATTTAATTTTTTAATTAATTACAATTTTAATGATTGATTTTGTTCACAAACCATCCAACAATTACCAAAATCAAAAAAATTTCATGAACCAACAGCATAAAAATGAGATAGCAAATCAAAAAACATAACAATCCGGAATGGGTAAAATATGAAATAAAAAGACGATCTTACCTCTTTAGAGTTTTAATTTCATCGCATCGGATGAGAGCTCTAAATCAACCGGTTTTCCCGTCAGACCAATTTTATGTTTTAAAAATTGACTTGTGAGTCTATTGAATAAAATTAAGCCTCGCTCTTTGATGCTAATTTTTCTTTATATCATAATCTGTCCAACAAATAATTTGGTTAACTTTTGAATTATGTTCTAACTGGAAATGCTTTGTTCACAACCCATGCATAAGACAAATCAAAATAAAATAAAAATTATAAATGTCTCCAGCATAACAAAAAATAATAACTTGTCTATTATATTTCGTCCCCCAATTGTAAAATAAACAACTATTCGAATTAACCACATCAATAAGTTTACCATAAAACATATTTACGTACGTAAGCTTACCAAGAATTTTCACCATATGAAAACTATTTTTCACAGACTTACATAATTGATTAATTACCATAAGTATTATTTACCTTTCGAACAATAACAACATACGAAATAGCACACCAGTAGAATTATTTCGTTTTACTATTTCATTTGTAACTACTGTTACGGGAAAAAGGATTTTATTATCGCGTTGTTTTTCCTGTTATTATTATTATTACTATTATTTTTTTTCGGAAAAATGGAACAATAAATTGTGTTATTTTTGAACATAATTTAAAACTACAGTGGAAAAAAAAATTAATCCCAAACAATCGTATAAATCAAAATTAAATCCTTTCGGCTCTTGGGGATATATTTTAGTAAATTTTTATTTTAACTAAATAGAGAAATTGGTCTAAAATGTGTTTTTGCTGATAGGCTCCTAATTTAAATTAGAAAAGCAAAAGTAAAACGCGATTGTTAGTATGAAAATATTTTTATGGTGTGTTACGGACTATGTACATTCATTTCGTTGGTTGTTGAATACTTTAAAAAAAAGTATCAACAATTGAAAGATTAGTACTTATCAACCAACTTTTTCTTTAGATTTTGTAGATTTAGATGCTATATCATAATAAAATTTAAAAAAAATTATATAAAAATTATATTTTACTAAACCAAAAACAGCGATGACTAATTTTTATTTACTTTTATATTTTATGCAAGATTAAAAATTAAATAAAAAAATGTATGTTGGTTTCTATCAATAGTAAATCAAGCATATAGGATGACTGTTATAGATTAAATTACAAAACTGTTCCTATCCTATTTTACTTAAAAGGAATTTGTTGTATAAAACCAATGTTACAAATCATATATAATCCAATAAACAGTTTTCACGTTCTCTAGATATAACAATTAATTTAATAAAGTTTGACAAGCAACTTAGAGAAGCAGCAGAACACCACTCTTTGGGAACGTAACAAAATTAAACACAATCGCATGAAAGAATATATAACAGAACAACCCTTTTTATGTTTTACGTTATCATGAATTAATTCTTGTCTTACAAAAAAAACGACATAAAAACGTTTTTTTTCTTCTATAATAGGATTTTCCACTTAGAGATCTAAATGAATTAAAAAAAATTACTAAAATAAAAATCGTTACAATTAAGTTTTCTTTTTTCTTTTTTTCCCAAAAATTTCTTTAATCATTTTTACTTCATTTCTCGTCTTAGTAATTTGACTAAGAATAAAAAGGGTTCTTATCACGAATGTTGTAACAGCTTTTTTTTGGTTTCTTAGAATGCTATGGAAATGAATAATTTTCTTGTCTGAAAATCGTGTAACTAAAGTAACGAATTTTTTTTAATTAAGTTGAACAAATGGTTGATATTCGTTTGTGGATTTCTTGCAAGCGAAGACTTAAATAGAACAAAGTTTCTCAAGCTTTTAGAATTTTGAACCCTTTATTTGAGAGTTGAAAGAAACCTAATTATTATATTCAAAAGAAATTTTAATAGTCTTACATCTACCTTTTTTAGCATTTTTCAACGTTTTGGGTCAATGGATATCTAAATAAGCAAAACAAAATGTATACCTGTATGACAGTTGATAGACGAAACCGCCAAAACTACTAGAGCGACTAACAATATATTTGTTTTAAATTTATGAGCCTTATACGCTGAAACGGACAAGCTTTTGGGCTCGATAGATCGTAATTTCAAGTGTGTCACAAATTAATTTTCTTATGTTTTTGGTGATATATTTTTTTATTTCACTGAAAATGAACTGTAATTTTTTGATTCATCACCACCAGCACCACTGGTTCATACAAAAGCTGAATAACCATTGAAAAATCAATTTATTTTGTTTTCAAATATTATAAATTGGTAAGTGCTATTTTTGTGGTAATATTCAAAGTAATTTGGGTCAATAACAGTAGGACAATTTATATGTTTTGGGAAAATTCTTGGGCAGTAGTTGTTCCAAAAATAGCCTTTCCTGAATTTTTTGACGTTTCTTTGGATATAAACAGGAAAATATGTAGGTGTATTTTTAGTTGTTTAAAATCTTTCACTAACCTAACGCTAAGCTGCCAAGACTTACCAAGAAAAACAAAACAGAGAGTGTGCTTAAAAACGCACGGCAGAAGTGAAAACTTCATTAGCAATCGCAATCAATTGATATCGTATTAGTAGTATTTGGAACATATTAGTAGAATAAATAAGAAACAAGTTAGAACGATAAACCGCTAGCTACACACACTAACCTCACAATGTAAACCAAATAATTGTCAAAATAGCACTCATATGCCAATAGCAGGGACTAAAGTACGCGCGGTTGTCACACCCATAGATCAACAAATTTATATTTTACAAACCTTCGTGCGTAAAGCTAAGCAAATTCATTTTTATTAATGCGCATTGTTGCCGTTTGCAAATCAATATCGGCTAAGTGCCACCATTTTTAACTATTTTATTTATCATGATGGCCATCCATGTTTAATCATACATAAGCTGTGCTTCTTTGTATAGAATTTATGCGATTTCCGTCTCGTAATTGTGAGCTTTAAATCGATATAATCGATTTTATCAAGTTACAAGTATTAAGTCTTCACTTAATTTTAGAAACATGTATTAAATACAATTGCAAACCGACAACATATTTAGTGAAGATGATAAAATTCCAATACATATAATTTTGATATACAAATGTAATTGTTTCAGGTTATACTATCTTTCTATAGTTATTTTTAATTTCATAAAGATTATGTTTAATAAAAAAAACAATGATCAAAGCAAACTACCGTTTAAAACGATCGTTAAATAAAGAGCGAAAATTAAGCGTACACAACACTTCATAAATTTTCATGATGATTAATGTATTAATGCATAAAGGATAAACGGCCATGGTCACCGAGAACCAAATATAGTTAAACGGGAGGGGACACGTTATTTATCTTCGTTAAAAATTTAGCTGTTAAAAGATAGTGGGTAGAAGAAGAAGAAATTTCGGAAAAAGTAGTGATCGTAAAATTTTAATTTAATTTTAATAATCTTAAAATTTTAATAAAAACAAAAAAAAAATCGTATTTGCTGTTAGTTCAGTGCAAGAAAAATAGCTTTATTAGTTGAAATCCTGAAAAAATATCAAGTTATTTTTTCTTGACTCTGTAAGACTCTGTTTTTTATCAAATTATTCTACTTATTAAATTAAATTCTGTTATTGTATTTTGCGAGATATACTAAATGTATGTCGAGACATAAAGATATATTTCTGCAAATTCGTTGAATTAAATAAAAATTGTTTGTTTAAATAAATATAGGTTTTAAAAGCCGCACTCATGGAAAAAATCAAGCATTTTTAATTAAGCGACTCATAAAACAGAAAAGTTTCTCTGCACCAATAACAGCCATACATACTTTCAATTTTATATATATTCAATATTTATTTAGCATGATGACTCGAATGCAAATTGCATAAGACAGTAGCAATATAACTTTAAAAAACTGCGTTATAATTTAAAAATAAAAAAAATAATTTTAATGATATGTAATAAAAATAAAAAAAAAAAAAACAAAAAAAATATGTACAACACCAGGGATTGAACTCACCTCCTACTGCACGTCAGTCGAGCACGATATCCACAACGCAATTTAAAACGTAAAGAAATGATAGATGGATTATTATTTTTAGCATTTCACTTTAAAGCATGACGGATCAAACTAACTAACTAACTTAAAAACTTAACTTATAAGAGTTGATTGTTGTATGGTTGTTTGATGATTTCTTCTCAAAAATTTTTTGATGAATATAGGACTTTCGTCCGTGTATGTCCCTTTTCTCGTTTTGCCAATCATTATCTCCAATCAACTCTCTCAATCAAATCGATGTTATATAACTTAATCGAACCACATATGAATCATTGCTCCAAAACTATTATTTGTGAATGTTTTTGTGATGCCAGTGCTTCGAATAATGGTTAAATTTTCACCGTAAGGAAATCGCCCTGTAACACGATTATTACTTTGTCTGAATTCACGATTATCCGCCCTAATTTTGTGCTTTTTCTGCTAATTCTTCATCTCCTTGTAATTCATACATGTATTTTGCACCAGGTAGTCCATTAACTCTACCTTTACTATCCAATCACGAAATTGATTATGTGTTAAATGGCCATCCAGGCAAAATCGCCATCCCTAGATTCAGGATGAACCGTCGACCGTAACCGAACACAAACAAAATCTAACACTATGTTTTAATTGAGACCAAATAATTAAAAATAAATAATTATTATATTCCGGCAAAGCAAATTTTAGTTTAGGGTAAGTTTTTTTCTTTTTTTTTTTATAAATTCAAACCAATTTATTACATAACTCAAAAACAATTTATTAAACAAAAAGGAATTATTATTATATTTTATAAATGATTTAATTTATTGACATTAAACTTATAAGAGCTATTTAATATTCACGATGGACTGAAATTTTAATTTTATTTTTGTAAATTTTAAATCTCAACTCAAAAGATTTGAAATCAAAATCTACTATATATATGTTTTTAGTTTAACCTAAACGAGAGAGTAAAAATTAATTACATAAGCACTTTTTAATGGTGTGGCTGCCGACTTATCAATCACCACTCGAATAATAAAAAAAATACAAAAATCACACAGGATGATTCTACACAAATGCATATTGCGTTGGTTTTCAGCTAATTTAAAGCAAAAAACGAAAATAGGGGTCCTCCTTTAATAAAAACCACCATATCATCATCTCATCGCTGATATTAATCAGTCATAAACCTTACACATCGAGACATTACAATACAAAATTGGAAACGATCATATATATTCGGAGATTTACGTTTCAACACAATGAAACAATATAAAACTTGAAGAGTTCATACCTTCTCAATTATTTTGTTTCGTTTAATTAAAACAAAAGAGATAATAAAAAAACTCGAAATATTTATGTAAAGAAAATGAATATATCCCAAAACTAAATGTATGAAGTTATATATTTTATGAGATTTGTTCGAGGGTGAGTTAAAAAGTTATTTTACTGCCTGGTTATGTTAATGAAAAAAAATGTTATGTTGTAGCACAACAGATGGAAAAGGGAAAGTTTTTCGCTCCGGAAGTTGGTCTTTACTGTCAGATGTGACTGCCAAGCCCCAACCTCCTTTGCCAGACACTTTTACTCAGAACTCATACGAAATTATGATTTTATTTATTTGGGGCTTTGTGAAAACGTACTGGGATGACATATATTGACTGATCGTGACTTTTAAATCATTGCTTTAATAACTGCAATACGGGATGAATTGTCCAGTTTTTGCAGTAAGGGATTAGTCAAAATGATGTGCTAATCTTCAACTTTAATTTTCAGAGTTTTCAATGCATGGAAATATTTTGAGACAGTATCAACAAAGGATTGGAGTGATTTGGACGAATGTTCAGTTCTTGGTTTGTCATTATACTATTCGCGGATGTAAACCTTCTAACCTTATGACTTTACTGTCGTATCTATCACACAAAATTTTCTATGCAATTTCATAATTTTGTCCCGTAACTGGAAGATTTTCAATCAGCCCGTAAGCAGAGCCTGCACGTATATTGGACACTAAGTACAAAAATTTGACAGTTGGTTCAATGTTTTATGTTTTATATAAAATATGTCAACAAAAATAATTTTCTTAATTTTTGATTTTCTTCCCGAAATCTTAAATGGCTATCAACGTAAGCGCTTTAAAACCAAGGTTATAGGGATGGAGTGGAATGGTTTCTTAGATTCGAAGTGCACTTGTACCAGTTTATGCAAATAATGGTCTTGAAATGCTAAACATTTTAAACTAAATGGTAGTAATTCTAACGATACTTTCAAAACAGCAAATCGGACATCTCTCGTCGTCAGCACCAACGACTATTAATCAAAATATGAGAAATACACAACAAAAGATTGATGAAGGATGAAAGTTATAAAAATACATTACAGAAAACAGAGAGCCGGATGGAAGCCAAAAGAAATTTGAAAAAGAAATTTGAAATGGAAAATAAAGCTAACTATTTTCGTGATAAGTATTTATTATGATTATTTTTGAAAAGGTGACAAAAGGTAATCAAATCTATTTGGCAGTACTTCGTGTAATGTTCAAAGTCCTATAATGCTATACGATAAGGCTACTTTGCAATTTTTTAACTATAATTCAAATCTGCAGTTATTATTATTTATTCGAAAACATGAGTATATTTATACTTTACACCCTCACCCCATAATCTGTTTGATCTAAGGATTCGTGCTGACGAAATTAAATATGACAAGAAAAATCTCTCTGAATAACGATGATAATTATATTACAAAAAGAAAAACAACAGAAAAGTTGATTGTAATATAAAACGATAACGACAAAAATGATAATGGGAATCTTAATTATATTAAAATAAAGGAACGATTATTAATAAACGAAAAGAAAATTTTTTTTGTTGATGTTGTATCTTGGGTTAGCTTACATTATTCCATTTTAATTTGATAACGTTTTTCTAGAATTTTTTTTTATTTTAAGTTAAACTGTCGAGGGTTGATGTAATAAGGTTTATTCTTTAATATTTAAAAGTATTTGTTTTTGCAATATGATATGTTGTCTTGACAAACTCGATTTTTTTAACATATATATAAGAGGGTTACTTTAATGTTGCGTTAAAAAATACGTATTGTCTAAGATATTTCATTTTAATTTAGGAAAGGTGCAAATGTTGGTAATTAAACACCCATCTTCGGATCCATCTTGAGAAAGTCAATTGTTGAGTCAGGGATTTATACAATTTGTGTTAACGTATGTAATGCGTTAATTTCCATTCCTATAGTCAATTTAAAACAAAACCTTAAAACAGAACATGAGAATGTCAATTATACAAAACTGAGACTTCATTATGAAATCTACATTTTATATATCTGTAATTAAAAACGCTAATTATCCTGTTATATATCTACGAAATATACATTCTATCATAATAACATCTCGTATACTTGCTAGATCATTCAAATTTGAATCCAGAAAAAATTTTTCGTTCGAAATTTCCTACAATATTTCTTTGTTAAAATTTTTGTATTGTGATAATGAAATGACAAGAACGAATTCTATGAATTTCTGATAACAAAGTGAGATTCATATATTTTAATCAACAAAGATATTATATTTCTAATGATAATTAATATTTAATTTTTTTCTTTTTCCTCCTTAAGTTTTTCACTAGAAAAGTATAACATTATCTCTAATGTATTCGCTTCGGTTTTATCGTACATTGTCAGTTTTTTATAGTCGTTTGTTACACGGTTGATATATGATGATATATTGTGAAAGCAAAAATAATGGTAAAATGCAACGTTAATCTTTTCTTTCTGCTTTGAAAAAGAAAACAATAAATTTTATTAACAATTTGTTATCAATTTTATATTAACAATTTAGAATTACAAACTAATATTTCAATTATTAATGGGGGGAAATTGCAGACCCTTTGATTAATTCTTTATAGCTAAATTGTCTATCTGTTATCTCAATACAAAACACTAGTCAAACCATTTCCATATTACATCTCAATTAACAGTTCTAGTCAAACGAAAAATATTCCCCTCTACAACTTCAGACAACTATTCTGCTTTTTATAAATTTAAACAACCGTTTTATTTCTACATATAATATTACAACAAAAGCTTTATATAATGTTGATAGAAACATGTATTACTGCTTGTGTGTCGCAACAAAGCAATTAACTGAGAAAATGTTAAAAATAGGTTGATTGAACACATAAATGTTTTTATGTTGGTTGACATGGACTATTATATTATAATGAACTGAAAAAATGCCGGAAAAGAAATGAAATAGTAAACAATTTAGAGAATTATTTAGATATGAATATTTTTGTTTTAGAGTAAAACCTAAATTGAGGATCTCATTGTCTTGGTAATGGTTTCGCAGTAATAGCGATTTTTTGTTCTTACAGTAGTTTTTCTAATACCAAAGTGACCGACAAATACTGAATTGTGCAGAAGTGTTAACACAGTTGGCATGCATTACCTTTGTATAACTGGCAAACGTTTTGAAATGCTTCTATCGTAACTCTGCCATTCTCGACAAAAGAGATTTTCATTTAGTTTCAGCGAATTATCGACACCCTGTTGTCTTTTAATTTTCCTAGATCTACTTCTTCTGAAACCATCTGAATTGCATTAGCGACTTGTTCGTTCAAGTTTGTTTTCTCTTTACCATCAAAATGTAAGTACTTAAACTCTGATGTCTGGATAAGCCTTCAGCACTGATATGTATTCAACCAGGTCTATGTTTTAATTTGTTATTGTTTTATTGCACTTGTTTCAGCCACCTTTCTAGCTACCTTTTTAGGATTTCTAAAAACTACAAGCTAAGTTATTATTGCGTGATCAATTTGAATGGTAAAGCTTCTTCCAAATAAATAAAGATGGAAGTGTTTCACCAATTTAATGAGAGCCATTAATTATTTTCTTGTCGTACAATCGTCTTTTCCGCTTTTCCCAACGTTTTGCTAAAATAAGCGATTACTGTTTCTTTGTCGCCATGTTTCTGTGATGACACGGTCCTAATTCCAGTATTGCTAGCGAACGTGTCGAGTTTAAATCTTTCTATGGAACCAAAAATTCTAATCGTAATGCTGTTATCAGTGATGTCTTTAGTTAGTTTAACTCCACTTTACACTCGATGATCAACTCAAACTTTACGTTATCTTCGATTTATGTATGCATTTTTTGAAAATCCCTGTACAAACCTACGGTTATATGTGGAAAAGCAATACAACTTCTTATATCATTTTGGATTTTTGAGATCAATTAAACTCACGTAAGTAAAGAAGTAATTGGAATATTTTCAATTCAAAGGTATGGTTTGAAAATTCTTAGAAAAAAACTTCAATTCACATTTTTCGTGTTTCGGATGGGATTCGAACCTACCCTCGTCAGTGCCCGGCTTGAATCCTTGGGCAGACATGCTATCGATTACGCCGTTGAGGCGATGACAATTTCAAAGTTGAAACTTCTTCATCACTTATTTATTTTTTACTTAAGTTGAATTTTTCCATTGTCATTAGACTCCATATTATGAAAATGATTTTACATTATACGGGATTTTTTGCATTAAATTTCTAGACAATACTTATATCTTATATCATGTTTTGATGCTGGTTGGAGCCAATTCGGTACAGCTTATACCTTGCGATATAGGTTATATCTTGCTCTATTAGGCCATCACAAAAAAGAGAAATTTAATAAAAGTATAGATTCCTTTCGTAAACCAACAATACCAGGTACCAAGGACAAATACCAAAATAGCAAATATCAAGTACAAATTACTTTTTCAACCACTTTGAATTTACAAGAACAGCACAAATGATTACTACTTACTAGTTCAATAAAATTTAATAATATAATTTAAATTAGAATTTCAATTTTTATTTTAAAAAATTATGGTGCAAATTATAAAACTTTTTGCAATCCACACAATTTTCGACCGATCTAGTTTCGAACTAATGAGAAAATTTTAAACTTTAAAAAAGTTTATCATGCTCATCAGGGCTAGCCGACTAGAGAAATTACCAAAAAATGTCAACGCTAAATATAAACCAAAAATTAGGTTACAATTCTAGCGAAGTATAAAAAAAAACTTACATAAACATTTATTTAATAGATTCAGCCAATTCATTCAGCCAATGGTTTAAAACTAGATCGATCGAAAGTTGTATGGATTGCAAAAAGTTTCATAATTTGCACTATAATTTTTTAGATTCAGGTCTTATATTATTCTTGATGGGAGATTTTCCATCAGAGTGATGTTAAATCACAAATAATTTACTGAATTAATTTTTATTTCCACATTTAAAAGTTTAAAACTTTATTATTTATGGTCACAAATATAAACTTTTAATTTATAATTTAAATTTACATATTATTTCAGTCTGAAAGACCTAAGTATTCATGAAGCAACATTCATGAACCATAAGTGAAATTTTTACCCCAACTTTTTTGTCATTTCACGATGTCTTAGGACCAACTGATTCTAAAAAAGTAAAAAAAAATGTATGTCTGTTTAGGCCGTCACAACCGACGAAATCTAGAAAACGGCTGAAGGGATTTCAAGGATTTTTGTTTCCAAAAATAGGTTTACTTAATAATAAGAGCCGAAAGCACAATATGTTCGATAGTTGTCCCGGGAGTGTGTCAAAAAATCGTCTAGTGTGTCAAAACAAGAAAATTTGCATATTTTTTGCTTAGAAAACGTTCATTTTAAGTGGTTACGAGTAGAAACATTGAGTTTGGAGAAACCTTGATGGTTGGCATTGGTATATAAGAGCAAAATCTAGATTATTGCGTTATTATTTTATCAAAAAATTGATGTTAAGTTTGTCAAAAGAATGATTCTCATTTTTTTTACTTAAATTTTTGGAAAAAAATGAAATTAATTATTCGTTTGACGTGAAATCAGTGATGCCAGATTTTCAAAAATGAATTTCCGGAACACATATCAAAAGTACCCGTTTTTTCCCGTTTCTTTTGTACTGAAGCTGTTATTCATTCTTCGTGATTCTGAGTCGCATTACTTTCCCACACTCATTGAATTTACATTATCAAAAACTTTCGTAGTTGTTTTCGCCTTTTCAACCCTAATTTGCTATATTCAGATGGTAATCGTCCATCGCAAACGTTTCTGTTTGAAATTGTCATAAAACAGTTGTGCAATATCATTAATTCGTAATCGCGCTATTTCCATTTATAATTTCTTACAATCGTTTCGTAATCAGTATTTTTTTTTTAAATTCTTTTCCAATTATTTTTAATACAAGTTTGTTGAACAGACTCTTTAGTGGGTTTCAAACAAGCTACCAGATAATGCTACCATTCTCTTTACTATAAATAAATGCCGCGAGATGTCATCGCTCTCTTTGTCGACCTTTTGTCCAGAAAACACACAGCTGTTAATTATTTTTGTCAATTATGTTTGCATGTGGAGCTGAGAAATTGTTTCTTTTTTGGATGGATGAATATTTTTTCTTTGGATGAAAAAACGGATAACAATTAATAAGGTGAGCGAGTAAAAAGGAATTCGGAGCCTACGTAATTTTGATACATGATTAAACACGTAAAAACAAAATAAATCCAAATTATCTATATGAAAAATACTAGCAATAGGCTAGAAAATCAAAAAAAAAAAAGATCAATTTATATGTGTGTTTTTGTCTTCGTGAGTGTTTCCGATATAAATTTATCAGTGAGCGTGTTAACGAGTGGATTCTTAGTTCACGTATCGAGAAATGAAGTGATTAATAAAACCAAATTAATAAAATTAATTGAATCAGCTCATGGTTAGTGGCAAAGTGAATTAATTATTCAATGCCTATTGTGCACCATGGAATTTCTTTTGTTGTTTCAAAATAACTCTAATAATTAACCATTTTTTATTTTAATTCATGCCACATAAATTAAGTTATTAGAAATAAATTAATTAGAACAATTTTTTTGTGAACTTTTGTTCGTGCGTCTATATATATAAGTGTTTCTATTTACTTGTTAAGATAATATAGTTTTGAATAGTTTAAAGTAGTACAATTCCGATAGTAAGTAAAAAAATAGAGATTGATTCTAAATCAGTAGAACTGTGTGATACCATCGACAACAATTGTAATGGGAAATCGCGTTACCGTTTATTATGTTAGTAAATAAATTATTGATGCCATAACATCCTTTTTGTACTGTTATTATTGCAGAAGAGAAAGTGAAACTTACGGAAGACTGTTTAAATATTTTTTTTGTTGGTCTGAAAACTCAACGAGCCAAAGTTGAATGAAAATTACGATAGCTGGATTCTACGAGAGTTGATTTATTTTTTTTGATTAAATCACGGCAACGAAACTCATCAAGAGTATAATTATTTCCACATCAACCCGATTCATCGATAATATATGTTTTGTTGAAAGCTTTTGGATATTTAAATTTCCTCATTGCTAGCCATCGATGATATATAGTTCGCTGAAAGTTTGGATATTTAAGATTCATCATCCAGATTCATCGTAAATATATATTTTTCTAAAGTTCTACACTATTTAAACGATGACCGGCTAAGGAAGAACAGGATCGGAAGAGTGGGGTCAACCACATCATGGGGTGAGTCATGATTTTGTTTTATTTTTATGTATGAATGATTATGGATATATATGTAGGTGTATGAGTGTGTGTATATGGATATGTGGATGTGGGTATGTATGAGCGAGTATATATGTTGCATGCGCGTGTGACTGTCAGAACCCAACTGGAGCTATGCAAACAGGAGTTTTTCATGAATATTGTAACAAATTTTTTTTGATAAAAACTTAAAAATAACTAGACATTAGAAATGGATGACGTATTACTATGTAATCAATCAAATGATATAATGTAGCGTAAATTTGATTCGTGAATTAGCAATAACAAAGAGAGTTATAAAAGAAGATATGGTGGATGAAAAAGAATATCATATAAATATTTAATCCATTTATTGCGTCTCTACGGATAATGCTTTGTCAATCCGTAGTTATGGTACTGCACTACAATGCGAAAGCGAGCTCAATATTAATTTGGAAGACTTTTTTGGGGTATGTTTTTATTGAGCTTGGAACACAATTAGGATAAATGTTACCATGGCATTTATGGATATGCCTCTCGTTTGTTGAGCAAATTCATGGTCCTAAGATGAGGTTATAAGAAAAAGGAAGGGAAACTATTCCAAAGCATGGAGGTATCTTGACATCGTGCATTGATTCCTGGAAGGAGTGGTACTAGTATGATCAGTCTGAACTGGTAGACGCAATTGAACAGCTTTAGTAAATGCTGATGTACGAAATGTTGCATTGTGGTTGACCGTTGTCGACCGGTTACCGAAAAGTTAAAACAAACTCCACTGTCACAACGAAGTCATGCACTAATTTTTGATAAACATAAAAGTTTGTCCTTATATGCAAGCCGGCAAGCACCTGATCGTCCGTCTTCTGATATTCTTTTCCTAAGCATTTTTTGGTCATGCAATTGAGCTGGAGAAAAAAAAATTCGTGAATGTTCTAGGAATTATTCAAGAAACAAAAAATACAATATTGCTTACTATTCTCAAACGGAAACCAAATAATTTGTATTCGGGTTGGATATCACATATCGTACTTATCATCAGTTAGGAAAAGGAAATCAAGCTCATCTGCCTGGATTGAATATAGCAGCTTGGCTAAATCGAATGGATATAATTTTTTCTAAATCAATTACTGAATCTGCCAATGCAATTCGATGTGGAGAATGAAAACCCACTTTTGATAATATAGCCTTACGGATGAAGCATACATTAGATTTCATTTGGGGTATGAGCGTATGAATGTAGTAGTTGATGAGTGGGGTGGAGTGAATGTGCGTATGGGCTTGGCTGTGTGCATGTGTGCGTGGGTATGGGAGTGTGTGTGTGCGTGTGAGTGTGTGGATGAAGTGAGGTCGTGTGAATGTGTTAGAATTATGGGAGTGGACGTGGTGATCGCGGTTCTTTTCGTCTAATGGGGTCGCCAGAGTCTACTTATTTTCACTTGCTTTTTCGTTTAATCCGTTTTTTTATGAGATACGCGTATTATACCGTTATTTGAACTGGAGTAGCAGGTATTGTCTACTTGTCCTCACAGGCTTATACTAGCTTGGGGCTAAAAAAATCTCATCTAGGTGTGCGGCCTGCAATGCCACATCGTTGATTATATCAATGAAGAGCGCTTTATTATACTTTAAGGAAAAAATCCCTCAGAAATTTCCATCAAGCTTTCAATAAAAATATCCATATAAATTCAATTATTTATTGGAAAAACATCAAAAACCACCACAATTATAACAATATTTTTCCTTCGGACAACTACATATATGAGTTTTTTACGACTATATTTGTGTGCGTTATTAATCTTAATAGAATAAAACAAACAGCTGTTAATTTTATTCTGTACGGCGAATGTGGTGGAATACAATAAAACAATTTGTTGGTTTGATTGAATACTGAAATAAATTTGATTTTATTTCATGAAAATTTGATTGCATTTGATAAAAAATCAAAAACAATAATTTTCGCTCTTAGTATATAAAAAACAATAAGTTCAAACTGAAGCGCATGTCCCTCTCTCGAATATTAAAAAAGGCAAAGGCTACTATAATTAATTTAAATTAAATTTCCAAAAGATTATTTTATGGTTTATTATTACTTTAAAATTTAATATCATTCATTCTAAGTATTTTTATTTTCAAAATACCAAATAATTAAATAGATGTCGAAATTGAATCAAATTTATTTAAATGTTTGGAATTAATTATTAAAAAAAATACAATAAAATAAAATTTTAAAATAATTCAATTTAAATTGATAAATATTACTCTATCGGAAGGATAAAACGTTGTATTGGGTCCGTGTTTAATGAATTTCTTTCTCTCGGAAATTTGTAATGTTCGGTCGCTCACATTGTAAACTTTTCCATGCAAAATAAAATATTGCATTAAACACTTGCACAATAAATTACTAGTAATTCGATTCTACATAAAATTTGTGGAATAAGAAAGTACTGCTATGAAATGGAGCATTAAATCTATTAAAATTGAGAAGAACATGTTTTCAAAAAAAGTAAATATGTCTTGATTTTGTGATTTTTTAAAAAGTTAAAAATTGTAATAGTTCTTTTTCAATACGTAACTCAGCCCAAACTCTGCTCAGAAATAAAAAAATGATGCCAAACATCCCATTTTTTTTTATATGTGCTAAAATGCATGGATGTATGTAGAGCCAAGTTGTAGTTCCAGATGATTTTATTGTTCGTTTCTCAAAATAAATTTTAATTTAAAACGCTTCTACTATTAAATGCGAATAAATCAGCACTTTCCAAGTTCTTACCCGCTTTCCCGTTTTTAATGATATATCCCGCAAACGGGAAAAAATCCCGCGATCTGGCAACACTGCATAAAATGTTATCGCACATGAAATCGGAAATTTTTGTTTCTGGTAAAATTTTTGAAATATTTTTGGAATTTTGAAAAAAGTTTGCATTTTTGATTTTGTTAGAATTTTCGGAATATTTTTAGAATTTTGAAAAAGTTTAAATGTTTGATTTTATTATAATTTTTGGAATTTTGAAGAAATTTTGTATTCTGGATTATGCTATAATTTTTGGAATATTTTTAGAATTTTGGAAAAGGGCTTTTGAATTTTTGATTTGGAAAAAATTTCAATTTATGATTTTGTAGTATTTTTTGAGTCATGAAAAAAATTTGTATTCTTGATTTTGTTCTAATTTTTGAAATATTTTGGAATTTTAAAAATGTTTGTTTTTTTGATTTTATTATAATTTTTGCAATATTTTTAGAATTTTGGAAAAAGTTTGAATTTTTGAATTCAAAAATTTTGCAATAATTTTAGAATTTTGAAAACAATTTCAATTTTTGATTTTGTTAGAATTTTCGGAATATTTTTAGAATTTTGAAAAAGTTTAAATGTTTGATTTTATTATAATTTTTGGAATTTTGAAAAAAGTTTGTACTTTTTATTTTGTTTTAATTTTTGGAATATTTTAAAAATTTTGAAAAAAGTTTGAATTTTTGAATTACGAATTTTTTAATATTTTTAAAATTTTGAAAAAATTTAAATTTTTGATTTTGTTATAATTTTTAGAATTTTGAATAAAAATCGTATTTTTTATTTTGTTATCATTTTTGCAATATTTTTAGAATTTTTGAAAAAAGTTTCATACTTTGATTTTGTAATAATTATATTTTAATTTGTAGAATAACAAAAAACATTAATTAATTTACGTATTAATTTACATTAAATGACGCAACAAAACAATCAACGAAAAAAATTGGCTAATTGAACATTAGTACACAAAAATGTCCCGACGTTTGTTGCAAAAGAAATAAATGAGCAAATTATCAGATAATTTCTTTAAACACGTTTACTCTTGTTTTAGAGTCAAATTCGAAATATGCCTGTCGGTTCCTACAAATGGAGGAAAAAAGGTTTATAAAATCTTTGCCGTTCTCGTTTATCTTGTTCTAGACTAGATTCTTGATCGAAGAAATCAATGGTAAACCATCACTATCATCAACATGTAGAGTTGGTATATCTGCATCGTTCAAGACTTTAATTTCAGAAATGATATGCTCACGAGAGAGTGACTCAGGGCAACAATTGAATGTTTCTTTTCGATATTCAATGTCAATGTTGAAACGTTGCAACTGCAAACTACAACACGCTAGGTGGCTTGTCAGTTCTTTTTGGCTCAATGATTACTTTAAACAACTGTGATCTGTTATTATGGTAAAAGGCAGACGTTCGATGCATTCTCGAACTTTTTTAAGCTAAAAATATTGTAAAAATTAAATAAAATCAAAAATTTAAACTTCTTCCAAAATTTTAAAAATATTGCAAAAATTATAACGATATCAAAAATTGAAACTTCTTTCAAAATTCCAAAAATTATTATAAAAACAAAAATTTTTAATTTTTTTAATTCTAAAAATATTCCAAAAATTCTTACAAAATTAGAATTGAAACTTTTTTCAAAATTCTAAAGAAATACATATAAATTCTAAGAATATTGCAAAAATTATAACAAAATCAAAAATTAAAACTTTTTCCAAAATTTTTAAAATATTGCAAAAATTGCAACTTTTTTCAAAATTCCAAAAATTATAATAAAATCAAAAATTTTAAGTATTTCAAAGTTCTAAAAATATTCCAAAAATTCTTACAAAATCAAAAATTGAAAGTATATTGAAAATTTTAAAATTATATGTAAACAGAATATTTTTTTCAAAATTCTAAAAATATTGCAAAAATTGTAACAAAAGCAAATAGTAAAAGTTTTTCCAAAATTCTAAAAATATTGCAAAAATTACTACAAAATCAAATATACAAACTTTTTTTCAAAATTCCAAAAATAATTCAAGAACTATAACAAATTCAAAAAATTTCTATGTCCAATTTCTTTTCAATTACATTTGCGTCAAAGAAACAGCAAAAAATTTTTTTCCAAAAAATTGGCTAAAAAATTAAATGCAATCACTTTTTGACACACTTGACATTATTTTTTTGACAAACTTATAATTCTCAATAATAATAATAACATTTCATGTCAAACAAATTATTAATTTTATTTTGTTCTAAAAATTGGGTAAAAAAATAAATAAAAGTGTAAGTGTACCTATTTTAAGAATTCAAAATTTTTCAAATCCCTTCAGCCGTTTTCTAGACTTCGTCGGTTGTAACGGACGGCCGGCCTACAGACAGACATTTATTGTTTTTGCTTTTTTAGAATCAGTAGGTCCTAAAACGTCGAGAAATGCCAAAAAAAGTGGGGGTAAGAATTTCACTTTTAGCTCATGAATGTAATACTTAGGTCTTTCAGACCGAAGTAATATTCACAACTCAACTTTATGATTGTTATCTACTTTAATTTATATAAATTATTATTGGAAATATTATTTGTTACAAGCAATTTATAATTTTGTAATTTTGGTAAATAAACCAATACGGAAAAACAAAACATTCAACTTCCTCTATTGTATTTTTGCAATGCGGAGTAAATAATTAAAATTGTTATTTAAACCAAATTAAGCAATACAAGAAGTGTTGAACTTTCAGTCATGCTTTGTTTTTAGGGTTCCGTACTTTGAAAAAGTAAAAAGGGTACAATATTGGTGAGACTCCGAATGTCCGTCCGAATTTCTACATAATCGATTTTCTCAAAAACTTTAAGTGCTATCAACGTGAAATTTTTTACAGTTTCACAATGTATTTGTCCACGCCTACTAACAACAAAAAAATTATGAATATATGTTTTTATCAATATTTTATGGTCATTGATAAGGAGATAGTAAAACAAAAGTTTGTTTTAAGGAATCGAGTTGAGTTTAAAAAAATCAAAAAAAATCCAAATGTTTCTAAATGACATTTCAATGAATTATCGACTGCTTAGTTTTTAAATTATTTCCAAAAACGTGTGTTTATTTTTTTGTCCCCCACCTTAACTTCGAACATTACAAAATCTAAAAATTGAAAAAATTCAAGTTTGTATGAATTTTGCATACAAAAATCCGTTTTTTGTTTTGGTTGTTATAATATCAAATGTTCATTGGAGGTGGTTGAGAGTAAAAATTACGAAAACAAAATATTTTTGTTCATCTCAAGTGGGGTATCATATGAAAGGTTAATTTTTTTATAGTCTAAAACAGTTTTTTTGTAATTTTCGAAAGCACAGTTTTTGACTTATTTTAGAAAATGTGAAATTTTAGTTTTGTCCCCCCCACTAATCTTCGAACATTACAAAAGAAAAAATTAAAAAAAAATCATGGTTGTAGGAACTTGGCAAAAAAAAATTAAAAACTTTTTTGGTCGTTATAATTTCAATTGTTCTTTGGACGGGGTTGTGAATAGAAATTTTGAAAAAAAATATTTTTGACCTGGACAAGTGGGGTGTCATACGAAAGGTGATTTTTTTGTAGTTCAAAATAATTTTTTTGTAATTTTCGAAAACACGGTTTTTGACTTATTTATAAAAAAGTGAAAATTTATTTCCTTATCTTCGAACATTACAGAAGCGAAAAATTGCAAAAATTCACGGTTATAGGTAATGTTGTAAAGATTAAACGAAAACTATAGTGGTTAGCTCATTATTTCAAATGTTCCTTAGAGGGGGCTGAGAGTAGAAATTCCGAAAAAAAATTATTTTTTATCTAGACAAGTGGGGTGTCATATGAAAGGTTATTTTGTTTCTAGTCTAAGACCGTTTTCCGAAATATTCAAAGTCAGCATTTTCGATTTAAAATCGTATTTTTGTGAAAATCTATTCATGTAGAATTTTGAATTCTTTGATGAGGATCAATTTTGTTACTTTGCAGTAACTGTATAATATAATAAATAAGTCAATCTAACGAAAGTTATAGAGCAGTTATATTCGCACTTGACCTGACTTGTTTTATATTTGTTTTAGAACTAAAAGTAAGTATATGTTTTAAACTTGAGAAATGATATTTTAATGAATGATAAATTGGGATGTGACACTGTGTTGAGATTTTGACTCATGTAAGCTATGCGGCTTTTACTGTTATCGTCTGCTCTTTGAAACTACACACCGCCAACTCCGTTACTACATGAATTACACTGAATATAAAATCTTCGTATAAAGTCAGGATTTACTAGGATTGGCGCTGAAATTTAAAGTTGCTTTAATGACTCAAGTAAATTACAGTTTCGGACTATAACAAACTTTTTCGATTTTTTTAATGGGCCAGTAAGATGGGATAATATGCTAGGATAATGGCCAATAAATCTTCGATACCAACTGGTAACACCTTAGAATCGACGAACTTGTTTGAAAGTTTTTGTTGTGGGAAACTCAGTGATTGCTTAGATTTTATCGCTATTAACGTTTAAACATTAATTGCAAACTATATAACCCGAATCCTTTATTTCCTTCAAACAAAATCGACTCTTTTCCATGTTAATAGTCAGTCTGGCTGATCTGAGTCTCTGCGTAAACTCAAACAATAGTTCTGTATGTTGTTCATAAGTGGAAGATGTGATGATTAAGTCATAGAGATATACGAATACACGATGGTGCAAATAATGAGGAATTTCAAAACAAACGGCATCACTGTCATGCTATTATCTATTATCTAATTATCTTTAGATTCTCTATCTAATGGAATCTGCCAGAATGCATCTTAACATATTCGGGGTTTACCATATTTCTTGCGTATCACAGCCATAGGTGAACCCCAACTACTACAAATTTCTTTTATGACACATCTCCTCTTGAACTGCTGGAGAAACTGCGTAGTAGTGTGGCTTCAGGGGTATAGCATAGTGACGTCAATTGAATGCTCAACTAAATGAGTCTGGCTTAACCCTAGCTTATGAGATGCTGACGACTGTTCTATAGTCTCAACAGGTTGAGATTACTCTTCAGTCAATAATTGGTCACTTTTGTCATCCATTGGTGTATCAGTGATTAACATCACTGTTGCTTCCTTGAAACGATGGGGTTTATTTTCTTCACTATTATCCACAGTTGGTTTTATCTTGAAGGGTTTTTATAAATCGATTAATGAATACATTGTTTTCTGCGGAGATGAGTCAATGTAGAAATTCATTGCTCTTGATTGGGTAGAGAGGGAAAGAGAATACGATTCACTTTTTAGAGTGAGTCGAAAACACATTTAATAACTGTGGAAAAATTCAATTTCAAGGCTCTTATAATATGTGAGAAAATCGATTTTATAGAAATTAGAACGAACACCATAAGAGTTCTGTTTCTAATTTTTTTAAGCACGGAACCTCTAAACTTTTGGTTGATACCTGTTCCCCTAAATATTTTGTGAAGTTAGAAATCACATTAGTGGGTTTTATCACAGCTAGAAAAACGTTACAAATTACAATAACAAAGCCGATTGGTTGAAGTTCAATCAAGTCATTGAACTAAGTGTTCGAAATGATGAAATAATTTACACCAGCCTTAAGTTTGTATATCCAAAAACACAAATCTCGTGCTTCTTTTATTTTCCAAAAACTGCATCGGAAATACAGTAATAGCATTACAGGAAATTTATTTTATCTAATTTTTGTTTTAGTTCTTTTTAAATTCTAATATTTTATGAAAGATAAGTGAAAAATTGTGTTAGCAGAAATATAAAAATTAAAGCAAAAAAAATTTATGATAAAATATTATATCGTTTTCCTCAAAGCATCCAATTTTTAAGTTTCTTCCTGAAGTAACGGATATATCATAATAATTCATTTTATATTTTCATTTGTGCTTAACAGCAAATAAAATTAATTCAGTAAATTATTTGTGATATAACATCACCCCGATGGAAAATCTCCCATCAAGAATAATATAAGAACTGAATCTAAAAAATTATGGTGCAAATTATGAAACTTTTTGCAATCCATACAATTTTAGAGCGATCTAGTTTCGAACCAATGAGAAAATTTTAAACTTTAAAAAAGTTTATCATTCTCATCAGGGCTAGCCGACTAGATAAACTCTACCAAAAAATGTCAACGCTAATGTATATAAACCAAAAATTAGGTTACAACTCTAGCGAAGTGTAAAAACAAAAAATTTACATAAACATACATTTAATAAATTCAGGTTTAGTCAATTAATTTCTCTGGTGATCACTGTTTTGTTATACTCTAGACATTCTAGTATTGAATAACAAACTTGTATCGGTGAGAGGAAGATGACTAGTCTTCACTTGTGTCTATTGACACATGATCAACAATTAATTCAGTAAATTATTTGTGATATAACATCACCCCGATGGAAAATCTCCCATCAAGAATAATATAAGAACTGAATCTAAAAAATTATGGTGCAAATTATGAAACTTTTTGCAATCCATACAATTTTAGAGCGATCTAGTTTCGAACCAATGAGAAAATTTTAAACTTTAAAAAAGTTTATCATTCTCATCAGGGCTAGCCGACTAGATAAACTCTACCAAAAAATCATGTGTCAATAGACACAAGTGAAGACTAGTCATCTTCCTCTCACCGATACAAGTTTGTTATTCAATACTAGAATGTCTAGAGTATAACAAAACAGTGATCACCAGAGAAATTAATTGACTAAACCTGAATTTATTAAATGTATGTTTATGTAAATTTTTTGTTTTTACACTTCGCTAGAGTTGTAACCTAATTTTTGGTTTATATACATTAGCGTTGACATTTTTTGGTAGAGTTTATCTAGTCGGCTAGCCCTGATGAGAATGATAAACTTTTTTAAAGTTTAAAATTTTCTCATTGGTTCGAAACTAGATCGCTCTAAAATTGTATGGATTGCAAAAAGTTTCATAATTTGCACCATAATTTTTTAGATTCAGTTCTTATATTATTCTTGATGGGAGATTTTCCATCGGGGTGATGTTATATCACAAATAATTTACTGAATTAATTGTTGATCATGTGTCAATAGACACAAGTGAAGACTAGTCATCTTCCTCTCACCGATACAAGTTTGTTATTCAATACTAGAATGTCTAGAGTATAACAAAACAGTGATCACCAGAGAAATTAATTGACTAAACCTGAATTTATTAAATGTATGTTTATGTAATTTTTTGTTTTTACACTTCGCTAGAGTTGTAACCTAATTTTTGGTTTATATACATTAGCGTTGACATTTTTTGGTAGAGTTTATCTAGTCGGCTAGCCCTGATGAGAATGATAAACTTTTTTAAAGTTTAAAATTTTCTCATTGGTTCGAAACTAGATCGCTCTAAAATTGTATGGATTGCAAAAAGTTTCATAATTTGCACCATAATTTTTTAGATTCAGTTCTTATATTATAGCAAATAAAATCTTTTAATTTTTTTTTATGGAAGAAAAGAAAAGGATGAGATGAAGATCTTAAAAATCAAAGAAAAATGTTCATAATTTTATGTAGAGATAAAAAATGTTCATGATTATTCTTTTGCTTGGTTTATAGAAACGACATGTTTTAAACGAAGAATTTTAAATGGAAAATCTTAAGTGTAGTTGAATGATACGATTAAATATTGTGAGATAAGCATCAATTTAAATTCATTTATTTGTAAAATTGTAGATGATTGTTGATCGGTCGATGGTCACAGTCTCGGAAAAACACCTAAACGCTGAGAACAATATTAAATTTACCATTTTTTTAATAAATTTGGTGATAAAGTAGAAATTATATATTGTGGCGCAACAACAAAGGCAGTTTTTTTATCATTGGTGTTGATTGGTAGTTGGGGATAGCCGTTAACGAGGTCTGATATGCTAAAATAACTCGTCCAATTGGTCCAGTTTTTCGCTGACACTAGAAAAGGGCAACACATTGTTGACCGTTATGGTTTTTGTCATTTGAAATCGACTACCACTCACCATTTTTTTTACGATACTTTTTTGGAGCTATAAGCAAAAGTGAGTTAAATGGTGTTATACTAGGTTCAATAATTTTGTTTTTAAGCTTATCTTGTATTTGATTGTTAATTCTGTTTTTTGTTGCGTGTGGTAATTTATATTATTTTTGGCTAACCACTACTTATTTGAACGTTTTGTAACGTCCTGTTACGTTGTTGGAAAGTTGTTATTATTTAAATACGGCTTTATGTTAAATACGGCTGTGTTAAATTTTGGACTAATTATAAAACTAGCAAAAAACCTTTTGTTTAATTTGTGGTGATGGACAAAACTATTCTTTGTTTTTAGTACTTTCCATTTTGAGCAACAGTCTGAACCCTTAAAACCAATGCTATCAATAAAATCTACTACAATTGTGTTATTGCTTCTCTTTTAGCAATAATGCCGACAATAAAAACAAACTGATGATGATGACAATCAATGTAATAACTGAGTGTGTTACTGCTAATTTTTTTCATTTTTTGTTGATAAGTTTAGTTACTGTTAGTTACAATTATAGGTATTCATGAACGATAGTTATTTATGAATGCAAAAATAGTAAAAATTGTTATCATATAATAAAAATTGTAAACAAATGTTCTACGTTTCATTTTTTTAATTAAATTTTCAGTTACATTATATATAACAATCTTGGTGTTGTAACCCATCAAACAATTATTAATCATTTCACAACAAAAAATATAACCTTATACCATAAAATTCAATTTATTTTAAAATTAATTTCTAAAAATCAATTAAGGAAAACAGTTTTGTACTTTTCTTTATTAAAAAATAAAATTTATATTTATGATCCATTTTTAATTGAAATTGAAAGAAAAACTAATTAAAAATTCCATAAATTTCGGATTCATTAGATTTTTCTTTTAAGAAATTTCCCACGTTTGTAATTAGTTGGGTTTCTTTGTGACAGGTACTGAGAACCGTCTTGCTTTTGAACCGTTACTCGTTTTGTTTATAAATTATTTTTTCTTAGATGATTATGATCAAAATCTTGTATAATGAGGATGAAACGAAGTTGAATCAAATAATTGTTATTTCAGTTAGATAAAAAATACAAAAAAGTTTGTGTTTTTCCAGAACGCAAGACGATATCTGAAAGTGCCAAAATGATAATAATTTAATAATTTATAAAATTCACCAAAGTAAAAACAGAAAATTTAATTAATTTAAAATAAGAGATAAGCTGTACAAATATTTATTAATCCAACTTTTTGAAACAAATTTGGTGTTAGTCTAGCATAAAAGCCAAATTTTTATTTTTGCTCTCAATCTGGTTTTTTTCTTAGGAAAATTATTTTCATTCGTGACAGATTATAACGATTTACAAAGAACAAAATTTCGTTCCAATTTTTTTTATTTTAAAAATAGCTAGAGTCTTACGTCCTTTCCATTAAGGAAATAATTTTATCAAATTTGCGATTATGTCATTACAGTTTATTACAACTTTTTGTAAAGAACTAAGAAAACTAAGTTATAATATTATTTTATCACGCACATACATTTTTTTTTAATATTTTTATAATGAAAATAATCATAATACAGATTTAATTAAATTGTAACAGTTTGAGGTTGGTAACGGTTGAAAAAAGTTAAACGTTCATGTTGTGTCAGGAAAATTTTTTTCAAAATTTATCCAAGATTATTTTCTTAATTATTATAAAAACTGTTCGTGATGCATCTTTTGTCAACTTCTTTCAGTCAAATCCACTGTTTTTGGTCATTTTTTTTAGTTCATAAAATTCCAAATTTTTAAAGATTTAATCTTTTTCCAATGTATGGTACAAGAATCTTTTCACCTATCATCGAAAGCTTGTAGTGCTGCTACTTACTATATCTTAAACTCAAAACAAAAATTATCCAAGCTCAAAAGAAGAAATTATTATTATAACGTCGTTGGTTTGACTCAAAGATCCGCTACTAGTAAGAGATTAAGGAATGCAAAACAACAAAAAATACTCTTCTAACTTAGGTTAAGAATTTGGGATGCTTCAATTGTGGTAATTGAGATAAAAACCGACTGATTAATTTAATTCAATTCATGACCAAATAATCATTTGAGGGGAAATTATCAAACAATTTGTGGTTGAGTTTTCCGTTGTCTGTATTTAAATGCATCATATATTTTCAGTTGGGTAATAGAAGAGTTGACAAGTTCTTGGCATTCACCTGTAACTCGAGTACTAAAATTAAATTTTAGATTAGCCTTAGTCTTGATGCCAGAAGGATTAGCTCTGTAACTCTGCCAATAACAGAAGGACTTTTAGGACAATTAGATAAGGCCATATTTATTAGCACCATTAATCTTAAAGATTCAATCTGGCCAATCAATTAGGTAAGTATTGAAGACTAAAAATCCTTTTACGTTAGCGGAGTATACACTCAACCAATTCACCATTTTGGTTATGCAATGCAGCCCAAACGGAAAACAAAGAGTTATTCCTCATCAATTCGATGACAGAGTATTTGTGTACTGGGCACTACAGAAAGAGTACCCTGCTGATTTCCAACCATAATCTCTTACAATTTTGTATCGAAACTTTCTCTCAATTTCTGTTTTTTTTTTATTTCTTCTACCTAAATTACAATAAACTTATATTTCTATTTTCATATAGAAATTCAAAAGCCAGTGAAAAATAAAACTTTTTCGACGAAGGAAAAAAAACAGTTTCGAAAGTTTTTCTCTGTATCCCTAATCCCCCACCGTCTTTTTTTTCAATTATCCTTTTTCTTTAATAATTAAATTATTTTGAATTAAAAACAAAAACCATCGTTATTAATGGAAATACATTTTACTTACCTTTATTCAGAAAAGTAAAACAAAGTTTCACAAAGAATATCATCATACACAGCGTTTTGAAAGTTAACGTTTTTTTTTTGTTTTTCTTTAATTATTTGTGTATTATGCCACAACCGGGGAGGAATACTATATTATTAAAGAAAATAAAAAAAATTAACATAATTAATACAAAGACTTTAAATTTTTTTTCTTATTTTACAAAAGTTTTTTTTTGGTGGAAGGTGCGTTCCGACAATCTGTTGTTTATTTTTTATTCGTACAAATTTTCTTTTACACATTCCTAAAATTTTGTTGTTCTCCAACATGTGGCAAAGATACGAAAAAAACAACAAACTAGAACTTGGTTGAGTTTGATAAACTGTTTAATAAAGTAATCTTTTGATTATGTTAGCAAATTTGGTGAACATAAAATAAATCTCGTTGAACTAATTTTAACAAAAGTTTATACATATTTTTTACTTTTTGTTTTTATTTTGATACAAGATTAGGCTCGGTAGAGCGGTACAAATAACATACTGTACTTTAAGTTCAGTCCAGAAAAATGATTGTGTATCTGATGTAAGAAAAACATTTTTCTTGTTGTTATTGGAGGTCATTGAAGCGATATAATGGATACCTAAAGGGTAATTGGATACCTAAGGGAACTTGTTTCTGCCTTTAAGGCGATTTAAGCTACCTTCTACAAAGTGAACAACTGTTTTATATCTTGAAAAGTAGCTAGTAACTCGTGGTCAAATGTGCAATAATTTTAGAGAAAAATCCTTCGAGTTGCCAACATCCTTTAATAAATTGTTCGAGTACTGCTCCTGTTGCAGTACCTCAATCATCCGTTATAATACAAAAGATTGATTTTTGTAATGAAAGAGTGCAGTTTATAAGCGCCAGTTTGACTTCGTCAACGGCTATACTGCGTTGAACAGACCAGATGAAGGACCTGTTAGTTTGGTTTAGTGGGGCATAAATCTCTGGGAATAATTTACAGGGCCCAATAATCGTTGAACTTCACGAACTGAGATAGACTGAGGAAAATATTCAATACCCATCATACGAGGTTTTTGCTTCATCTTTTGTAGTATTATAGCTTGAAAATCTAATGGAATGTACCCTTGACTAGTTAAAAATTAAATTTTTTGAGACGCCCCCTAAAAAATTCTTTGTGGTCAAAAAACCACGAGACATTTTTTTTTAAAATCAAAAGAACACGTGCCGCGACATCATCGAAGTTGATTTTTTGATGAAATCGTAAATATCTCATAGAATATGTAGGTTTTAAAAAAATATATTCATTTTTGTAGGAAATTTAATTTTCTACAAAAAAGATCCCAGTCATATTTTTCCTAAAACCTCTATTTCTGATGATATTTTGAAATTAAACTTGAAATTCTTCGAAACTCGAAAAACCGATTGATGAAAATTTTGACGAAATAGTACAAATTTTAATTTTTTTTTTGTCACGATTATTTTTTTATACATTTTATTCTATTACATAAGAAGAAAATTAGTACTTTTTCGTCACCTTTATTTTTTTTTGTTTTTTATATATTACGAATACTTACAAGCTCATTTTCAAAATACCATGAGAACTATACGAAAATGACATGGAATTTCCTATAAAAATGTCTTAGTGACTTGTTTTTTAAATCGGCAAATTTCATGAGATATTTGAAAATATATACGAATTTTTTAAAAAATCAGCTTCGATGATTTTGCGGCACGTGTTCTTTTGATTAAAAAAAAATAATGCCCTCGTGGTTTTTTGACCACAAAGAATTTTTCTAGAAGGCGTCTGGGAAGATTTGATTTTTAAGGACCAGTCTAATGTACACTTAATACGCATTTTGAGAGTTTGATTTTTATAAAGAAATCAATAAATTTTTTGAAAAGTATTCGTAAACATTTTTGGTGCTCCTCAGGGGAATGACTTGTCATAAAAACGTCGTCGATGTACACTTAAATGAAGTCCTTTGATCAAATCGTTCACAAGGCGCTAAAATACTGAGCTGTGTTTCTGAAAACATGAATCATTCCGTGGAACTCAAAGAGACCAGAAGGGACAGAAATTGAAGTTTCTGTATATCTTTCAGCAAATTGGATTTAATGGTAAGCGCGGACAACATCGAGTCTTTAAAAATATGTTAATATCCGTTACAATACATGGAAAAATCCTGTATGTGTAATAAAGTGTATCGAACTGGTATGGTTACATCGTTTAAACTTCGATAGTCGCTCAGAGTCTGCATTCCTTTTTGTTCTTTCCTTAGAACTAAATGTAGTGAAGATGAGGAAGTTATTTTGAACTTGGTAGCCTCAGTAACATTCGCCGTAATCGCGAAATATGTAGTTGTTTTTACTGTGGTAATCTTATGTACCAAGGTGTGCTTCACTGGGTTGTCGAACTCGGACTTTTGAGTAAAGGTTATGAAATTTCAAAAAAATTCTACGGTAATTCGGTAGATAGTCGGTTGTTGAGCCATATGCGTATCGCGTATGTATTTTAATCTTCGGCAATTTCTCTTGTTGCGAAAATATTTTTGGTTTTTAAAAACTATAATCCAAAACCTAAAAATTCAAGGAATAATTTGTTTTAGCTCGACATTGTTTGCATTGTTTGAGGTTTACTAAGAAAAGTATCTTTTTAGTGTGTTAGGCTCTAACAGTTATGCCAGAACATGTGGTTTCATCTGATTTTATTCAGACCTTCTGAATCTGACCCCCGATCAATAATTTGGACTGAGTAAAAGGTTTGAGTTACCCTTTTTCATGCGTTATGATCACAGATGTACCGGGACCGCTATAAGAAATTTTGATTACGTAACTTCAAACAGTGACAATCAATGGCTCATATTTATGAATTTTAATGAATGTCCCAGTACAATACCGAGCCTGAACCAGCTTTCGTATTTCCTACATTCATTTTAGCCTCTTTCATTTTTCGTAAATTATTGATCATTTCCGTGATAATTATGGTGCATATAGTTTGTATGCCAAGAGGTCAAAATTCAAAAAGAAGTCATTTATAAATAATCAAACAGTTGGTCTATAAATATGTCCTAATCCTGCAAGAGTTGTAAGTGTCCGCTAATTCTACTAGAAGAAAATCTCTCTGAATAGTTCTACACCCGTAAAACAATTTTGAAAAAAGCATGAAATGTGCATTAAGGGTGCATGTTATAAAATCCATGTGCACAAAATTGTTTATAATACATATAAAACGCCTCAGCACATATATGCACACACATGTCAGCCACATGTTTTATGAATTTTAAAATACGAAGCGAAACAAAATTTATTTCTTGATAATAAACAAAAGACTAAAAAAGTTCATTCTAGATTTATTTATTCTATAATAAGTATTTTCATATTTTCTTAAATTACTGGTTTCATTTAAATGTTTATGAGATAATATGACTCTCGTAATAGTAAACCGATAAATTTCATCTTATTTCCACCTAAAATTATATGCGAAAGAAATTTTGTTGTGAAGGCAATCAAAACAAACCCTAAAACAAACGGGCACTTTGAATAACTAATTAGTGTTTTAAAAAATTTTTTAATATATATTTAACATATTTTGTTTGCTTTGTTTCATGTCGGTTTACTGATATTGAAATTATAACATAAAAAAAATTATAGAAAATTTATATTATTTTTTAAATGTAAGTCAAATTTTTTAATTTTTTGAAATCTGATTTTTTTTACATTTAAATTATCTCGTTACAAAAATAACTAAAAAAATTTATGCGTCATTTACAAATGCAACCACTCACAAACACTATCAATTAACAACTTAAAAATACAAGCGCTATCTTTATTTGTAGTAATGACGTTACCAAAACCATTAGTCTAGGAACGATTCATAATGTCAGAAGATCCTACTTGTAAAAGTTATACATCAAATATTTTTGTATATAAGCCCGAAAATATGTATGACGTTTGGAACGTATGATTTTAGCAATAAATTTTTTTAGCAATTACTTTTAAAGTTCAATTAAATTAAAAAAATTAAAAATAGAACTCAATATTTACAAAAATAAAAACAAAGGTGCACGAAATATGCTTACACTCGTGAGCCATGCACATTATGTTTGTCGTGACAGATGTTACTTTTTTTGGACGTGAGGTTGATTTTGAGGTTCTGTTTTATTCTAAGGAGATTTTGAGAGGTTTAATGGGTTTTGCCAAAGTCTTAGGGTTATAGAATAAATTTGGCTTAGTTTTTTCAAAAATATTATCCCAAAAGATTTGCGGATGTTGAGCCTTAAGGCCGATGGCGTTTGTTATGTCTACGCGTTATATCTAAGATTAGATGTTTGACGGCCTATTTGATAAGCTATTTGCTAGAAATTATAAAACAAATATTGAGTTCCATTTAATAGGTTTTACAATTCACAAACCAGCATAAACGATGCTTGATATGACAAAATATTTGATTTGTTTTTCTAAATGTTTGGTCAAACAGACACTCACAGTCACAGAAAAATAATATAACTGACAGTCAGATTAAAAATCAGACAGATAGTCAGATTGTCTAATTACACAGACAATTAGACAAACAGTCAGACAGACATTCAGACAGACAATCAGACCAACAGTCAGACAGATAGTCAGACAGTCAGTCAGAAAAAAAGTCAGGCAGGCAGTCATACAGACATTCAGACAGACAGTTAAATAGGCTGTCAGAAAGAAGGTAAATAAGACAGTAAGATAAACAGTCAGATAGACAGTAAGTTAGACAATCAGGTAGAGAGTATGAAAGACAGTCAGACAGACAGTCAGACATACAGTCCGACAGACAGTCAGACAGACAGTCAGCCAAACAATCAGACAGACAGTAAGACGAACAGTCAGACAGACTGTGCGAAAGAAAGTCAGATAGACAAGTAGACAGACAGTCAGTTAAATAGTCAAATAGAGTATCAGACAGACAGCCCGACAGCCAGTCGGACAAACCCTCAGACAGACAGTCAGATAGACAGTCAGCCAAACAGTTAGACAGACAGTCAGACAGACATTCAGTTAGATAGTCAGACATACAGTCAGACAGACAGTCAGACAGGCAGTCACACAGACAGCCAAACAGACAGTCAGACAGACAGTCAGACAGACAGTCAGACAGACAGTCAGACAGACAGTCAGACAGACAGTCAGAGTGACCGTCAGACAGACAGTCAGCCAGACAGTCAGACAGACAGACAGTCAGACAGTCAGAGAGATAGTCAGACAGACAGTCAGACGGACAGTCAGACAGACAGTCAGACAGACAATCAGACAGACAGTCATACAGGAAATCATCCAGTCAGACAGACAGTCAGACAGAAAGTCAGACAGATAGTCAGACAGACAGTCAGAAAAAGTCAGGCAGGCAGTCATACAGACCTTCAGAAACCCAGTTAAACAGGCTGTCAGAAAGACAGTCAGACAGACAGTGAGATAGACAGTCCGACAGACAGTAAGACAGACAGTAAGTTAAACAGTCAGGTAAAAAGTCAGACAGACAGTCAGACTGACAGTCAGCCAGACTATCAAACAGACAGTCAGACAAACAGTCAGAATGACTGTTCGACAGACTGTCAGATAGACAAGTAGACAGACAGTCAGTTGGAGAGTCAAATAGACAGTCAAACAGACAGCCAGACAGCCAGTCGACAAACTGTCAGACAGACAGTCAGATAGACATTCAGATAGACAGCTGGGCAGACAGTCAGACAGACAGTCAGACAGACAGTCAGACCTACAGTCAGACAGACAGTCATACAGACCGTCAGACAGACAGTCAGACAGTCAGACAGAACACCGGCAGACGGTCAGACAGAGAGTCAGACAGACAGAAAGACAGACAGGCAGAAAGACAGCCAAACAGACAGTCAGACAGACAGTCAGACAGACAGTCAGACAGACAGTCAGACAGACAGTCAGACAGACAGTCAGAGACAGTTCAACAGACAGTCAGACAGACAGTCAGACAGACAGTCAGACAGACAGTCAGAGAGATAGTCAAACAGACAGTCAGACAGACAGTCAGACAGACAGTCAGACAGACAGACAGTCAGACAGACAGTCAGACAGACAGTCAGACAGACAGTCAGACAGACAGTCGGACAGACAGTCAGACAGACAGTCAGACTGACAGTCAGACAGACAGAAAGTCAGACAGACAGTCAGACAGACAGTCAGACAGACAGTCAGACAGACAGTCAGACAGACAGTCAGACAGACAGTCAGACAGACAGTCAGACAGACAGTCAGACAGACAGTCAGACAGACAGTCAGACAGACAGTCAGACAGACAGTCAGACAGACAGTCAGACAGACAGTCAGACAGACAGTCAGACAGACAGTCAGACAGACAGTCAGACAGACAGTCAGACAGACAGTCAGACAGACAGTCAGACAGACAGTCAGACAGACAGTCAGACAGACAGTCAGACAGACAGACAGATAGACAGTCAGACAGACAGTCAGAGAGATAGTCAGACAGACAGGCAGACGGACAGACAGTCAGACGGAGAGACAGTCAGACCGACAGACAGTCAGACAGACAGTCAAACAGACAGTCAGCAGCCGGTCAGACAGACAGTCAGAGAGACAGTTAGACAGACAGTCAGACAGACAGTCAGACAGTCAGACAATCAGACAGACAGTCAGACAGACAGTTAGACAGACATTCAGACAGACAGTCAGACAGCCAGTCAGACAGACAGTCAGACAGATAATCAGACAGACAGTCAGACAGGCAATCAGACAATCAGTCAGACAGTCAGACAGACAGTCACACACATAGTCAGATAGACAGTCAGACACACAGACAGACAGTCAGACAGACAGTCAGACTGACAGTCAGACAGACAGTCCGACAGACGGTCAGACAGAGAATTAGACAGACATAAAGACTGACAGTCTAAAAAACAGTCAGACAGACAGTCAGAGAGACAGAAAGACCGACAGTCAGACAGACAGTCAGACAGACAGTCAGACAGACAGTCAGACAGACAGTCAGACAGACAGTCAGACAGACAGTCAGACAGACAGTCCGACAGACAGTTAGACAGACAGTCAGACAGACAGTCAGACAGACAGTCAGACAGACAGTCAGACAGACAGTCAGACAGACAGTCAGACAGACATTCAGACAGACAGTCAGACAGACAGTCAGACAGACAGTCAGACAGACAGTCAGGCAGACAGTCAGACAGACAGTCAAACAGAAAGTCAAACAGACATTCAGACAGACAGTCAGACAGGCAGTCAGACCGACAGTCAGACAGACAGTCAGAAAGACAGTCAGACAGACAGTCAGACAGACAGTGAGACAGACAGTCAGACAGACAGTTAGACAGACAGTCAGACAGACAGTCAGACAGAAAGACAGTCAGATAAACAGAGTCTATGACAGATGCAAATTTTGCTTAGACAGATTTAGACCTTGCAGCTTGTCAAAAATGAAAAACACCATTTCATTTAAAGCACAAAATATTTGCAATGAAATGTTATAATAATTTTGCACAATTACCTTAATTTAAATAACAATTTTTATTACATTAATAACAACAATAACAACTAACAGCAACAAATTCACTTAATATAATGAAATAATCAAATAGAAAGCGAAAAATTGCTATCAATTTTATTAATTTATTAAAAATTACTTTGATCCTCTATTATTTTTCCACTTCTTTGTAACAAGTAAGAAGTAGGAAACTTAGATTAAGTTTGTATTTTCTGATGAAATTATCACTTGATTGAATTATAGAAAATTATATTTTGCTCTCGGTGTTTGCATTAGCATAAAAAACGTTCAAATTACTGTTTTTTTGTGTTAAATGATAAAGAAAAGTTAGAACTAAATTTTGCTTATAAATTTATAATGAAAAAAATTTGAAAATTTCTACAAATTTTATTGTTTGGAAACATTAATGAAATTTGTCAAATTATACAGGAAACAACAAAAAATTTATCGTTTGTTTAAATCAGGTTTCCTATTGTGCCATCCAAATTAAATATTTTGGGGTTTTCGGTCTTGTATTTTTCTTTTAATGAAATTGTCCACAATCTTAAATTAATTAATATTCGTCTTTGCGTTGTGGTTTTTTTAATTCGGCAATTAGTTATTGAAGCTTCTATTGTTCTCAATTCATACATGTAAAAAGTGAAATGCATTATTGAGAACCGTATATCAATAAATTTTTAACTTGCGTTGGAATTAAGTGATCGTCAAACGGATCATTTGAGATACTTGCATGTAAAACCTTTCAAGACCAAAATTCACAACAACATGCTGTCTAAGGTATTGATACCAAGCCCTTCTTTAAAAAAAAACTATAAAAAACGATATCGCCTTAGTGATATCTCACTGCTACTGCCATTAATATGTGGCATCTAACATTAACTCGTATTTGTATAGGTTGGACTGTAGTTCATGTGATTTTTACATCCGTAAATCAAAATATGATAATGTGATATGAAATCAAAAATATGATATGATAATGGGTTAAAACTTAGGTTAAAATTTAATTGTGTTTTATTACAAATTGAGATTATTATAAAACAGGTTTTAGTATTCGATATCCAGTATAGGCTGACTTATTAGGCTTATCTATGTAACTCCAAATAATAATTGTTATAAATAAATTCAGGATTGCCAGTAAATGAATGACTCTGTCCCTTAACATATTTAGCAAACATTTTAACTAAACCAAATTACCTTTTTTCTCTTTTCAGGTAAGTTATTGAATTCTACAGTGCAGCATTGTTGATTAAAATCACTGATTTTAATCTTGATGTCAACCACTACCAATCTAGTAAATAATTAGAATAAAGCTTAGTAAAAAATTGAACAAAGTTCAAAAATACAGTTAAGTTTCCTGAGATTCATTAATGATTGCATAGAAAGAAACTAAATATTTACTGAAAACTTGCTCACGGTTCATGATAATAAACAGTTTTATAGTCTTACTAATTACCGGTATTGAATAATTAAAACATTTAACAGTGCAAACTAGGCTTTTAGATTAAGACAATGATTCCGTTACAAAAGTTAAATATTTGTATTTTTGACAGACTTTGAACCCCAAAAACTTTATGACTAACTTCCTCAAAAGCCAATTTTATAGACTGCACTTTCGTGATTTACTCTTAAAACATCAAATTTTTAAAAAATTTCCCTCCAACGGCAACAAATTTCAAAACAGTTTTAAAATTTGAATTTAATACCTGTTTTTTTTTAAATTAAGTAAACTCAAAATTTAATTTTAAAATTAAATTTGTGAGAAAAAGTTTTGCAACTAGATATAATGCTAGAAAACATTGAATTTTAATCCAAAAGTTGTTTTTTTTAAGTTTGCTTCGTCACAAATTGTGGGGCAAGACAAACCATGAACAGTCTCAATACGGGTATAGAGTTGTAAATATAAAGAATTAGATTAACTATATAAAAACGACCATGTATTAGATGCTGGAATGTGATATCTAAAACACCTGTCTTAAGGAGTAACGAAGAGAAGAAATTATGAAGAGGAAGAAAATTTGACAGCTGCAGCCACAGTGATGTTAATTTTTAAAAGCATAAATATATTAGCAACTTCTAAAATTTCCTAGATAATATTGCCTATTGTGGAATTTTATTCCAATTTCCAATGATTGAGATATGAAAGGAAGATAACATCATATGAGATGTTACTACAACAAACAACTTTGTGTGCTCTAACTGTTGTATTGAAAGACACGTATGGGAAAGAAGTGTCTAGGATTTATTCATCTATTTGTCATTGACATTTATACACTGTTAAGTGTTTACATTTTATATAATGAAGTTGATTACATATAACATCCCCTCCATTATTATTTTTTTTTTTTTTTTTTATTACATTTCAATTTAATAAAAATTTAACTTGACAAATTATTGACTTGACAATTATTTTTTACTTACATTTCAATTCAATAAAAATTAAGCTTGACAAAAATTCAATTTAACTAAAAATAAAATGTTACATGTTATTTTTTTTTTTCTTTTAATACATCAAGTAATCGTTATATCGTGTAGGTTGTTTTATGTTTCGTTTAGGTCTTTCTGGCAGTTGTGATGTATTATTTGTTTCGTTTACCTCTCTTTCAATTTCAATATCTGGAACCTCCTCTGATCTGCGTTCTTGAATGGTTTCATTTGTATTTTCGTCATCTGTTGTATTAGCTTGATTTAGATGATTTTCAGAATTATTAGCTGGTCTTATAAAAGTTCTATTTCTCCTGTATTCATTTCCATTTATATCTACTATATATGAAGAGTTGTTCAGATTTGATATGATAGTGCCTTTGGACCAATGTTTATCTGTAGGAAATTTCTTAACGAATACTTCTTGACCGAATATCAGTTTTGGTAATATTTTTGCTGACTTATCGTAGTACGACTTAATTTTTCTTTTGTTCTGCTCAATGAATGCCATGGTATTGTTATCTATATGTTGTTTTAATTTACTTTTTGGATATGGAAGATTTCCTTTTAAAGATCTGTTAAACATTCGTTTTGCAGGGCATATACCAATTTTGTTTGGTGTGTTTCTTAAATGCTGTAGTGATTGATAGAAGTCTGTACCGCTTTCTAAACTTTTTTTTAATAAATTTTTTGCAATCTTCACTGCTGCCTCAGCCTTTCCGTTGCCTTGTTGATGGTGAGGGCTGCTTGTCGAATGATTAAATTCCCATTTTCTTGCAAATTCTTTGAACTCATCGTTGATAAATGTTGCTGCATTGTCACTTATACACACTTCCGGTGTTCCATATCTGCTGAAATTTTTTCTGCATATATCTATTATTGTTTTAGCTTTCATGTTTCGAATTTCGTCGATTTCGAAAAAATCTGAAAATTGATCTACTGTGATCAAGAATTTTCGTAATTTGCCATTAACAATTATTTCCATGATATCCATGTTTATGCGCTGAAATGGATATTCTGGAATTTTATGAGTAATCATTGGTTCGGGTTGTTGTTTCGCTGCGTATTTTATACATGTGGAACAGTTTTTTATCATGTTAGTGATGTCTTTATTTATATTTGGCCAAAATACTACTTCTTTAGCTAGGTTGATTGTGTATTCTATACCTTGATGACTACTATGTAGTTTTGAAAGAATTCCTTCTCTCATAATTTTTGGAACAACTACTCTGTCACCTTTAAATAGCAATCCTAGGTTTATTGTGATTTCGTCTTTAAAGCTGTAATATTGGTAAATTGATTCAGTTTTTTTTACCTTATTGTGCCAACCATTTTTCACTAATTCCATGACATTTTGTATTTCACTGTCCTTTGCCGTCTCGATTTTTAAATTTTCTATCGTGCTATTGCAGATTCGCAATTCGTCTGTAGCATCTGTTTGCTCGATTTCGTTGAAGATGTTTTCTTCATTTATTTGATAAATGTCGTAATTTTTTAGCATTTCATTTTCGGTATATGGCGCTCGCGATATACAATCCGCAATTACCATGTCTTTACCTTTTTTGTACTTCAATGAAAAGTTGTATCGCTGTAAGTACAACATCATTTTTTGAATTCTTTTGGGTGCTTTTAATATTGATCTTTTGAATATTGAGATTAATGGCTTGTGATCCGTTTCGACTGTAACATTATGGTTACCGCATACATATTGGTCGAATCTACGTAGTGAGAATAACACTGCGAGAGTTTCTTTTTCTATTGAAGCATAATTTAATTCTGATCCTTTTAGGACTCTTGATGCGTATGCTATTGGATGATCATTTTGAATTATTGTACAACCTAATGCAAACGAAGAAGCGTCTGTTTGGATAATTATTGGTTGCATTGGATCATAAAATTTTAAAATAGGTATACTTGTCATTATTGCTTTTAGATTGTTAAATTCTTTTTCATGTATGTCACTCCATTCGAATATTATATCATCTTTAACTAAATTTCGCATATTGATTATTTTTTCTGAGAAGTTATTTATAAATTTTGATATATAAGTGAACATACCTATTATTCTCAACAATTCCTGCTTGTTCTGTGGTGCTGCCATGTTGGATATACATTCTATTTTGGTTGGATCTGGTTTCAAGCCTTCATTTGATATTATGTGTCCATAATATTTTACTTCTGTTTGAGCTAGTTTCATTTTGGCTAGGTTTAATTTAAAATTTCTTTCTTGTAGACGTATTAATAACATTTCTAAATTTTTATCGTGGTCTGCTTTTGCAATTTCCATCGATTCTCCTTTTCCATATACCAATATGTCATCCGCCATAACTTCTACACCTTGAAGTCCATGTAAGATTTCGTGTTGCCTTTTTTGGTATATTTCCATAGCCGGACCTATACCAAATGGTAATCTAAGCCATCGGTATCTTCCGTATGGAGTCCAGAATGTTGTCATTTTACTGCTGTTCTCATTCAAGACTAGTTGCCAAAAACCATTCTTTGCATCAAGGGTTGTAAATATTTTTGCTTGGTGCAATTCTGGCAATATTTCTTCTATTTTTGGAATTTGGTAGTCTACGCTCTTGATTGCTTTGTTTAGATCTGACGGATCTAAACATATTCTTATTTTGTTATTGCGATTTACTATTAAAATATTGCTTACCCAGTCTGTGTGCTCATCTACTTTGACAATTATTCCTTGCTTTTCTAGTTCTTTAATTTTTTCCAGAAGTGGTTGTCTCAGTTTTATGGGTATTCTTCTCGGCTGTTGTATTATTGGATGATGTTCCGCATTGACTTCTAGATTGACTGTACCTTCTATTTTTCCAATACCTTCAAATATATTTTTATATTTATTTATTATTTGCATTGATGATTCCGTAGATATTTTCTTGCACATTTTTATTAGGTTTAAGTCTATGCTAGTTTTGGCTGATATTATTGGCATAGTATTAATGTCAACCAGTATTATTTTTATTACACAGCTTGTGTTTTTGTAATTACAATTTAATTTGGCTTCCCCCATTGGAATGATTCTGTTATTGCCGAATGATTTTAAAATAATTTGTGATTTGTTGATGTCGTTTGTATGACCAATTATATTTTTGTAATCGTTGATATTCATTACATTACACGATGCTCCAGTATCAATTTGACATAATAATTTTGTTGATTTGAGTGTATCGGGTGGTGAGAATAGTAATTCTATTTTAATTTCTTCATTACCATCTAGTCATAGAATATTTTCTTCATTTTCTGCAGTGATGACATCTATCGATTTATTTGTCTTCCTGCATTTGAATTCAAAATGATTGTGAATGCCACATTTCTTACAAACGTGTTTCCAAGCTGGACAATTTTTAATTTTGTGAGTGTTGCCACATCTATAGCAATTTTCAATTGTTTTCTTTTCATGAACTTTGATATTATTATGATTAATTGATCTTTTATTTCGAAACGATACGCTATTTCGATTTACGTTATTTCCCCTTAATTTGTTATGGTTATTGTTAAATGTTTTTATTTTATTAATTTCTTCAGAATTTTCTAATTTTTTAATTTGTATTTCAGTTTGTTCACTCACCTTGCAAATATTAATGGCTTCTTGCAATGTTGTTTTTTCATCTTCCCATAACCGTTGTCTTAATTTTATATTTTTGATAGACACTACAATTCTGTCTAATAAGAATTCATCTTCCATTTCCTTATATTGACAATTTTTTACTCTTTCGCGCAATCTATTTATGTATTGATCTATAGTTTCGTTTTCAAGCTGGAATGTTGAATTAAAGATGGCTCGTTCATATCTTTTGTTTATTTTTGGAATTAAGTTTTCTTCAATTTTCTTTAGCACTGTATCTGCACTTTTCTTTTCTTCCTCCGATATATTCAGATTAAGGTACACTTTCAAACATTCCTCTCCTATAGCTGAAAGTAGAATACTAATTTTTTCTTCTTCTGTTGCGTATTTGATGGAACTGGCAATTAGATAATTTGACCATTGATCTTTAAAGAATTTCATATTTTGTTTTACATCACCTGATTTCAAATCAATTGGTTTTGGAAGTGGAATATGTATTGATGGTCTATAGTTATTTCTGCTTTCATCTTGTTTTATTTGATCCAATTGTTGTTTGAGTTGAACCATCACTAAATTGGATTGTTGTAATTCCTTTATTTTCTTTTCCAATTTGTCGATTTTTTCTTCCATTTTGATTTGTTTTTTGAACGTGTTTTATAGGTTAGTAAAATTTCGTTGATGTATTGTTATTTTTGATTATTATCAACTATTGATTTGTATTATGTAGCTATATTTGTTTATTATCAATTCAATTATTAATTCTTCTATTTTTATTGGTGATTTATTGATTATTTTTCGATTTTGTTTTAAGAACACCTGACACCATGTTGTATTGAAAGACACGTATGGGAAAGAAGTGTCTAGGATTTATTCATCTATTTGTCATTGACATTTATACACTGTTAAGTGTTTACATTTTATATAATGAAGTTGATTACATATAACACTAACAAAAATTAAAACCAACAAAAATAGTGTTTATGGATATATATATATATACACATAATATTTTCTGCTCATTGTGTCGTTGCCTCTTGTCATTAAATACATTCCATTATCAAAGCCTTTACTTGTTATATAAACAAGTAACTTTTAGTGGAAAAACAAAAATATAGCAATAGAATTTTGTTATTGTTTGGCTGGATCCAAAATGTAACAGTAAATTTTTTTGTTAAGTTTAATTCTACAAAAACAATTAATATTAAAAAATCCTAAATAAATATATCCTTTGATAACTGATGTAATATTTTTATTGAACAAAAAAAACTAAGTGGTTTGATTCTAATAAAAGGTTGATTTATTTACTAAAACAAAAACGGAATTTTCTATTTCCATTTTCTAAACTTAAAATAAACAAACGTCTGTAAGATAAAGCTTATGTGACGTCAACAAAAATTTCGTAAAATATTTCCAACTAATTAATTTTCTACTTAACACAACTAGTTTTACAATAAAACTTAATTTTTGCTCTGACATCCTTCTCCAAAAACATAAAAACTTAATCCAAAAAACTATCAAATAATATAATTATTTAAATTGAAGAGTAATTCCTAAACGTGCTGGTTTACTTGTTTCGAATATATTTTACTAATTATACGATTAACTATTAACTATTAAAAGGTAGAAAGAAAATCAGTTGGGGAAAAACAACAAAGAACAGTTACAGTAAAAAAAACATAAAAAAAAATAATTTAAAATTAATTCTTTTAGGAAAAGTAGATGGATTATGTTAGTTTTTCTTGTTTTTGTAGAGAATAAGAACTTAAATTTAAATTACAATGAATAAGCTTTTAGAAGTGCAAATTAATTTTGAAAACCTTTATAATTATACAAAAAATTAAATGGATCATTATGTTTTATTGCTTTTGTTCCTGTTAAATGTGTTGGTATTTGATGAAAAATGAAAGGTAAACTATCACCTATCGATTAGTTAACAGAAAACATAGATGTAATAAAAATTTGTTAAATGTTTTGTTGGTCATTTATTTATTTAAGCTTTTGAAGAAGTTTATCTTTCTGGCTTCTTCCATTCGGTTCGTGTTTGGTTTTTAACTTAAAGTTGATAAGAGGACTTAATAAATAAAATAGTCCGGCAAGTGACGAGGGTTCCGTCAACGTAAAAAAACAAACTGTTCAAAATAAATTTTATATAAAATTGTAAGTTCTAAAAAAAAAATTATTATTAGTAGTCACGTCTTTTTAATAAATTTGTATCTGTTAACAAAAAAATCAATGAAAAATTAAATTTTAATGAGACAACTAATATTTTGTTCAACCATCCATACAAGTTTCCAATGAAAAAACTAATGACTATGCTACCATTGAATGGTCAAAATTGATTTATTAATAAAATGCCCTTAGATATGAATAATAACTATATGCATAATTAATTTTTCCTTTTATGAAAAAGCTGCGCCTTTCTATTTCTGATTTCCAGGAGTTAAAGGTTTTTCTGGGTTTTTGTCTTCGACGAAGGTATGCTGGTTGTTGTTACGACATATTTTTTATCATTGTATTTATTATTCTATTGAGTTGGCGTGGCGTCATTGACATTGACCAAACCATCTAATCCCATTGGATTTTATGAATTCGATTACATCGCAGCCGCCAATGAGCCATTTGTTTTCGTAATTCATTCGGGTTCTATCCTGGTTTTCAGAAAATTTCAACGGCACCAAATTCAATAATATATGCGCAAGTGCAACACTGATACTATCATATACTTGCTTGAAAGCACAGTACAGTTGACGAATACTGATGTTTTAGTTTCAACTTTTTTCCATCCTCAAGGTATAAAATTGATCTGTGGTTGAACGGTTCTCGAGATCTCAAGATTTTATGTCCAACTATCTTCGGAGGGAACCGTGGCAACGCATCAACCAATATACTCAAAAATAAATTAATTTTATTCGCATTTGGTTTTTTTTGTGCTCAGTGGCTAAATTCTTGCATTTGTCGAGATTACTAAAGAAGCATTGAAATTTTTAAAGTATGCTACAACAATGTATGTTATATCTATATAACAATTAACAACAAAGAAATAAAATCAATAAAAAAATCAAACAATATACTTAAAATTAAGATATAACTTTTAAACCGTTGATGAGTTGTGGTACTTCTTCTTGACATGCTTGACATTTTTGACATGTTGTTTATAAATAAAAAATACGGAGGGGCTGAAATCTCAAGCTCTGAGATATCAAGACTTCGGTCTGGGTTAAGGATTTTGATATAGTTTTCGGCAAAAACTTTTATGAGGACATGGTTTTTAGTTTTGGGCGGCGATGTATATCAAACATAGCTTTTTGTTAAAGTACATGTATTTTTTATCTCTGTTTAGATCTGTATTACAAAACTAACACGAAACATCAATACGTTGTTGGAAAATTATAACAGATCATAAATTAACATAACTTAGTGAAAAGTTTATACAATCAGACAACTACTCAAAAATCTCGCAATTTAGCGTTTCGAGAAAATATTTCAAAATCACAAATTCATATTTCTTTATAAATTCCAAAAATATTGTGAAATAAAAAATTCAATTTTTTTTCAAACAAAATTCTAAAAATATTTCAAAAATTATTACAAAGTAACAGATTAAAACTTTTTTCAGAAATTCTAAAAATATTGCATAAATTATAACAAAATCAAAAATTGTAACTTTTTCCAAAATTATAAATATTATAATAAAATCAAAAATTTTAAATTTTTTAGAATTCCAAAAATTCTTTCAAAATCAAAAATTGAAACTTTTATCAAAATTCTAAATATATTCCAAAAATTGGAGTTTGGAATTCCGGAATTGGAACGATAAAATTACCTGCACCTACTGAAGCGCAGTAAACTTGCATTAAAAATTTATACATTCATCTATACAACATTTTAAATAAAAAATTTAAACGTTATAATCGGAAAATTTTATTTTGCCATTTTCCGGGAAAATAGAAAATTTTTCTTCATTATAAATATTAAATTTGAGATCACAGACAAAAAAAACACTAAAACGATATATTGCATGAGTTTTCAATCATAATTTTCCAAATAATTTTCACAGTTTTCCAACACTTTTTAAAGATTTTTACTTTTTGAGTGAAAATTCGTTGACAGCGTACTTAAAAACATTGAAAATGATATGCAACTCGTAATAATACTCTAAAATTGAAAATTCGGTGAAATTTTCTCGATTTTCCGCTTTTCACGTTATTGTTTTCGAAAACTGACGTCGGATTCATAATCAGCGACCAAAACAACACATTGGAACCTATTTTCAGGCTAAAAAACGTATTATTTAAAAAATTATAAACCGACAAAAATATTTTATTTTGATAAAAGGCATATTAAGGGGTAGGAAAATAAGGGAGGTTGACCCCCAACTTTTTATGACCGACGAATGATCCTGAGGGTATAAATAACACGTTACAAAAGAAGATTTTCGATTTAAAAATGTGGTTTTCATTATAATTTATTGTATGTTGATTCCCCTGTTACAGACCGTACTATACTCAAAAACCTCTCCATTTAGCGATTCGAGAAAATATTACAAAATCCCAAATTCATATTTCTTTCAAAATTCCAAAAATATTGTAAAAATTAAATAAAATCAAACTTTTTTCAAAATTCTAAAAATATTGCAGAAATTATATTATAACAAAATTAAAACTTTTTCCAAAATTCTAAAAATATTGCAAAAATTATTAGAAAATGAAAAATACAAACGTTTTTCAAAATTCCAAATATATATCAAAAACTATAAAAAAATTGAAAAATTTCCATTCCATTTACGTCATAAAAACAACAAAATATTTTTTTCCAAAAAATTGGCTTTTTTTGATAAATCATAATTCTCTATAGTAATAATAAAATTTCATGTCATACAAATAATTAATTTTATTTTTTTCCAAAAAATTGGGTAAATAAATAAATAAAAATCTTTCTTTTGACAAACTTGACGATTTTTTTGGCACACTTCCGGTTCAGTTACCCAACACATCGCCCTTTCGTCTCTTACCATTGAGTGTACCTTTTTTAGAAATCAAAGTTTTTAAAATCCGTTTTCTAGATTTCGTCGGTTGAGACGGCCGGACGGTTGGCCGGCAGACAGACAAAATTTTTTTTTGTTTTTTGCCAAAACTGCCAAAAAAGTGGGAAAGAATTTGCCTTTTAGCTCATGAATGTAATGCTTAAGGCTTTCAGACCAAAGTAATTAAAGTAACTGATTAATATAAATCAAATTTATGAAGTACGAAGACCTCCTTGCACAGCCCAAAAAGTTACTTCGGTCTGAAAGACCATAGTATTACATTCATGAGCCAAAAGTGAAATTCTTACCCCCACTTTTTGGCATTTCTCGACGTTTTAGGACCTACTGATTCTAAAAAGGAAAAACAAAATGTATGTCTGTCTGTCGGCCGGCCGGCCGTCCATCATTACCTACGCTGCAGGGAAAACCACTGAAAGGATTTCAAAAAATTATTTTTTAAAAATAGGCATACTCAAGGGACAGGTCTGAAAGAACGCTGTGTTCGATAACTGTACCGGAAGTTTGTCAAAAAAATCATTAAGTGTGTCAAAAATAGCAAATTTTCATATTTTTGGCTTAAAAAACGTTCATTTTAAGTGATTACGAGTAGGAACATTGAATTTGGAGAAATCTTGATGGTAGGGATTGGTATGTGAGATCGAAAACTAGATTATTGCATTATAAGTTTGTCAAAGAAATGTTGTCAAATGTGTCAAAAGAAAGATTTTTATTTATTTTTTTATCCAATTTTTTAGAAAAAAATAAAATTGTTTGTTTGAAACGAAATTTTATTATTATTATTGAGCATTATGGAATTATAAGTCTGTCAAAAAATAATGTCAAGTGTGTCAAAAATGATTTCATTTATCTTTTCAGCCAATTTTTTGGAAAAAAAAATGTAGCTGTTTTTATGACGTAAATGTAATTGAAAATGAAATTGGACATGGACATTTTTGAATTTGTCATCATAGTTTTTGAAATATTTTTGGAAAAAATAATTTTGAAAAAAGTTTGTATTTTTGATTTTGTAGGAATTTTTTACAATATTTTTAGAATTTTGGAAAAAGTTTTAATTTTAGATTTGTAATAATTTTTGCAATATTTTTAGAATTTTGGAAAAGTTTAAATTTTTAAGAATTTTCGGAATATTATTGGAATTTAGAAAAAGTTTAAATATTTGATTTTATTCTAATTTTTGGAATATATATAGAATTTTGAAAAAAGTTTGATTTTATTTAATTTAACAATATTTTTTGAATTTTGATTATAATTTTCCGGCAACGTATTGATGTTTCGTGTTAGTTTTGTAATAAATTTTTAAACAGATATAAAAAAAAATTGTACTTTAATAAAGAGTTATGTTTGATATACATCGCTGCCCAAAAGTAAAAACCATGTCCTCATAAAAGTTTTTTGCCGAAAACTGTATCAAAATCCTTAACCCAGACTGAAGTCTTGATATCTCAGAGCTGTGAGATTTTAGCCCCTCCATATTTTTTCTTTTGAAACTGCTTTAGTAAGCAAATCTGCAACCATATTTTTTGTTGCCACAAACTCAACAGCAATTATTTTATTTTCGATTTTTTCACAAATATAATGGTTTCGAATATCAATACGTTTCGTCCGATTTAACCTTCGCGTGAACGGAAATTTTTAGCGACTGTTTTGAACAATATCTACCCCGGTAGATATTACATAAATCATAATACCAACAAACGTAACTGTGTATTTATTTTACTTACGTGTAAGCATACAATAAAAGCATACATTTAAAAATAAAGTTACTTGTTTTTCACATTGACCAGTAAAAATATTCATATAAAACCCAAGGAAAAAATATCTACCCGGGTAGATATTGTTTTCTTGCGTAAAAAACCATAAAAATCCAAAAAAAAAGTGTTAAAAGGAAGTCCTAAATATTTTTTCTCAGATTTTGCGAAATCAATTTAAAAATTAGTCACATAGCTGAACAGGCATGATGATTGGTTAAAAACTCATAAAGATATTGAATTACAAAAACCGTGATATTGCCCTTTAGCAATTACAATAAATTTTTGTTGTTTCTTTGGAAATTATATTAAATTTTTCTCTAGTTGTTTTGGGCATATTATTTCACGAGTAGTTGTTGATAAAGCATGCAATATACTCAGTTTGCGGCTTGACAACACCACTATGGGTTGTCTTTTACTTCACCAACTTATAGTTGCACCGACTATTTTTATAATAAAACCACTACAAGATTTTTGTTATCTGAAGCCCAATCCGCATCACTGTATGCAACCATGCCAGGTTTTTAGCCTTTTACATACTTTTGTTTCATATTAATCGTTCAACTTAAAAATCTAATTATGCGTTTGACAGGTTTTCAATGAATTTTTCGGTATACCTGTGTACTGGCTTACATTTTTCTAGGAAGTAACTGCTCTGATCCAATTCAATATATTTTTCACTTTGTGTAATTTTTATTTTGAACTTTCTGCATAGGATCTTAATGAAACTTTGGTAAATGATAAAGGTTCACGTGAAAATGTAAGATCTGGATTCATTTCAAATTTAGACAAAATGGCGGGGGTCTCCCAACACCTCTAAGATTAAATCTCGAATAATCTTATGGAAATTTGGTATATAAGGTTTTAGTACTGTTTTCAATATTTCTCCATACCATTTTTCAGTTTGTCACCTCCGGTTAAAAAGTTTTTTTTCCAGGTGTCCATCCCTACTGTAGCCTACAATTACCGATCGATGAAACGTTGGTAAAAGCGTTTAAGCAATATGAAAAAGATTTTGTCAGCTCTTGGAGCACATTGTTTAAAGTGTTGGGGGGGTCCACCATACAAGGGGTTTTTTCCACCACGTTTTTGATGTTTGTTGGTAGCATACTAGATTCGTTCGTGAATGATATTTGATGACACTTTGGAAAAATATACAAATTTGTTTGGCAAGGAACTGATTAGCTTTTGAGTGATAGTGAACACAGTGGTAAAGGGTGTCCCATACACCTGTTTTTTGGAAGCTTTATAACATCTCTACCTGAGAATCAAATTGGATGAAATATGGTAATGGCCATTTTGTACGGTTCCCAACAGTTCTGCAGCCCAACTTCCGGTTTTTCACTTCCGGTAAAAGCTTTTTTTTATAATTATTTGAAGTTTCTCAGCATCTTTATGCATAGTACAGCCTACAATAATGAATTGATTATGATGAAACTTACGGAAAATGTTCTAATTAGTGTGAGAAGGTAATTATTATGTTTTGAAACAAATTGATTAAAGTAGCGGGGGTCTACTATACAACTGCTGACATTGTTTTTAAAGTTTGTTGGGAGCATACAGACTTCACTCATTAATCAATTCTAGTGAAACTGTGAAAAAAATGGAGAGTTAAATGACAAAGAACTGATTAGTGTTGGACAATATTGCAATAAGTAGTGCGGTGCCTCCCGAACACCTGTTTATTGTTTCAATGTACCGAATAACTGTTTTTTGGAAGCTTAATAACTAACATCTGTATCTGCTAATCGAATTGGATGAAACATGGTACATGAGCATTTAGTACGGTTCACAACAGTTTTGCAGCCCAACTTCTTGTTTTTCACTTCCGGTAAAAATTTTTTTTAACTTTTTCTCATACAACAGAGTTCTCGTACAACAGTTTGTTGGGATATCGCTGCTTTTTCTAATATTTTTATAATTAGAACTACGTGAAATCTATAATATTGGTTAGCCTTTAATTAAAGTATTTAATGGATATTAGCTCACTTTATGTCCAGAACACTATGTTTCCAGAGCTGTGGTGAAGTCAACCTATCAGCCTCGCAATATTTTTCTTTTGGCATCTAGATGATTTTTGACCAAATTTTTTCTTTCCAAAAAACGTTTCACCAGATGATTTTTCACTAACCGAGTCTAAAAGTTTCAAAACAATCCGATCCGATGTAACCTCAGTTTCAGTTGCTTCGATCCCCATTATGAAAGGCTTGTAGTTGTCAGTTAGACCAGCCAATAAAATAACACCAGTCAATTCGTTAGACATCAAAAAACCAATCCCATTCAGCTTATTTTTCAGATTTAAGATTTTATCTACATACTCCTGCATGTTTTTTTAGCTGTCCAACCTGGTGGATATCATATTACGAAGCAAACCAATTTTCTTTGTAATAACTTTATCCTCATACATTTTCTTCAATGTATTTTATATCTCTTCTGCGGATTTACAATTGATGATATGAACGTAAATCGAAGAGTCCACACTGAGAGACAACAGTGCTTTGCAAGTTTGCAAAATTTTTTCTTCCTTCTCATCTTTCGACTTTGGAGAAATGAATTTTTCCAGCCCTTTATATGCTAGAATGTTGGTCATAGCAAATGACCATGTGATGGTTATTTTCATTCTCCTTTAATTTCGGAATATCAAAGTCCTTTGACATATCGAAATCTTTATTTTTTAAATAAAAGTTGACTTCACAAATTTCTATCACAAATATTCACAAATTAGTGTTCACACAGAAAACAGTCATTTCCACACAGAAGTTAAATTAAATTTTAACACACATCAAATAAGCCAAAAACGGTGAGTTCAAAAATTATAAAAATATTGTTTTGCACTACATATCATATGACACCTAACATGACATGATCGAAAATAATTTTTTTCAAAATGTCTACTATGAACCCCCTTCAATGAACTTTTGAAATTACAACAAACAAAAAACTTTTTGTTTCGATTTAGCAAAGTTCCTACCCCCGTGAATTTTTTTAAATTTTTTGTTTTGTAATGTTCGCAGACAATAAAAAATTTTACACTTCTGAAAATAAGTCGAAAACTGTGCTTTCGAAAATTACAAAAAAACTACAAAAAAAAATCACCTTCCATATGACACTCCTTGCCATGATCAAAAATAATTTTTTTTCGTAATTTTTACTCTTAACCAATGAACATTTGAAATTATAACAAGCAAAACAAAGAAACGGTTTTTCTATGCAAAAATCATATATCCATGAATTTTTTTAATTTTTTTCTCTTGTAATGTTCGAAGTTAAGGGAAGAAAGAAAAAAACATTAATTTTTTGACTATAACTCAAAAACTAAGCAGTCGAAAAATTGTTGATTTTTTTTTAAATATTTCCATCTTTTTCGATTTTTCTAAACCAAATTCGATTCCTTAAAAAAAATTGTTGTTTTACTATCTTCTTATCTATGTCCATAAAAAATAGATAAAAAAATATGTAAATGAAATTTTTTTTAGGAGGTGTGAATAACGCATTTAATAACTGTAAAAAATTTTTAGTTGATAGCTTTAATAGCTTGTGAGTAAATCGATTATGTACAAATTCGGACGGACACCGAAGTCTCGTCAATAGGGTACCATAGATAGGTACAGCAATAACTAGATTTTTATACAAAAAAATACAAAACATCCATTACCTATTAAAGCTCAAAATGATTTATACAACCTTTAACCGTATCAAAAATAGTTTTCTACTCAAACAAGTACAATGTCCATAGAGTTTGAACAAATACAAGAGTACCAAACAAGAAAACAATACCGTAGAACAGTAAATATTACGAACCATTTTTTTATTTTTGATATACAAAATAAATACACCATACGGGTAATTTGGAACGGTACTGAATGTATTTCTAAATAGATAATGTGATTTGTAAAGTTTAAAAGAATTTTAAAAAAAGTTTCTAAAGAGTAGTATGAAATTTGTCTTACATATATACAGAGTTGTTACATTAAATAGTTTGAATGGTAGGTAACATACTAATGGTTTGGTTTTGTGATAATTGAATAGAACTAAAAAATTGAAAATTAAACCAAATGTAATGTTTATACTCTTATCAAAACAGAAACAAAAATAATTTTTGGGGATTGGAAGTAAAAAGGACATTTGAGACTGCGTTTTAACCGTCGGCTAGGATATATGTTCTTTGTACAATCTAATTTTTAAAACACACTCAGTATATACATAGCTATTAAAATAAAACTTAATAAAGCAAAATATGCGAATTTATCATGCAATTAATTATTTATTAATATAAAAATACTTAGTTTGGATTTGGGTTTTAGTTAACAGAAAATTTTGCTCTCTATCCTACTTTTCAAAAAAACAATGATGCCATGAGCTGATGAGTTAGATCAAAAACATTGTAAATTTATTTGTAACAAAAGCAAAAAAAATATTCAACAGTAAAATCATCAAAATAAGTTTCAGAGTTAGTATGTCAACATCAGGTAAAATGTAATCCGTTAAACATTTTGTTTTAAATAAAATGAAAAATACCTGTACGAAAGGATACAACCTTTGATCCTTAAAAATATGTTTCAAAAATATCCTTTTATTTTTTTTTCCTCTTCAGATTTAGAACACTAATCTAATGAATAAATTGATATAAAAATATAGAAAACATAAAAAGTTTGTTTTTGTTCAGATTTAGTTTTTTTTGGAAAGAGAAACTTTTAGAATTAAAAAATTAGATATGTTATTAGAAAATTTATGTTAGATGACCGGAATGACCTACTATCTAAATTTTTTGTATTAAAATGAAATTTCCATGTATTTATCATTGTCGTTATTGTAATAAATATTCTGGAGTTAACATTTAATTCGAAAAAAAAAAATAAGTGGTTTAGTATTGTACCAGTATGTTAGCACGTGATCTCAACCGCTTAACCGTTTGCAACGCTCAACACCTTTATGATTGTGTCAACAAACCGATTGTGACAACAAACTAAACTAAATAAATGGACGAAAAAATGCGATATAAAATAGAATATAGATTTTTTCAAAATAGAGTCTTCAAAATGAAGTTTTAATCCCAATATATTTCAGCATCGTATTTGGGAACTAGTAAGTAACAAGAGATAATGATTTTAAAAAATAGGTTGTCACATTTAAAATGATTGTAGATCTTTAAAAATTTAAACGATTAATGAAAAACATCAAAAACATAGTTATATTACCATAAATAAACTTTTTTAAAAAATAGTATTCATAAATTAAAACGTTTATTATTTCAATACTGAAAACTATTCCACAAGGCACTAGTAATAACTCACAATTTCCAAATTTTAATAATAGGGCTATTATTTTGAAAAACGTACATTTTTTTGTTGATTTTTAAATTTTTGAGTTTTAAAAAATCTGAAATTTTGATGTATTGTTGGCATTGACAAAAGGAAAAAAGTTGTTTCTGCTTTTATTTTTTGAGTACTCTGAATCGGAGTTATGCGCGGTTGAATTTTGAGGCTTTTTCACGTAGTTTTTGGTAATGGTGGCAATGTTTTGTGAATACGTGCCACAAATTTCATCCGACTTACGTATATTTTTGCAAGTAAAAAGTAAAATAATTGAATAATTGAAATAAGTAAGTTTAAAATTAATAACTTTTCTCTTTTCCGCTAGGCGGCGCGTAAAACCTTGGTTTACTTCAAAGCTCATATCTCAAAAAGTAGGCTTTTTTTTTTTTGTTTTTCACAAATTTTAAAGTAAACATATGCAGCTATAAAATTGAGAAATAAAAAGTCAGCAATTCAATATGGATTTTTTCTTACGATTTTTTAAAGTTTGGTATATGAAAAATTCACATGTGTTTTTTTATTAAGTTAATAATCCTGTACTAAATGTGGATCTAATAAATTAAACATTTCATATTTTAACACCTGCAATAAATTTGAACCATTTTCTGTGCGGTTAAATGGTTAAAAACTTATTAAAAATTAATTTAAGTTAAGTGGTAAAATAAAGGAATTTAAATTATTAAAAGGGTGTGTAAAATGTTTATTCATTTTAAAAAATGTCTATTCAGCCCCCTTTTTACTAATTAAAATCTCATTAGGAGATCATAATTTTAACATTTAAAATTTCTAATGACGCCCAAAAACGGTTTTTGACCAAATTGTACTTGAATCCAATCAAAATATATTAAATTGTACCTACCTAATTTTACCTGATTCTACCTATGTCAAAACTATTTCAAGGGTATATATATTGATTGGATTGCCTTATAATCAATTATATTCCAAAATATTTAGAAGACATAACGTTTAGAAAAGATAATAATAGAAATGCCTTTCAAATTGTGCTGTAACTTGTACGGTCTCAAAAATCATCAGCGGACATCAACAAATGTGAAATTGGTCACACCAGCTGTTATTCAAAAAGCTGCGACCCTAAATTTTACTTTGCGTGATGACCAGTTTATATGTGAAACATGTCGCACTTATATCTATAAAAATAAGGTAAATTTAATTATTTTATTAAAATGAATAAAAATTCATATGCAACTAATATTTTCTATACAGCAGCTTTCATTTTCGGAAACTATCGATAGTGAAATTATTTCTATAAATCAGGATGTTGAAAACGTTCCAACGAACGAAAATATTCAAATACCTCCAGCATCTTTAGATCCATCACCAGTTTCGGTTGATACTATATCTCCACCAGTTCCTGAACTACTTAATGACATTTTAGAAGATATTAACAATGTTCTTGGAAGGTTAGCCGAATCTCCTATCAAACAAAATCATATTACAACAGGAAGTTATAAAAAAATTGCAAGTGTCACATCGGCAATAAGTCAAAGAATATTTTAAGTAGATTCAGTTAAAGTGTTATCACCAAACGAGGAATGTGAATATACATCATGGCTTATGAACCTTAAAAAAGAGATTAAAGATGCCAGCTGTAAATCAAAACAAGTGTTTTTGTTGACAACTCTACCACGTAAATTTTGGTCAAATCAACGTATCCAGGATGAATTTAATGCATCAAGATGACTGGTAGAATTCGCCATGGATCTGTTGGAAACAGTAGGTCCTTACAGTTGGCCTCAGAGCAAACAAGTGCACAGTTTGTCACAAAATATAGTAAAACAAATTCAAACATACTTCTTATCAGAGGAAATTAGTAGAACAATGCCTGGCCTTAAAGATGTTGTTACTATTACAGAAGGATCGACAAAAATTAAGAAATCAAAGCGGTTGGTGTTATGGACCCTCACCGACATCTACGAAATGTTCTTGGAAGAAAACAAAGAACTCAAGGATTCCACTGTTTTTTACCGGATAACAATACACCCGATAAAATAATTGCCAAAATGTTTTCTTTTTCTGATGATCATAAATATTTCAGTTTAAAGGCAAAAAAAATATATAAATTAATTTTTTAATGTATTTATTTATAATATTGATTAAATTATAATGTTTATAGGAAAAATATTTTTTTAATGTTTTTTTCTAATGTTAGTGTTGGTGATGTTGAAATTATAACAAAATCTTCGATCATTGGGATCTCCAATTCTTATTCTGAATAAAAACCTGTTTCTCAATCAGAAATACACAAAAAATGGTTCAAATTTATTGCAGGTGTTAAAATATGAAATGTTTAGTTTATTAGATCCACATTTAGTACAGGATTATTAACTTAATAAAAAAACACATGTGAATTTTTCATATACCAAACTTTAAAAAATCGTAAGAAAAAATCCATATTGAATTGCTGACTTTTTATTTCTCAATTTTATAGCTGCATATGTTTACTTTAAAATTTGTGAAAAACAAAAAAAAAAAAGCCTACTTTTTGAGATATGAGCTTTGAAGTAAACCAAGGTTTTACGCGCCGCCTAGCGGAAAAGAGAAAAGTTATTAATTTTAAACTTACTTATTTCAATTATTCAATTATTTTCCTTTTTACTTGCAAAAATATACGTAAGTCAGATGAAATTTGTGGTACCTTTTCACAAAACATTGCCACTATTACCAAAAACTACGTGAAAAAGCCTCAAAATTCAACCGCGCATAACTCCGATTCAGAGTACACAAAAAATAAAAGCAGAAACAACTTGTTTCCTTTCGTCAATACCAACAAAATATCAAAATTTCAGATTTTTAAAAAATAGTTGTTTTTTTTTCGATGTACGTTTTCAAAATAATAGCCCAATATATTTTTTTTATTATAAATTAAATATTAAACATATGCACAGTTTGAATGATTAAACCACAATCAAAATTTTATTTACAATCAATTTAAAATCTAAACGGACTATCTTTTTATACATAACAATTATTTTTTATGGCTATATATTAAAATTATATATTTTCATTTACTTAAACAGCTGATCCATATTATAGTCGAATACGCAAAGCCCAAAGTTTATAAATCGTATTAAGTTTATGATGTTCGTAAACATTCCGGCCACCATGAATCAATAGATTCAGCATACCGGAAGAATACATAATTTGCCAATTGTTCTCTTCATTATTCCATTCTTTGTTTGAATTACAACTACTCGAACTAGTTTATCTTCGCCTGGGATAACCTCAATAACACGACCAATCATCCACTTATTTGGAGGTAGATTTTCATCCTTTACTAGTACAATGTCGTTTATCTTTACATTTTTATTCTTTATCTGCCATTTGTATCTTTGCTGGAGAGATGTGAGATGTTCGCGATTCCATCGTGTCCAAAAATGTTGCATCATGTTTTGAATCATTTGTCATCTTGTTAGTCGAGACAATTTAACTTTCTTTAAATCGAGTTCTGGTATAAGTGTGCTTGCATGCCCAATAAGAAAATGCGATGGAGTCAATACATCAATATCTTCAGGATGGCCACATAAAGGCCTAGAATTTAGAATTGCTTCCACTTGCGTCAAAAGTGTTGTCATTTCTTCATACGTTAATATTTGATTGCCAATTTGTCTTTTCAAGTGGAACTTCATGGATTTAACCGCAGCTTCCCAAAGTCCTCCAAATTGAGGAGATGCTGTTGGAATAAAGTGCCAAGTAATGTTGTCGCTTAAAAGAGAATCAGAAATTGTATTAGTCTTATTGTGTAAAAATTGGTAAAATTCTTTTAAGACTCTATTGGCACCAACAAAATTTGTGCCGTTGTCGCTGTACACGGCAGTGCACAATCCACGTCTGGCCGTAAATCTTCTAAATGCCCCCAGAAATGCTTCTGTTGTCAGCTCACCAACAAGTTCAATGTGTATTGCTTTTACACTAAAGCAAACAAAAATACATATGTATCCCTTGATTATTCTTTGCCCTCTACCTCGTACGAGTTTTAATGAGAAGGGTCCCGCGTAATCCACACCCGTCTTCAAAAATGGTCTGCTAGGCGTCACTCTTGCTTCTGGCAGATTACCCATTAGTTGTTTCGCAGAAGTTTGACGATGACGAATACATATAACACATTTATGTAAGATTTTGCGAACTAAATCTCGACAGCCCACAATCCAATATTGTTGCTTAAGGATATTTATTAATAGCGTTGGACCCGCATGCAAATATTTCAAGTGCTGTTCTTCTACTATTTTATGTGTTATAATATTTTTGGCTGATATTATAATTGGGTGTTTGACGTCGTATGTTGCTAATGATTTTTGGATTCTCCCACCCACTCGCAGAATATTATCTTCATCTAGAAACGGATTTAAGGATTTTATTTTACTTGACTTTGGAAACTCTTTCTTGTCTTTGAGTGCCTTTATTTCGATATTGAAATCTTCAGCTTGTATCCACCTTATAATTTTATTTTTCGATGTCTTCAACTCGATCGTTGTTAAATTCGAATTCGAAGTAATATGCTTGAGCAACTTATAAATAAATCTATGCACCCATACTAGAACTCTTATCATTGTCGAAAACTTAGACTTATTTTCAACCAATGTTTCCAAAACAGTTTTCGATGTATCGCTTTGATGAACGCGAACAATAACACGCCTTTGTTCAATTTCTGCTTCGTCAGTAGATTTAATTATAGTTTGAGTGGGCCAATTTGCTTGATCTTTACTAAGCCATGTTGGTCCATGCCACCACAATGGATGATGGATCAACTCACAAGCCATTATTCCACGTGAAGCACAGTCTGCATGATTTTCTTCTGATGGAACATGATTCCACTGATTTCTCGGAATTAAACTCAATATTTCGGCGGTGCGATTAGCAATGAACGTTTTCCAACGACGAGGATGCGCTGAAAGCCAATATAGCACAATCGTCATATTTGTATATTTAATTCCCAGTGCATTCTTGATTGTCATAATTAGTTTTGATAAAGAGCTGCAGCACATAGTTCCAACCTAGGTATGGAAATTTGCCTCATAGGATGTTTTGGATGAAATAATATTTACGGTTATAATTCCATCATTGTTTATAGACCTGCAAAATACAACAGCTGCATACGCATTTTCCGAAGCATCCGAAAATCCATGCAACTCAACGGAATTTCCTTCAACATTCAACCATCTGGGTAGCTCTATATTTTTGAGATTTTGTAAATCATTTCTTATATTGACCCAAGTTTGTAAGGATTCCGCTTCTAATGATTGATCCCAATCCAACTTTAGTATCCAAAGGTGTTGTAAGAAAATTTTAATTCTTACAATCGTGTGTGCTAACCAACCCAGAGGATCAATTATTTTCGAGGCTTCACACAAAACTGCTCGTTTTGTAAAAGTAGGATTGATTTGAAAATTTATTTTGAATCCAAATGTATCTTTGGATGGACACCATTCCATTCCTAGAACTCTCAAGCTCAATTCCTTGGATAGTGACATATTTCTGCATTCTCTATCTTGTTCTGGAACTGCATTTAATATTTTTGTATCGTTGGATGCCCATTTTCTTAACTTCAATCCAGCCGTTTTTAAAATGTTTTGAATTTGATGCAATAGCTTCTCTGCTTCTTCAGCTGTCTGCGCTCCACTCATTAAATCGTCTACATACATGTCATTTTCAATGGCATGCGATGCTTCTGGAAACATTGTTTTATTTTCTTCAGCTAGCTTAGCTAGAATCCTTGTTGCCAAATATGGTGCTGATGCTGTTCCATATGTCACGGTAAGCAGACGATAATGTTTAATCGAGTCTGAAACACTATACTGCCAAACAATACGTTGGAAATCAACATCTCTTCGATCCACCAGTATTTGCCGATACATTTTTTCAACGTCTGCTATAAAAACAATTTTGTGAATTCTAAATCTGTAGAGAATTGTAATAAGCGATTGTTGAACTGTTGGCCCTATCATTAAATAATCATTCAATGATTTTCCTGATGACGACTTAATGGAAGCATCAAATACAACCCGTAATTTAGTGGTACTACTCGTTTCTTTCAGGACGCCGTGATGGGGCAAGTAAAACGATGCTCGTTCGTTCGCATTAATTTCAGATTCTGGAATTAGTTCCATATGATTCAGCAACTCGTATTCTTTCATAAAGCCAACATATGAACTTCTGAACAAGTCTGGAAAATCGAGCCATCATTGTCTTTAAGCGTTTCAAGGCTATCCATTTCGATTCTCCTAAATCAAGGTTCATATCTTTAAATGGAAGACGAACAACAAATCTTCCGCTTTCGTTTCGTGAAGTATTTTCTTCAAAGTGCCTTTCACACTTCATTTCTTCTTCGGTTAAGCTTTCGCTTCTTGCAACCTCTTCGATCTCCCAAAATCTTCGTAATGATTGATCGATGTCAACTTCAGTATCTATAGACTGATTACAAAAGGTGTTGACGCATGAATCAGAAGGAATTTCCCCTGCAATTACCCACCCGAAAATAGTTTCTTGGGCAATGGGATCCCCGTCCTTATTTAACATTTGCTTTGGCTTGAGAATTTTCAAAAAAATATTTGCACCAAGCAGTGCATCTATATGTCCAGGAATATTAAATGTGGGATCAGCGAGCTCTAGACTTTTTATCTTACATCCATTTGAAATATCAAACTCCACTGTAGGCAGTTCTGATGTCACTGTTGATAATATTAACGCTTTCGTTTCAATGCATTTGGTTAAATCAAGTCTAGAGAATATCTTAATTTCAGTGTATCCCCGAGTTACTCCGACTTGAGCTGAACTAACTCCTTTCACAAAAATTTTAGCATGCTCACGAGGAAGACGAAGCCTTTGAACACATGCTTCTGTTATAAATGAGTTCTGTGATCCACAATCTATCAAAACTCTACAGTATTGATACTCTCCCATCTTATCCTTAATTTTTACTAAAGCCGTAGGAAGAAGACCAACTGGTATTTTCCCATACAGTGGATTTGGCAAAATAGAATTAAGCGAGGCTAAAGTATTACTAGTTCCTGATACCTCATAATTAATTGTTTCACACTCGTTTATTGCGGAGTTAGAGTTTGCAACTAAAACATTTGATAATGTTTGTGAACCTTTAAGCTCATCAAGGTGTAACAACGAACGGTGCCTTCTCTTACAAGTATCGCATCTTCGATTAACTTTACATCTGAATACCATATGTGTTTCACTCAAACAATTAAAACAGCGTCGTTGCATTTTGATAAGATCTCTGCGTTCCAAAACATTTATATCAGTAAATTTTTTACATTCAAAAATCTTATGGGAGTTAGAACAAACAGGACAGCCACTACTAGTAGAAACATGCAATAATTTAGTTGAAGTTTTAAGACTAACAAGCTTTGATTGTGTTGGTCTTGTATTAGGTTTAGTATCTTCAATGGTATCAGATCGTTTATTTAAAAATTTTAATAAAATATCAGTCGTTGGATAATCAGTTTCCGAAATTTCATTTGCCCACAATTGTTTGCTTTCGTCATCCAACTTATTTACAATTATGTAGATAAGCCATGGGTCGCGAGCTTCGGCTTGGTTACCTAAAGCCTTGAGACCTCTTATCACCTCATCAGTTGTATCTGATAACTGTCTTATATTGTTTGCATTAATTTGTTTTATCGATGGCTGATCTATAAACTTTTGTACAAACGTATTTATAATATGTTTTTTACGATCATATCGCTTGCTTAGTTTTTGCAATGCTTCTATATAATTTGCTTCAGTGGTGACAAAATGTTTAACTAAATTTGCAGCGTTACCACGCAGTAAAGTTTTTAAAAGATGAAATTTTTGAGCACCAGACATTACGGCATTCTCATGAATGCATAAATTGAATAAATCGTAAAATGACTGCCAATCCGTATAGTTTCCATCGAACGGAGGAATTTGGCAACGCGGTGGTTTTAATTCTGATGCACCAGCTTGAGAAACATTATTTAAAGTATCATCCGAATTTCTAGATGTAAATTGATCATTTAAATTTAGTTGTCGTAGCCGCAAATTTAACATTGACACCACATGGTAGTATTTATTTTCAAATTCTTCCATATCTGATTCTACATCTGCGTCTAGCTCAAATATACTATTTTCATTAACAGTAAATTCCCGCAATAGTTCATTTGCACGAGTTAATCGAGTTTGAATTTGTTCTATTTGTGTAACATTACCAACCGTTTCAACGTAAGTCATTAACCTTGAAATTTGACCTTTAAGAACCCTATGTCTTTTCTTTAACGCAAACATTTTTATACGGAAATCAAGTAGTAATTTGCAAGTTATGTAATAAGTAAACTGTAAAAATGCAATCTATGATCAAACTAGGTCTATAATTCACAATGCACAATAATTCACAATATTTATAGTTTTTATCGTTCAAATCTCTAATCTTCGTTCACACTTTTAATTCACAAACAGAAAAAACACAGTTCTTAACTATTTCACTATATCACACATACACAAGCACAAATAATTTAATATTGTTCAATAAAATCGATTTATTTGATAGTTTACAACTTACATTTGAGAAACGTTATATTATATTGTATGTAATCTATGTTTTATACTTATCGATTTGGTTTGTGTGGTGGCTCGGCTTGTAGTCACTAATATCCAAACTGCATAAACTATCCTCTTAGTTCTCAAATTTTTCTTCAAAATAATAATCCGGCTCGAAGGACCATGAAAACTATTCCACAAGGCACTAGTAATAACTCACAATTTCCAAATTTTAATAATGTATTTTTTTTATTATAAATTAAATATTAAACATATGCACAGTTTGAATGATTAAACCACAATCAAAATTTTATTTACAATCAATTTAAAATCTAAACGGACTATCTTTTTATACATAACAATTATTTTTTATGGCTATGTATTAAAATTATATATTTTCATTTACTTAAACAGCTGATCCATATTAAAGTCGAATACGCAAAGCCCAAAGTTTATAAATTGTATTAAGTTTATGATGTTCGTAAACAAATACCGTTCTTCCTCATAGAGCAAAATGTTTATTTTCTCGATTTCACTCCTTTGGAGTTTTTTATTCTTTCATTTTATTTGCAAAAGAAGAAAATTAGTGCCTTTCTCCACCCCCCCCCCCTTTTATATTATATTTTTAAAACAATACTTTCAAATTTGAACAAAACATTTACAAAAATTATATATTTTTTTCACTGGAGAGCATCATTTTTGAAGCAAAAATAAATGTGTTATTATTTGTAAGAAAATATTTATTTCAATATATGAGCAAAAGCAATATTACTTCGGTCTGAAAGACCTAAGTATTACAACTCAAACTAAAATTCTTACCCCCACTTACCCCTCTACCGTCATTACCTACGCTGCAGGGAAAACCACTGGAGGGATTTCAAAAATTTTTTTTTCTAAAAATATGCATACTCAAGAAACATATCCGAACGGACGCTGTGTTCGGTAACTGTACCGGAAGTGTGTCAAAAAAATCATTATGTGTGTCAAAAATAGCAAATTTTCATTTTTTCGTCTTAAAAAACGTTCATTTTAATTGATTACGAGTAGGAACATTAAATTTGTAGAAATCTTGATAGTTGGGATTGGTATGTGAGATCAAAAACTAGATTATTGCATTATAAGTTTGTCAAAAAAATATTGTCATGTGTGTCAAAAGAAAGATTTTTATTTATTTTTTTACCCAATTTTTTAGAAAAAAATAAAATTGTTTGTTTGAAATGAGATTTTATTATTATTATAGAGAATTATGGATTATGAATTACTATACGTTTGTTAAAAAAAAATGTTGTCAAGTGTTTCAAAAGCAAGGTTTTTATTTATTTTTTACCCAATTTTTTTAGAAAAAAATAAAATTATATTGTATGACATTATAATTTATTTATATTATGGGGAATTATGGCATTATAAGCTTGTCAAAAAAAAAATGTCAAGTCTGTCAAAAAATGATTTCATTTATTTTTTTAGCCAATTTTTTGGAAAAAAAATGTAGCTGTTTTTATGACGTATATGTAATTGAAGATGAAATTGGACATGGACATTTTTGAATTTGTTATAGTTTTTTAAATATTTTTGGTATTATGAAAAAGTTTGTATTTTTGATTTTGTAATAATTTTTGCAATATTTTTAGAATTTCGGAAAAAGTTTTAATTTTTGATTTTGTGGGAATTTTTGGAATATTTTTGGAATTTTGAAAAATTTTTAATTTTTGATTCTATTATAATTTTTGGAATTTTGAAAAAATTTTCAATTTTTGATTTTGTAATAATTTTTTAAATATCTTTAGAATTATGGTAAAGTTTGAATTTTGTAAGAATGTTTGGAATATTATCGGAATTTAGAAAAAGTTTAAATATTTGATTTCATTCTAATTTTTGGAATATTTTTGGGATTTTTAAAAAGTTTGATTTTAATCAATTTAACAATATTTTTGGAATTTTGATTATAATTTTCCGGCAACGTATTGATGTTTCGTGTTAGTTTTGTAATAAATTTCTAAACAGAGATAAAAAAATACTTGTACTTTAACAAAAAGTTATGTTTGATATACATCGCTGCCCAAAACTAAAAACCATGTCTTCATAAAAGTTTTTTGCTGAAAACTATATCAAAATCCTTAACCCAGACCGAAGTCTTGATATCTCAGAGCTGTGAGATTTCAGCCTCTCCATTTTATTATTATTTGAACTCCTGTATTTGGGCGTGTTATATTTTTTTTAGTTGCGTGCTCTGCAAGAACGGAGTAAAAAAGGGAAATAAGGAGCATTTCAAACTTTGAGTAAAAAGTCTTTCAAAATAAATTTTTTTTTTCAAGAACCAATAGAAACTCTCACAACCCAATAAAACCAATTCATCTGAATTTACTTTACTTCGGTCTGAAAGACCTAAGTATTACATGAGTCAAAAGTGAAATTCTCACCCCCCACTTTTTTGGCATTTCTCGGCGTTTTAGTACCTCCTAACTCTAAAAATGCACTAAAAAAATGTATGTCTGTCTGCCGTCCGTTCGTCCGGTCGTCACAGCCGACAAAATCTAGAAATCGGTTTAAGGGATTTAAAAAATTTTGAATTCTAAAAATAGGTACGCTCAATGAAAAAAACCGAAAGGACGATGTGTGTTCAATAACTGTACCGGAAGTGTGTCAAAAAATCGTCAAGTGTGTCAAAACAAGGAAATATGCATATTTTTCGCTTTAAAAACGTTTATTTTAAGTGATAATGAGTTTTATAAAGCTGTTGTCCAATTTCCGTAATTCAGAGTCGCTCTACTTTCTCACACGCTTTAAATTTATAATAACAAGAACTTTTGAAGCTATTTTTACACATTTCAAACACAATTTCTTACATTCAATTCGTAATCGTCTCTTACAATAATTTTTGTTTAAATTCGTTACGAAGCGGTTGTGCAACCTCATTAATTTGGAATCGCTCTATTTCCCAAAAAGACGAAAAAAATTCAGTGATTTATAAATCAAGCAATATGTTACTTCTCGTTTACTGTAATGTCATGAACTTTTGAAGTTGTATTTACTTCTCTTTTAAACGCAATTTCTTACATCCAATTCGTAATTATCTCTTATATAATTTTTTTTCAGTTTGTTATGAAAGAGATGTGCAGACTCCTTAGTGGGTATATTAATTAACGAAAAATTCCTAAGAAACAAACTTATCGTTTTGCTATTGTTTAAAAATGGCCGTTAATTTTTACTATAAATAAGAACCGATAGATGTCCTCTATCTCTGAGTCTAATATATGATTCTGATTGAATTGTGGTTTTGCTGAGCTGTCTAGTAATGGCTTCGTTTTCATGGTGATAAGCAAAAGAAATCGGAATTTAATTAGTGCAATGAAAATAAAAAAATTGTTGATATGTTTGTGTTGTTTAATTTAATTTAATGAGTGAAAATTAGAAAAATTGATGTATGTTTTTTGTGCTGTAAATAAAAGAAAAACCATTTCCTGCGACGGGTAGAAGATATTGATTGTGCGGTCAGTTTTCGGGAATTGACTCGACCATGTTTCTTATACACCAAACACTCGTAATTGGACTTTCTTTCATGAAATCTAGTAAGTTCTGTCTATAATTCATTTTATTACTATATCTATAATTCTTGTAAGGAATCGTGATTTGACTGAGAAAACTACTAGAATAGTTATTTGGTGTTAATACTAATCCAATGAAATAGGTAAAATCCGAATCTTTAAGGCACGGTTATTTAGAACAATTTTGGAGTTCAAATTCGAACCAAAGCACGAAGTTAGCTTAATTTTGTAGTTTAATTAGGTTGAAAATCCTACAGTAAACTCAATTGGTGCATAATAAAGCTAAACCAAAAGTTAGAAAATCAATTTTGGTTAGTAAATTTTCATTTGAGTGTAGTAAAACTAGCAATATTACAACTGTGTAGTCAAAATAAGATTTGTATTACAAAATTATGCAAATAAATTGTACGGTAACTTCAATTTAAGTGTAGTAAAATTAGAACCGTTATAAACCCGCAGTAAACTTATTTCGTATATAGTAAAATTATAACAATAAATATAAGAAATTTAAATTGTGTGAATAAAGAAAACATAAGAATAATTGATTGTAGTCATTACTCCTGCTGGCGGGCGTTATACAAAAAGAAGGGGAACTGTGGAGTTTAGATCATATCCCGCACATTATTATCGCTCATCATTCTTTCGCTTTAGCTATCTTCAATAATATTACCAAATTGTAAATATCCGCCACATTCATCGTTCATCATTGCATGAACCTCTTCTACTATTTGTATTGGAAGAGTTATGATCGGCTGAACTGTAATATCAAATTTTAAGTACCAACTAAATTATTCGGTCAATATTGCCAGAATCTCTTCATCTATCTGCATTGAAAGAGTTTTGATCAGCTGAACTGTAATATCAAATTTTAAGTATCAACCAAATTATCTGTTCACCGTTGCTAGAACCTCTTCATCTATTTACATGGAAAGGTTATGATTCACTGATTCAGAGGAAACCCGGGAGTGGGATCGACTGCTGACATGGGGTGAGTACGCACATATGTATATATGTTTATGGTTATGTGTGTATGGATGGGTAGTGGTATGTACTTCTGTGTGTATGTGTGTGTGTGAGTGTATGAGGTACGAGAGCGTGTGTATGTGTGAGTGAATGTGGGGCTGGACGGGGTGATCGCGGTTTTCTTCACGTATGGGGGTCGCCAGAATCTTACTCTTTCACTTGTTTTTTTTATTTATCCGTTCTTATCTTGTAATACGCGTACAATACTGATATTTGTGCTGGAGCAGCAGGTATTTTTCGTTCGACCCCACTTACTGAAGCTAGTTTGGGGCTTTAAATACATCTCGCTAGGTACGCGGCCTGCTATGCCACTTCGTTGATGTTTAACCAAGCAGTGCTTCATTACATGAGTAAGAAACCAGAATGTGGAGAAATCTGTATGATCTGGATTGGTATGTGAGACCAAAAACTAGATTATTGCATTATAAGTTTGTATTATAATGTAAATATTAAAAGAAGAGTCAATTTGCTTTAACTCACAAAATGCGACTGGTTTAATTATTTTGATATCATGTACAATATGAGAATATACTTTACTTTATATTTTACACATCTTTTTATAAACAGTTATATTATTATTTTAATTAATGATTTCTATTACATACTACAAAGTTTGTCAAAAAAATATTGTCAAGTGTGTCAAAAGAAAGATTTTTATTTATATTTTTGCCCAATTTTTTGGAAAAAAATCAAATTAATTATTTGTTTGACATGAAATTTTATTATTATTATTGAGAATTATGGCATTATAAGTTAGTCAAAAAAATATGGTAAAGTGTGTCAAAAGAAAGATTTGATGGATCTAGTAATATAGTAAATTTCAAATACAAAATGAAGGCACTGACCCAATTTAATGGCATTATAATGATATCTCTTGATATCTCAGAGCTTGAGATTTCAGCCCCTCCATATTTTCTATTTCCATTTATTTTTAAATATCAAAGAAAACATACAATTATTAGAATAATTAATTTTACGGTAAACGAATTCTAATTTTAGTTCGATAATTAATGAGCAATCTTAACTTTTAATTTCCATCATTTTTCGTTTGTTTGTTTGTTTTTCTATTTGAACTCAAATTCGTTCATTTGTTTTATTTCTAGGTTTTCATTTTATACAAATTAAATTCAAGAATTGTATGTACAGTAGTACAATAGATAAAATATTAACTTTTGATAAGAAATCTTATTATTTGTTAATTATGTGTATTTTTCTTTTGTGCTTACGTTTTATACAAATTGTTTATTTATAAGTCAAAAGTGGAATGAGTTGGAAAATTTCTTTATAAAATCAGCGATTTGTTTTATTTTACTTTCGATTGTTATTCTTCTTCGTTCAGTAAACAATAGAAAATTTATTTAAAGTAGAACCTTTTAGGTTCACCATCATTATTTCTCCATCCACTGTACATGTATTCAGTTAAAATTGTATCTAAATAGTTTATCGAGTCTATTAAATTTATTTATCAATTTCAAAAAAAAACTCTTGAATGACGCAAATGTAGAAATAATAGAATCATCATACGTCAAAAAGTACGTCAATTTCTATGGATATAAATCAATTTATTGACATTAATTTATTACCAATTTCAAAATTTGAATTAATTGTTGTCACGTCTATCATAAATAAAATTTATGCAATTTATATTATTTCGTCTTGATGCGTTTACATATATCTAAAATTTGATATTTTATAATGGAAAACTTCAACTCCTAATTTATGGATATAAGATAAAAAAATGAGAATATTTTAAGATTAAAATTGTGTCTGTGCCTTCATTTTGTATTTGAAATTTACTACATTACTGTATCCAATAATTTTGATATGGCCTGTGACACGTTGCATATCCCGAAAGAAATCTTGAGAAACTGATACAACGTTTTTCAAGTGGAATTTGCCAGTAACCATCTTTCTAATCTATTCTAGAAATTTAGTTTGCTTAAAGCATACGACTCAGTATTCCATCTATTTGTGGAAGGAGAAACGCATCTGTTTTCACTAAACTGACTTTCATGGAGTCAAGACGAAGATGAGAACTTCAAGGACTTCAGTTTTCTTCATTGTTTTCCAGTGACAACATACGACTCAACTCTTTTTCCCATCATTTTCTCAATGGATCTCTTCCCGATATGCCTTCCAACAGTTACTTTTACTGGCCCAAAGTAGTCTATTCCAACATTAGTAAATGGTCTCACGTTCAAAGCTACCCGATCGGAGGGTAGATCAGTCATTTCCGGTTGTCTGGGTTTTGAAAACTTAACCTAACACTGCTGACATCTGCAACGGACGGTTCTGTATAAGACACGCAACCTAGGTATAACAAATCATTGCCGAATTTAATTTACAAAATTTCATGATTTTGATGCATGTAGGTAGATGTGATGGGAATGCTGCACCAGTTTGGTGGTTTTTTCGTAATCCTAAGGTAACATTAGTGGTCTTTTGGCTTCGAATCTCATACTCTTCGCTTTGTCGGCTCGACCCTTGATGCGAATCAAACCGTGTGCATTGACATATAGAGAATAAGTATATAGTGGACTGTTTGGTTCTACAGAAGATCCTGGATTCAGAGTTAGTCCGGCAACTTCATCCCTAAATGTGTCCTATTAGACTTGTTTGAAAAATGATATTTTAATATGCCTCATCTCCGTAAACGTCTGATGAATTGGGGAATTACAGTTCTATTAAATTAGTTAATTATATTGATTATTCACAAATGTCGTGGCTATGGTAGCAGCAGACATGTCAGACATAGTAAAAGCTTCTGGCCATCAACTGAATCGATCAACACAAGTTAAAATATAAGAACATCCATTAGAAGGAGGAAGCGGTTCTTCAAATTCTATATGGATGTGTTCTGATCGAGAATGTGGAATTTCAGATTGTCCTGTTGAACTTTTTATATGCCGTTCGGCCTTAGAGCGTTGGCAAGATAAACAAGATTTTGTCCAGTGATTAATATCTTTATTTAACTGGGACAAAAATATCAAGCTGTAATCAATTTACGTGTACCGTTGACACCAGGATGTGATAAGTTGTGTAGAGTGTTAAAGACAGTTTTGCGTAATGGTTCTGCGATGTATGGGCGATTGTTACCCGTTGATGTTTTGCAGACGATTTCGAATCCTGGAAGTTTAAAAAACTCTAGTTTCATTGATGAACTAGCGTGACATACGGAACCAGCAAATAAATTCTGAAATTCTAAGTCTGCTTTTTGTGCAGCGATGATAGCATCGTAGTTGAAGTGAGTCTCTTCTGATGCAGTTTCGTTGTCGAATGCACAAGATAATGGATAATGTAACCGCAACTGTGTCGTCTTTACCTTGCATATGCTGGATGTCGGAAGTAAATTGACTAACAAATCTACATGGCGAGATTGCCGTAAATTTCGTTCGGTTTTAGATTGTATTGCGCGTGTGAGAGGCTTGTTGTCAGTGTAAATTTTGAATTCACGACCTTCAACAAAATACCTGAAGTGTTTTATAGCTAGGTAAATTGTGAGTAGCTCTCGATCAAAAGCGGAATACTTAATTTCCGCGTCAGAAAGTTTCTTCGAAAAGAAAATTAATGATTCCCAATAATCATTGTTACGTTGTTGTAAAACTGCTCCGACAGCAATGTTCGATGCATTCGTATGCAGAATCGTAACGTGATGCAATAACAACGTTATTTTGCCCAATTCCGTTTTTAGCTCGGGGAATGTGAGTTGACATCCGTTTGGCCAAGTGAAAATTTTCGGAGTCTTGGGCTTCTTTAGTAAAGCGGCCAAGTGTATATGAATTAGGACAAGAGTTTCAGCTAGTTTTGGTATAAATCGATGATAATAATTTATCATACCGACGAATTGCTGAAAACGTTTGATTGATGTTGGTGCTGGGAGTTACGTAATGGCATTAATTCGTTCTTGAGAAGGTAGAATACCATTAGGTGTTATCGTGTGACTGGAATTTGAGAGTGTTTACGCCGAAAACGCATTTTGAACTCTTTATGTGAACGCCAAAATTGCTAAGTTTCTGGAAGAGTTGTTCCAGATGAATTTTGTGTTGTTCCTCATTTTTCGATGCCACTATCGTCGATATAGATTAATACGAAGTCTAAAACTCGAACGATTTCGTTTATGAAACGCTGAAACGTTTGTGCAGCATTACGTAAACCAAATGGCATTCGGGTGAATTCAAAGCGGTCAAATGGAGTGGTAATTGCAGTTTTATGTATATCTTTATGTGCGACAGGAATGAGATGAAAGGACTAACAAGGTCGATTTTAGAGAAAATTTTGCATCCATACAAATTCATCGAAAAATTTTGTGTGTGCGGTATCGGATAGCGATCAGGAATCGTGACCGCATTTAATCTCTACATGGTCTCCAGTCGAGATCTTTCTTTCGAACCATGTGAAGCGGACAACATACAGGAGAGGAAGAAATACGACAAATTCCAAGTTCAACCATATGTTCAAATTCTGTGAACGTAGCTTTTAGACAAATACGATCTAATCTGCGTGGTCTTGACACAGGCAAGTGACCAGTGGTAACAATGTGATGTACCACATTATGTTTGACCGGTAAATTGTAGTTTGGCTCTGCTGTAAGGGAAGGAAACTTCTTTAGTAGCAGGCCGTAATCGTTGTCGATCGTGAAATGAATAGGAGTTGGGATCTACATTAACCATTGTGGCATTTATTGATAGGTGAGTAGTTGAATCAATCAGCCGTTTTCATTTCAGATCGAATAATAGGCTGAATTTACTGAGAAAATCGGCACCAATGATCGGACGATTCACTTGCGCTAGTACGAAAACGTGTGTGAATTTTCGTTTAAGTCCGATATCTACCTGTAGGAGTTTCGTTCCATAGGTATTTATTATTGTGCCATTGGCGGCTGACAGAACTAGATCCATTGATTTCGGGTGATAGAATATTGATGTATACTTTGACTGGGAGCACCGAAAGGTCTGCTCCCGTGTCTATAAGAAAAGTCTTTCGGTTAGACCGGTCGTATATAAATAGACGCTGGACGGCTTGATGTGTTGCTCTCAAGCAAAGACATCTCGATTTCGGGACCTAATCGTTTTTTGGAAAAACTTTGGGGTCAGCATCCATAGTAGATTTGGATGTAGACTGACCAAACCTTCATGGAGCTCTACACTTACGCGCTGTAGTACCGAATGTTTGGTGGTAGAAACAGTAACCCGTACGGTTTAGTGAGAAGGATCGAGATATAAACCGTGGTCGATATTGGGATGGTGATTATCCTGAAATCTAAAACTGGGTGATTGGAATCAACTTCTTGAGTTAGATCGATTAAACTATGTTAGCCGCTCAAATTGTTTCTATAACCTTGATAGGCGTTCTTCCATGGTTGAGCTTAAAGATGGAGTTTCTCGCCGTGGGTTGACAACAGTGGATCGAGGATGTTATTATTATTATTGTTTCAGTTGTAATCATTTTAAGATGATGTTGTAAATACCAAATTATAATGCCACATCCATCTGCTTTGCCATAGAAATTCCGGTCCATCAAATCATCTGTTCGTAGCTATCCTATCTGACTTATTGTATCACTTGGTAGTTTCGTCGGCGACATTGAGTTTAGAAGGCACCTAACGCCACTCACGTACATCAGTACTCTCAAGGCACTCACTAACTCTCAATGCAACAAATGCTTTATAACGACGAACAAAAAAAAAGACAGAAAACTGGTAGAGGGGTCTGCCAGGCACGATAAATGCGTTTTTTTTGGATTTTTTAGTGAGCGGAATTCGCCAAAAATGCGTCTTTTAAATCAAGCAACGAGATAAATTTAGTGTCTTAGAGATGTTCAAGCAGTCCATCTATAAGTGGTAGTGGATACGCATAATGGATGGATTTCCATTTATTTCAGCTCCAAAACCATAGGTGAGCTCCAGGGACTGTTGCTGTTTTCAATTACTCTGAACTTGATTATCCAATCTAACCCTTCATAAATCAATCATTGAATCGCATATAATCGCATACATTCGAATACATTGTCCATATATTTTTTTATTTTATAAAGTGTCTTGTGTAGTAGGCATTACACTTTGTATCACAACAACACATAAAAACCTTTTAAAACCAAGGTGACACAACAACATGCGTTCTAAGGTTTAATGGATGCAAATTTCAATTTTTTATATATTTTTCATAGAAGGAATAACTAAACAATAAATCCTATCACATATGAAATATGACATAGGGCAATATTTCATGATAGTATTGAAATAATTAAAATAAAATAAACAGCAACTTTGTTTTAACAATTAACAAGAAACAAAATTAAGATGTGGTTGTCAATAATCCAGATAGTGGATTCATTGATCATCGAACGCATTTCCTTTCTCAATGATTAAAGCTTATTCATAGAGTTATATGAAGGCTCAATTCCTCGATTAAGCAATAACGTGGCATCAACAGGCAATTCTCCATAGCTAAGATTGAGGTTGGTCTATAAAGCTGTTGTCCAATTTCCATAATTGAGAGTCGCATTAAATTTATATTAATGAAGTTGTTTGTTGTTGCTTTTAAAGTTGTTTTTGCCCTTTTAAACTCAATTTCTTACATTTCATTCGTAAACATCTTTTCCATAATTTTTTTTTCAAGCTTGATGCGGGTCAGTCGTGCAAACTCCTTAGTGGGTACAATATTTAACGAGAAAAAATTCCCAAGAAACAAACTTATCGTTTTGTTATTGTTTACAAACGGCCATTAATATAATATAAATAGAATCCGTTAGAGGGCTACCTTCTCTTAGTTGATTGCAAATTTTCTGAGTGGATTCATGTTTGAACGATTGACATGTCAAATTGCATGAATTGGCAAATTTTATTTTAAATGAGTGGACATAAAATGATTGTAGTGTTTTTATTCGGGAGTTCCACGAATACTCTAGAAGTTCAACATTTATAAATGCAATTTTGTTTAGTAAAATTAAAAAAAAAATTAATAAAGTGTTTTTTTGATATAATGTTTTTTGTCTTTTCGATGATAATTGTCCAGCTAATTCGAATTAAAATAGAAAAATTGTTGTGATATTCCTAACTAAGCCAAAACCAAAATTCTTTTTTAAAATATTTATTTACTGTTAGTGTTAGTTCAAATTTAATTAAGGAATGATAATAAAATATAAAAAAAATCATGAAATTCAAAGTTATGGTTTAGTCCAGTTGTGTAATATTAACCTAAATAAAAAAATTTGTTGTACTGTAAATAAAATTTGCATTTTAAATAAAAAAAAGGTCAACAGAAAAAAATTTCCTTTGTTCGTGTGTGATTATTGTGTGATTACGTTATATGACCACAAGTATAATTCAACCAGTGAACTGCATTAACCGTTTGACATAATTATATTTGCAAGATAATCCGTGAGTCATCATCTGTAACCGGATGAAACAAAAGTAAAAACTTGAGTGATAGAGCTACAAAGAGGAAAATCCATTATCTTTTGATATTTCCTTTTTGGCATTTTGTGAGGGGGATATTGTCAAGCTGAAGATTACAAATAAAAGGTGCAGTAGTCAAAGTTTTTTTTTGTGGTTTATCGCGCTCTACATTGGCAAAGTATTCGGTCACCATCACCGGACTCAAAAATTTCCAACCATCATTGGAGGCGACAACTGGTTTATTTTTGTTACGACGAGGTGTTGTCCAATCACCGTTCATTTGGATACTCCGGTTGAATTTGGAACGTTTTGGTCTTGTATGCCCTTACCACTCGGGAATTAAAAGGAGTGGAATGAGCAGCTAATGAAATAGGATTTAGAGTTGGAGTGATCTACACTATGGGGTGAGTCAATTCATCAATTCTTTGGTATGGTTATGTATGTGTGTAGATGTGGGTATGTATGTGCGCGTATATTTAATGTATGTGCTTATAACTGTCAGAATTCAATGGAAAACACGTAAACCAGAAATTTTATTAATTACAAACCAATAAATTTTTATTATTAAAAACTTAGAAAGAATTAAAATTAAAAAGAGATGTCTTATTAATATTCCATATATATAATGATTTAGTTTGATGTAATTTTGCTGAAGGAATAAAACAAAACCAAAATTCATGATTTAGCGGCAACGAATGGAGTAGGAAAAGAATATATTGTGGACAAAGAGTATCCTCAGTCTAAGGTCATCCTAGCAATATTTAGTTCTATCTATGAATCTCAACGGATAATGTCTTGTCAATATGATACTTCTGGCACTAAGTTATAGTGTGAAAATGATTTCTTTATTATCTTTAGGGAATTTTAGGTGTGTGATTTTTTTTTGTTAGCTGTTTGCTGGAACAAAATCTGTGGAAATGTTTCAACGGTATGTAGATATGCGCCGTTCATTTGAATAACATAAGTGCGGACCCGAGGTTATTTTATTGAAAGCAGTTCTCAAAGAAAACGTGGAGATATACTGTCATCATTAATGGATTCATTGAATGGGCTGTACAAGTATGGTCAGTCTGTACTAGTGGAAGCAGTTGAACAGATTTTAGTAAATTCTGATGTCCGAAGGGATGCCTGGAACATCTTACAGTTGGCTACCGAAGGGTTAAAGCAAGATCCAGACCACAATGAAATTATGCACTGATTTGTGTTAATCATCAAACTCTGTCATTATATTCAAGCCATTAAATACAAGATCTTGTGACATCTGGTATTCTTTTCACAAACGTTTTTTCTGTCATGCAATTGAGCCGGAAAAAATAATTCTGACTGTTCAAATCAAACCATCAAGAAAATACAATCTTACCTGCTATTCTTGAATGGAAACCGGAAAAGTTCGTGTTCTGGTTGTATATCTCATATCGTACATAGCAACAATTATTAAAATGATATCAAGCTAATCTGTTTGATTGAATATGGTAACTTGGCTGCTTCAAATCGTTTGTATGGTATATATTTTTTTTTCCATCAAATCAACTACCAAATCTGCAAACGCAATTCAAGGTTGAAAATGTAAACTCATTTTGTTTTGTAATATTACATTATGGATGAAGCATACCTTAGAGTATATTTGAGTGTATGAGCGTACGAATGGAGTAGTTGATGAGTGGGGTGGTGTGAGTGTGCATATTGGCATGGACGTGTGCATGTGTGTGTGTGTAGGTGTGTGTGTGTGTGTGAGTGAATGGATGAGGTGCGAGAGCGTGTGAATGTGTGTTGAAATATGGGGTTGGACGCGGTGATCGCGGTTTGTTCAGCTATGGGGTCGCCAGAGTCTCCCTTTTTTTCACTTCCTTTTTTGTTCTTATCCAGAGACACGCGTACTATTGTTTATTTGTGCTGGAGCAGCAGGATTTTTTTCTCATCTCCACCGACTGCAGCTAGTTTGGGGCTCTAAATAAATCTCGCTAGGTGCGCGGCCTGCTATGCCACTTCGTTGATATTCCACGAAGCAGCGCTTCATTACAGTTGACTGAATAGGGTTTATCCGCCAGCACCCCTAAGATATCACCTTGGCTAGTGATATCTCACTGTTATTTCTATATTTCTTGGCTAGTGATATCTTACTTCTATTTTTTACTCACATTTATTTAAAACTTAAAAAATGTACTAAAATATTCATACTGCAATGAATACTAGTACTAGTTTTTTTTTTGTTGTAACTTATATACTGCGCACCTTTTGATTCCCCTGTCAGATACTTGTGCTCATTTTTAAGTTAATTCATTGTATACAAAACCGTTGGATTTGTTGAATCAGCGAAGAAATGGATGTATATAATTTTTGTTGGCTTAGTGCCATATTTGAAAAAAGATCAGAGTCCTGTCCGACACGAATTATATAGTGAGCACCACATTATTAAAAAAAAGTCCAAGCGGCACGTATATTCACTAGAAATAGGTAGATTACGAGATCAAACAGTTTTGTGTGCCAGTAGAATCTCATGTATCAGATTAGTTTAAACAAAACAAACTAATTTCAAACAGACATCGAACAAATTTTCTGCCTACAAGCAAAATTATATCTATTCAATTTTGCAACAAACAAATATCAAATCTACCACAGAACATGTGTGTGACAATTTATGACACAAACCTACTCTATATCATATGTCGTGCAATTACTACAAAATATCAAAATAGTTTATTTCTAAGAAAAAAAAATGAATTTCTTCTATTCAGATCTTTTATTTTTTGACTGTTATAACATTGACTGTTATAAGGTTTTTGAAAATTGTAGTTGGGGATTGTTGCAAACTTTTTTGTTGAAGCCAACAAGTCAAAAACCTCTATTTGCAGAGGTTTATATTTATAAGAAACGGATTAAAATGTTTCCACAGATTCTAAATTTATGAAGATTTTAAAAATATTAGTATCCAAACGGCCGTTATAACGGATTAAAAAAACCACTTTTTTTTCTAGTATAAAGCCTATAGTTACTTAACCATGTGTCAGATTTTTCTGATTTACAAACTTGTCCAAGATATTAATAAAACACACATTTTCAAGAAAGGTTTTTTATCTGGCTCCACAAATGCAACCGTGAGAGCGCCGGTTGATTTAAACGCATTTTGTGTTTTACAAGCTTTTTTGTTGGAGCCGCTCACTCAGAAACCTCCAACTGCAGAGGTCTTTTTTTTGAAAGAAACTGATTAAAAAGGTTTCAAAAATTCTAAATTTATGAAGTTTTTAAAAATATTAGAATCCAAACGGTCGTTATAACGGATCTAAAAAACAGAGTTTTTTTCTAGTATAAAGCTTCTAGTTTCTTAACCATGTGTTGGTTTGGGCTGATTTACGAACTCGTCCAAGATATTAATAAAACACACATTTTTAAAAAAGGATTTTTGATCTGGCCTTATAAATGCGACCGTGAGAGTGCCAGTTGTTTCAAAAAAAAATTTTTTTTTGCAATTTTTTTTGTTGGAGCCGCTCACTCAGGAATCTCTAACTGCAGAGGTCAATTTTTAAAACAAATTGATAAAAAAGGTTTTAAAGATTCTAAATTGGTTAAATTTTTGGAAATATTAGTATCCAAACGGCCGTTATAACGGTTTTAAAAAATCAATTTTTTTCAAAAAAAAGCCTCTAGTTTCTTAACCACGTGTCGGATTTTGCTGATTCACGAACTTGTCCAAGATACTAATAGAACACACAAGTACAGAATTTTTTTGATCTACCTCAACAAATGCGACCGTGAGAGTGCCAGTCGTTTTCGTTATATCTCATATCGTTTATATATATATATATATATATATATATATATATATATATATATATATATATATATATATATATATATATATATATATATATATATATATATATATATATATATATATATATATATATATATATATATATATATATATATATATATATATATATATAAATTTTTTTTTTTTTGTTTTTTCGTCTCCGCTTATCATATATACTCGTTTGGCACAAAAATTTTTCCGAAATTCCGAGATGAAGCCCATTGCAATAGGTAGATTTTTATATGAAATCTACCTAAAAATTAAGGATATCCTGACCAGTTACAATATAAAATTTAACCAACGAACACTATTACCATCCAACTTTTCTATTGAATTAAATTTTTTTTCTTCAATTTTTCATTTTTAATTTAAAACTTTTCTTTCCATTTTTAATAAAAAAAAATTTTATAATTTTCTCAAAATACATAAAGAAACCTCAATTAATTTTCCGTTTTTCCTTAGATATATTATATTAATGAAATTTAAAGAATTTAAAAAAAAGTAAAGTAAAATTGCATGATGGCGAAAAAAAAAGAAAAAAGTCGCATAGTCTATTGTTCGCGAAAAAAACTTTATGAAATTAATACTTTAACGGGCTTCCATTGCTTCATAATTCAATTTTTTTTGTTCATTTTAAGTTCAGAATTTATGTTTAAAGAATAATTACTTATAATGGAATATTTATGGTTTTATGCGAATTTAATATAAGTTTGATTTGGCCTTAAACTTTTGAGTTTTAAGGAGATTTATTTTGTTTAACGACGAGTAGAGTTACAACAAAAATTTATGTTTTTTTGTTACCTAAGTTATAAATTTGAAAACGTTATATAATTAACAATAACTCAAGTAAGGAAAAGTAGTTCTAACGGTGTGGGGGGCAAGAAAATATTAAGATTTCATTTTCTTCTACATGGTATCTAGAAAAACTTTTCGTTGATTTTAAGCAGGTCTTCGATCCTCTCGAAAGGAAAATTGTCGAATAAAAGACCCTTTCGAATGCAAAACAGCGAGTGAAATCCCAACAACAATAGGGCGTGAACTTAATGAGCGACCATAAAAAATCGGCTGACATAAAATGTATCCTGCTGTCCTGCAAGAGATCAGGATGAATATTCAAAGCAAGTTGAGGCCTATTACATGAAAAAAAGAACTGCGTATAATATATTGTTATAGTTATAAAAAAATCGTAACGAAATTTAAAAATTACTCTTGCATATGAAATTCATACAGAGAGAGAGAGAGAGGATGCCGAAAAAAGAAAATAAATATTTGATTTTTCTAAATATTACAAGTACGCCACTTTAATTACCGTTCTAAAATTGCAGGTCGATAATAATAAATATTTCATAACTGAGTTGCCTGAGAGTGTGTAATCGGGTTATCTTTAATACATTTTTATTTGCAGAAGCAGCAAAACGCAAATAAACGGAAGATAAAATGGGTTATGGCATGATCTTTATGAAAAACTCAACCTTTGAATTAATATTATGCTTGTCATTATCGTGCATAAGTACAAACTGTTACCTTCGTTTAATAGCTACACAAATAATATCGCGTCATTAAGATTCAAGGTATGTAATGAAGTGCCTCTCAAGATGATAATGGGAGTGGCTTAGCAGGATGCGTACCTAGATTTTATGTATTGCCGTTCGACTTAGTCTCAATCATCGTGAGTAGGAGATATTATAAACCTGCTGCTTCAGCACAAATGCAGAAATGTACGCAATTTTTCAAAATAGATCAGAAATGGAAACAAATACAAGTGCGAAAATGAGACTCTGGCGACCCCCTTCTACGAAAGAACCACGGTCGGCACGTTCAACCCCCTTGTTCGCTCACATACGCCCACACACACACACACACACACACACTCACTCACACCCCTATATCAAAAGAATAACGAAAACAAAATCAATTACACTCACCCATGGTTATATCCTCCTAACCTCCAAGTCCCGCTTGTCTCAGCCTTCCATCAGCACTGCTGTATAGTTGTATATGTTGCGTAAATTCCAATCAAATAATTGAAGTCGTTGAATAAAATTTGTAATTATAGTTGAAGAATCACACAAATAATCGTGATGAACATTCGTTGAATAAAATTTATGCTTATAGTTGAATAATTTAGGTTAACTTGAAATCGTTGAATAAAGGTTATAATTATACGTGGATAATCCAACAAATAATTGTAGTGAACAATCGTTGAATAAAATCTATGATTGTAGTTGAATAATTTGGATAAATGGAAATCGATGAATAATATTTATAATTATAGTTGTATAATCACACAAATAATTGTGATGAACATTCGTTGAATAAAATCTAGAATTACAGCCGAGTACGTTGAAAAAATATGCAGCAGCAATTGATATAACTAATCGTTGACTCGATTTACAATTATAGTTGACAATACGGCTGAATACGTGAAAATCCAATGTAAAAATTTGGTCGATAAGTACAGTTCAGTGTATAGGTTGCCAATAATGATGTAAATCTTGTACCAAACGTCGCAATAATTGTCGACAGTAAGGATACAAATATTGTACCAAAAATAAGTTGGAACAGCTGACACAGATGAAGCAAATATTGCATAAAAATATGTGATAAAAGATGATAAGATGGTATACGTATATAACACGAGTACCGAATTATGGTGTAGGAGCTGTAACTGATGAAATAACTGTGGTGCCAAAAATTCGTGGTGGAGAACAAGTTTCAGTTCCGTTTACCTTTCCGTCGCTGCTTTTACTACTCCGCTTATTCCAAGCATAAGACAAACACAACATATACAAATTTTTTTTCCTTTTCCTTTGTTTCAGATGGTAGCTTCACCCCAATTGGTAGCTAGGTTACATGTATTATTAATTACTCGCCACTAAAGGAGTAATATGAAAATTTTTGCTAAATCGAATGAACCGTACTTCACTAATTAATCATAATCTATTGTGCACATACTTTATTTACAATTCATAATAGGTCTAATCATGTTTAGTCTAGGTTTCAATAAGCACAAAAAAAAATTACACATAAACTAATATTACTTAATATTTTGCTAAACGGGATTGCATTATCGTGCGTATTAAATACTTAAATACAGTTTACTGTTCCTATGCCAACAATTCTATTGATATCAATTTGCTTTACAGCTTGGATTGTACTATAATAAATAATTACGGAACAATATAATTACGCTACACACAAAAAAATTTTTTCTAATATGACATGCAAATCCTATAGCGTTACATACGGCATAAAGTTTAAATAAGGTCACCCGAAGGTTAATTTAATTTAAATTATGTAAATTCTAAAAATTTAATTTAAAGGTACTATTCACACTATAATAAATAAGGACACTAATAACACTAATATACAAAATGTTCTAATCATGCAAGCATTACGGATACGGCCTATAGCTCGTATCGTATTTACTCTCGTATAATTACTTAATGCACATCTATTTTTAGCACGCTACAGTAATTAACTACACAAATGACTCTAAAGCTCGAAAGTTTTGAAAATAGGGCCTGCCCGACGTAATGAATTACTTGTTGCATATAGCTCACTTAGTTTCCACTTTCATAATAATTTTAGAGTCTCAATGGAACCTAATAATTTACCCTTCATTCAAGGTTCCATTAAATTTATCAATTTACACACAGATACAATTAATAATCACACTTTTGGACTAATCGGATGGGCTTACGTAATCATTACACTCAAGTCCCTCTATTATCACTATTCAATAATTTCCATAATTTGGAGGTAGTTATTGAACACAAAAAATAATATGAATTAAAATATGATCCGTCATACCTTTTCTATTATTCTCGCCATCTTTTTATTTTGTCATCGTCTTCGGTGATATTCAATCAAAAATGGATACTCACAAAACTCGATCTTGGGCCTTCTTTCTTTCGTTTTACGGCTTCAATTTTTTTCCAAACAAATAGCCTGGTCTGGGTATACTCCCTATACTAAGCGCCAAACCAAAATCCCTTTTAAGTTGCTTTTCGTGTTGGTTTTATTCCATAAAAAATAATCATCGCCATTTCCATTTATTTTTTTAACAATTTAGCCCAAGTTAATTGACAGAACCACACAGTATATCCAATAGCCGTCACAAAAATGTAATAGAATAATAGCATGAAAAATTTACAGTCGTTCATTATATACCCAAAAATTTCAACATCGAAAAAACTCGAATACAGTGTTTGATGTAAGGCAATTAATTCACATCCTGTATTTACTTGTTAGGAACTTTTTATAGTTACACAAAACTGTTTGTTATTTGCTATTATTGCACAAAAACAATTTTGCGATACAAATCATTTCCGATACATTAATAACATTTAACATTGAATTTAAAATGAATTAAATGCAAGTTCAATCGATGTTATGGTGTTTAGGTATTACAAAACTACAATCTACTATATCAGCACAGTGAAGTTCAGTTCCATAACGGAAAGATTGTTTTAAGCAAAATATTCGTACAAAGATAAATCGAATGTTTAACAAAGCAAGATAGTAATTCTTTGTATGTTGACGATTGGACAAATACGCACAGCTGTTATGAGGTTTGAAAACTTCATTGTGTAATTACGGTTGGTGTTTAGAAAATTCAAATTCAAGTAGTATGGTGAAATTGATCGGATGGAAGCGCAGTGTGAGTCAATATTAGTGGGTTGTAAAATTAAATATTAATGTTTATATAGATAATATTTAAGGAAAATTTTTAATTAATTAAAATTAATTAATATTATATTATATTAATTAATATATAAAATTAGTGTAATTGGTTCAATTCCTTTCAAATATGTCTGTCCAGCCAACGAAAATTTAGTTAAAAATTTTTTTTTTGATAAATAAAAAACTATGGGTTATGGAGATTATAAGAAATATGACGATTGATGGTGGATGGGTGAGAAACTATTACGAGCGGTACCAGTTAATAAAAAAAATGACAACTAATGAATCTGAGACTATACGAAAAAGGTGCCTGTTAATGATGGATGGAAAAAGAACTATTACAAGCTACTTATGGTAACCACGAACGACAACTAAAGAATCAGAGACTATAATACACTGTGTTCAAGCATTCTTCCAGGCTATCCATTACAGGTACTAAAACGTCTTAGCAAGGATCCGAAATATCCTAACATTTTGGGATTCTCAAGAAAAATTTGAAAGTCTCTAAAAACTTCAAGCGTTAAAAAATCAAACCCGCTCTCTACTTTTGTTTCACGTTTCTTGATCACATCGAGGTCATCACAGTACTTCCCGTTGCTTATTTTCATTTTTTAATATCAACCAAATTTGTCTTTTATAGAACGATACCATAGAAATAATTCATCCAAAAAATTTAAATTTTTGGCTGTTACATGCAAGTAATTTGGAAAGTAAAATGATTCAGCTGGAATCTGAACTTGTTTAAAACTTAAATAGGTTTAAAAAAATGCCTTAATTAAATGAAGTAGCTGTGATTTAACATCATTCCAATGGAAAGCTTTCATCATAAATAATAAGAACTGGATTAAAAAACAGCCATAGCAAAAATTAGTTAGGAAAAACCTGAATACAGTCATGGCTTTGTAAGGACCTGGTCAGTCCAGAAAGCAACCCCTATTAAGTTCATCTGATGTGGGTTTGAATGCGAATACCCGTTTATGAATAACCTTATTTGAATATATCCAGACCTGATTTGGTTTTTCGTATTTAACCCGTAATTGTGCCATCTGATCAGGTCCCAATATGAAATACATTACTTGGGTTTTATTTAGCCTAATTTAAGCCCTATTGCATTTGATAAAATGACAAAGTCTAGCCAAACCACAGTAGTCTCTTGTAAATTCAACTCAGAAAGTTGCCTTGTTTAATTCATTTTTTACAAGTAAATGGTTCGATCCATCCTTTAAAAGTGAAATATCTAAACAAAAAGAAAACTCTTGTCCGTTCCAGGACATCAAATAATTAATGCCAGCGCTCCTGGCTAGAGTGATCACTAAAAACATTTTTCAAGGAATTAATAATCTAACCAAAATTTCTGAGATATGTTTTAAACAAAAACAGCCATCAATTATAGAAATTCCTCCAACAATGCTAAACTCAGTGTTGGTTTAACATTTTAAGTTTTCTCTAAAGAAAATTAAATTTAAAAAAATTTTGCAATTAAAAATAATTAAATCGATATTTCAACATTCCTATTAACGCATAATAAACTATTCAAGGTCATACCAAAATGCATTTAAATGTCAAGGACACAATTTATAAGAAAACATTCGCGTTTTATTCATCCAAATCAATTAAAATATTCAAAAAGAAACAAAACAATTGAACTATTTTTTTTATTTTGAGAAAAACCGTTAATTATTTAAAGTAGAGATAGAGATTTGAGTAAACAAGTTCAATCTTGTTGATTTAATTACATAATCGATCGTATTTTGATTAGTTGAGTGTATGACTTTAATCAAACGGTTTGGCGTAGTTTCTCGCTTTTATTTTTATTTTATTTCAAGTTTTTTGTGAAAATTAATTAAATTATTTTATTATTCAATTTCAAAAAAGTTTTATCTTAGTTTTACAATTAAAAATTAATTTGTGTCGGAAAATTGAGTAGTGCAATAAAAGCGAATGTATCGGTTCGTCGCGTTGTTCTTAAACAGTGAAACCATAATGCAACTGTATGCGAATTCCCCTAAATGTGGAACTGTGGTCTTTCACGGCAGGTTGTTTAGGTGAGTTTTTTAATGTTTCTTATCACCATTTTGTAGTAACTACAAACTGTATCGGCCGAAACTCAATCCTGGTTTTAGTAAATTAGGGCATCTACCAATTGTTGTTTAGGATTGTTGAGAAATCTAAGGGTAAATAAAAACCTGCGTTATATTGCTTATTGATAATTTGACGGAATATGGTGAAACAATTTTGATTGATTAGACAACTATAGAAAGATAAAGAAATCGGAGGGTCATTGAACTTGTGTGGAAAGAAACATATATTATATTATTGGAAATTTGCCAGAAAATGCAGAACACCTATTTGATATGAATTTAGGTTCACGATTTATTTGACATGCATTTAGGTACACTATGATTACATATTAGGATAGGATTGTTAGTACATTAAAAAAGAACCTCACCGCGGAGGCAAATATGGCGAATCGAACTCCGAAATTGATTCAACATCTATTAATTTACAGAACGATGTAGTTGAGACAACCTCACGAAGTGTATATGTGAATATAAAATATAGTTCAATTAATTTTAAATATTTTTCAATTTTGACATGGAAAACTCATAATATAATGCACAAGTAATTTTTTTTCATGGAATTAGTTATTAACTTTATTCAACTACTTTTATATTGATAAATTCAATGGATTTTACCGCTGGTACTTGGCGTAACATGATGAATAATTGTATATGAAATTTCTTGTTGTAGCATTTCGCAATTGAATTTTTATTATTTATAAAATAACTAATTTTACTATATTTAATTTATGTGTTCGATCCGATTTCGATTATTACATCATCCTCAGGAGCTTACAAAAAACTGATGTAAAATTTTTTTAAATTACATATAATAATTACATCATGGTAGTACAATAAAACGGAGTACAAATATAAATCTTATTCTTAAAATTAACTTAATGTCTTAAGGTGTTGGCATAGATGTTAGGTCATATAGTAATTAAAAGTTTTTTATCTAAATTCCTTGTTCTTAAAAAGGAAAAAATTAAATTCAATAATAAATTATATGAGAAGATTGGGTGGGTGGTAAAAAATAATTATAAGAATAAAATAAAATAAACTAAACTATGAGATAGGTGAACAATAAACATAAAACTAAAATCAATGACAATTTTGAAGGAGGTGTAAATATTTTTAATCACAGGAAGTATATAAGATGAAAGTAATGAAAAGTTATAAGAATTTGAAAAGGAATAACAATTAGAATTCATTGACCATTAATTATATAAAATATAAAAAAATATAAAAAATATTTTAAGTGTTCCAAGGGATTACAATTTTTCTTTTAAGATGTGGATGACGGTTTTCGATAGAACAGATCTGGACTAGTTAATGGAGAAATTTTGAAATCAGTTTGTTCGTTAAGAACATTGTTTTGAAAGAAGAGGGCTTTTCTGATTTCAAAGGATTCTAAAGCATCTAGTTTGGGGCCTTTGGCTTCTATGTGTAAAATCTTTGTATTTTCGTTATTCTTGAAGCAAGTATTATGGTTTGTGGAAATCAAATGAGAGGGAAAGATAGAGGATGAATAACCTAGCTTGAGAGCACGTAAATGTTCAAAACAACGACTTTGGAAATTACGACCTGTTTGGCCAATATATATGGCAGGGCACTCTGAGCAAGAAAGTTGGTACACAACGGATTTAGTCATTTTGTTCTGACTGGATTTGTTATTCACGAAAAGATTTTAGATGGTGTTTCTGTTATAACATGCACAGTTGAAATCTGTAGATATCGAAAGTATATTTCCAAGATTTTGACTGAGATTTCCTGTGTAACAAATGTTTTGCTATTTTTTGGGTTCAGGGGTTTGAGGTGTGTAGATTAACTTATAGGCGGCACGTTTCTATTTTTTATTTAATATTTTGTAAACTACATTGTGCTTGAAACCATTGCTTTTTGCAATGTAAAAAATAGTGTTCAATTCTGTTTAAAAATTTATACGCGAAAGGGGAACGTTTATGAGTCTTTCCTTATGAGACTTTTGTGAGACGTTTGTGAGACTTTTATATTGCATTTAACACTTTGTATTTTAAATAAACCTCCATCTGTTGTCAAGAAAATATTTATATGTAGTTCCCCAATCTCATTGATATTATTTGCAAGCATTTTTTTCTTTGATTGAATAATAAACTACCAACTTCTAGATAAGGTTTTCATTACTTGAACTTTTTTTCAGTGTAAATTATTCTTATATTTGGTGCGATTTGTTTAAATATGATGAGTTTATATATGATAGGATAAGAATGTCTGAATACAGTTTCGCATGACTATCTAAGTTCAAATGTTGTTGTAAGAACATAAATTTATTTACGAAGTGTTGATTTACTTAAATTACACAAAAATTCTCCGAAATAGTGGCGGAGTAAGAAGCCAACACATGTTTATAAGCATATGTTGAGTCAAATGTGAAGAGAAATATTATTTATAAAACTGCTATAAAACTGTTGGTTTCCGTTTTTTAGACATTTGTATGCCTATCAGTTATCAAATGGTTTTATAGTGAAGAACAAAATACATTCTTTAAATAACAGTACTATAAAGTGTCGATCTTTGTATCTGGTTGGCTTTATTAAGCAAAAATGACTATATTTTTTTGAATTTAAAAAAAAGTCATACAGCATATGGTTTATTATTGGGGAATGGCCAATATAATATCCACTCTACTAAACCAACAAAACTAAAAGTAAATTTCGCAACAGTTTTCATTGTAATTTATTACAATAGTACTTAATGGTCATTAGTCGAAGAAGCATTTTCATACTTACAGAAACTATTTGCACAAAAAAAACATCAATAAATAATTTCAAAACTCAATTTATTTTATTAAATAACTCAAAATGCTTATAATTTTTGAAATGTGTGCAAATTTTTAAGTGCCTTATCTTTGAAAATCTTACATTTCTGTATCATTTTCTTCGTCACAACAAGAGCTCGTGCATCACATGCAATTGCTTCGACTAAATGGATGCTGTCATGGTCAGATTCTTCATCCTATTTATTTTCAATAATAAGAACTGCATTTGAATTTAGAATCCGTCTTCTGAATTTTTATCATCCGCATTTGAATTTTTAATCCGTTTTCATATAAAATTATTTGTTGAAGTTTATCATTTGATTTCTGTTTGAAAACTATTTTACCGTCGACAGTTATACCGAAACACTCAAACGATCTTATTATTAAAGAAGAGGTAATTGTTTGGAATATTAAAGACACGGTCTTCACAATACTATGGTAGCTTGGGCTCTTACGACATCCAGTTTTGGTATATTATTTTGAGCTATTCTCGAACCATTGATACTATTAATTTCTTAATGCTAACTTAAAAGGAAAGATACGTCCAATGGATGTAAATAAATTTTCGTTTTCAGTGAAACTATCACAACGTCCTTACTACATTCCATTTTTATAAGTTTTTTTAGTTAATCTTTTTATCCTACACCCATATGTGTCCAATCAACACAGATTTTGTTTAAACATGGTTAATTAATTTAATCATTAATTTATGATCTATGAATCCTCCCTACCAGATAGCCACATCTATGTTTGCTGGTAGTATGGTTTGTGGAATATTTTTAGACCTTTAAAAATGATAAAACAATTACTCTTTTTACCGGACGTATAGAAACACATAAGACTGTAGTAAATCGATTTTTCCACTATTTGTATTTAAACCATCAACTATTTTCTTCTTTAAAAGCCAGTTTAAGAGAGAGATACATATCAAAATAATAGGGCAAGTCATGCATGCTAAAAATATAAGGTGAAAAACTCCAATGGTTTTTTGCTTTAATTGTTCAAAAAATCTTTAATCTTTTGTAAATTTTCTGATGGTGGTGCATTATCATCTTGTCCTTGATGCATTACTTTTCTACAACATAATAATTTTATACATCTGCAAACACCGTTAATCCATTTGTTGGAGACCAAAAATTGGACCGTGCCAACTTGGGAAGCTATTGGCTTTTCCTGTCTACGAAAGCTACCATATGTCACTATTAATTTTTTCTTGAGTTGACTTTGAAACCACTTAAATGTGTAGGATTTAATTTCTGGTTAAATATTTTTTCTACCGATACCTTAAACACGACATCTAGTTTTATTTGTCTTCATCAATGTATTTAAATTTTTAAACCACTTTTATTATCCTAACTGGTGTAAATAATAAGTAAAACTAATATTCTATTTTGTAGCTTGCATTTATTAATTGACTTAGCTTTTTCCGCCACCATCTTCTTCGCTGTCACATCTAATATTCCAACCCTTTTAATGTGATATATTTTTATTTTGTTTATATTACTTATTTTATTTTTGTCCAATTTTTCCTTTAGAGTTCACTTCACATATAATTTTTTTTTGTACTTCACTCTTTCCGTTTGATTACTATTTCTACTGTCTGCTTTATCCGATTGTATCGGTAATTGTTCCTTGTTTCCTGGAAACATGTTTTGCTCTTCTTTATTTCAGTATTTTTCTCTTCTGCCTTATAACTGCTATTTAATCTTCATGTAATATATTATTCTTTGTTCAAAAATCTGGTAATTTGTCTCTAATATCTTTTCTAAAAAGAAGTTCAGCCGTACGTTTTCCTACTATTTTATGTGGACTACTTCTGTACATCACAAAAAATTCTCTTCAGTTTCCACCTGTATTCGCACTTATTCTATAATTAGAATACTTCGGTTCTGTGTCTCCACTTTTCCATTTTTCTGTGGTCATATTGGTGTTGTATTTCTTATAGTTATCCCATTTAGACGGCCGAAATTCTTAAATTCTTGAGATCGGAATTGACCTCCACAATCGACTCTTATTGATAATGGTATTCCAAATCATGCGAATATTTTCCGTAATTCTGCTTCGGTTTTTAGAAACATCAATTTTCTGCATTATTTGGATTTCGATATACCGACTATAATAGTTTACCACACATAATAAGTATTCACCAGTAATCCATAGTGGCCCTAAGTAGTCGATCGCAAGATCTTCCCATGGCCTTCTGGCATTGTTTTCCTTATCATGGGTTCTGTTGACAATGGAAGTGCTACTAATCTAGAGTTTTCACATATTTTTATCACGTTTTCAATATTTCGATTGATTTTAGGTCACCACACTTTAGCCCGTATTCTGTTCTTCATCTGAGACATTCCGAGATGACCTTCATGTGCTAGCTCTAGAGTTCGACTTCTTAATTTGTTTGGAATTACAAAATATGTTCCTCTCAACAAAACTCCTTCAAAAAACATAACTCTTGATCAATCAATTTATATGCACGTAAATCTTCTGCCCATGGTAAATAAATAAACAAACAAATAAATAAATAAATCTGACACAAGCGAGAAAGCGGATCAGCAATATTAGTTTTCCCCAGTCTGTTAATTATTTTATATTTATAAGGTAATAATCTTAAAACCCATCTATCGATCCTGGCACATGGCCTGAATTTTGGACCAAATAGAACCTCCAATGATCTGTGATCTGTGATCAAAGAAATTTTTTTGCCATATAGGTTAATAGAGAACTTCCCAACAGACCATACCAACGCAAGAGCTTCTTTTGCAGTCTGACAAAACTTTTTCTTGGATTCTGACAGATTCTATTCTCTCTTTTTCTGGTGTTTACATCAAATGGAGGGATTTTGCGGTCTGTTTAATCAGCTTCTAATCATTTATTTCCATGACCAGAGTCTCGCAACCACTAGCGTTCTAGTTATTGATGGACGTAAATTTTTGTTTCGGTTTTTTATGTGTTTTTCTAAGATTTAATTACTAAATGAGCAATTTCACGAAGATTCAACATCGTTTTGACTTGACCCCTTTTAATTTTGATTATTTTTTGTTTATGGATAGTCTTGGATAAATAAAAAATACGAGTTCTCTTAGAATTTTTTTTTCGACCAGGGGTCTTCACAGGGTACCCCTCAATTTTTTGTTATTTTGTGATGTGAGTGCATTTTGACGAGCGATTGTAGAAAAACTACTCAATCGATTTTCATAAATGATATGTCGTTGAATAGGTATTAGAACAGAGTATTTAAAAATGTACACTGTTAATTTTTTGAAATAATTTTTAACGGTGTAACATAAGAAAAAAACGGTGTAATTGAAAAAAAGATGGCATAGCCTCTTTTTTTTTTTTTTTTAAACAAAATTGAAGCTTATTTTATATTTAACAACTTGTGAAAGTTAAGGACTAGCATCGTTTTTTGTTTTTTAAAGATAAAATTCGTTGTGCATATGACTGTCGGGAATCAGTTTTTTTTGTTCTTAAGGAAAATTATAAAAATGGCGTTATAAACTTAGAGATTTTTTTTTATGTTAAATATCAAATATTTTATTATTAGATGAACTTTTTGAAATATTATAAAAATTATATATGTAGTACAATAAATAAAATAAATACAATTGTTAAAAATGATTTACTTATTTTACAAACAGAAGTTTCTTTTGAATAGGAAAGCACTTTTGCAATTATTTTCTTTGTATTAGATGGCATAAAAAATGAAATGTTTATTTGTCACTTTTAGTAATCACTTGTCACTCTTATAAAAAATAATTTGACAGTCTTGACTACAAACAAAAAAGCCGTATAAACAACTAAATCTATTTAGGAACTTTTGACTGGAGAAGTATTATGTTCGTATTATGTTATTATGGAATCATAAAGTAAAAGATTGTTTTTCAACATTAAATTACAAATATTTTAGTATTGAATAAACTTTTTAAAATATCATACAAATTATATATGTGAAAATAAATATAGTTATTAAACATTATTTACTTATTTTACATTCAAAAGTTTCTTTTGAGTTGGAAAACATTTTTGCATTTATTGTCTTAGTATCTACTGGTGCAAAAGATTGAAATTTTTGAGTTCCACTTATAGTAATCGCATTTTAATCGCATTGATATTCGCATTAATCGCATTGATATTCATTTTTATCGGCGTATCCAAAGTTCATGGTAGATTCCCATTTTAAAGCCCTTTCGAAAAGTTTTTTTGGTGTATCAATAATATTATCTTCGCTCGCCATACTATAACGGTGTGCAGCACGCTTCAGTGTACCACCAATTCCATCACAAGGTCCCTTTCCATGGCTGGTAGAATGAAAATGCCATTCAGCGTCAACCTTAAAGTCTTTCTTATGGTGGCATAAGTTAAGAATCCGAAGTTTTCAGAAAAATCCCCTTGAATGAAGCACTCTCCTGCTTCTAAATTTTTTTTTTTTCCTCAATGAATGTAGATTGTTGTTTTGCTATAAAGTTGTGTGGTATCAAAATTTGTAAACGGCAAATAAATTTTTTCATAAATTCTTCTACAGTTTCTATTAAAGTATCCAAATTGCATCGATCAGTGGTATTCCATTGTTGATATTTGACTTGAAGGATTCCTTTAACGTCAAAATCATTTAGTAATTTTTCTTTCAGTTGTTGAAGTTTTTTTGAACACTCATTGTACACATTGCATTTTGAACATTCAAAACTTTCTCACCGACCAATACATTTCGGTATCCATTGATGGCTTTTCTTCTGCGTCTAAATTAACTAACGCTGATGTACCACAAGGTTTAGTTTTGTCACCACTTTATTTTTAATTTTTTACTTTTAAATTAAAATCACCAGCAACCCAATAAATAATTTTTCAGATGATAGTACACTGTACAAGTCATTTGTTTTCCTATCTTTAAAAGGGAAAAGGCATGAATGAATAAAGCCCACCCGGAGAGACTCTGCCATAAATGTAAATGATAGCCTGAAAGTTTCCAATTGGGGTGACTGAAATATGTTAGATTTTAACTCAACCAAAACATGACTATTGATTGTTGCCAGATCAACGACCGAGTTTGCCAAAGATATTTCGCTTATTGTGTTTCGATTAAAATGTCGCAAAATTTTGCTGAACTTGACTGAAATTGCTTTTTAAAAAGTTCATTTAACAATAAAATATTTGATATTTAACATAAAAAAAAAATCTGAATCTAAAAATCGCCATTTTTATAATTTTCTTTCAGAACAAAAAAAACTGATTCCCGACAGTCATATGCACAACGAATTTTATTTCTAAAACAAAAAATGATGCTAGTCCTAAACTTTCACAAGTTGTTAAATATAAAATAAGCTTCAATTTTGTTTAAAAAAAAAAAGAGGCTATGCCATCTTTTTTTCAATTACACCGTTTTTTTCTTATGTTACACCGTTAAAAATTATTTCAAAAAATTAACAGTGTACATTTTTAAAAACTCTGTTCTAATACCTATTCAACGACATATCATTTATGAAAATCGATTCAGTAGTTTTTCTACAATCGCTCGTCAAAATGCACTCACATCACAAAATAGCAAAAAATTGAGGGGCACCCTGTGAAGACCCCTGGTCGAAAAAAAAATTCTAAGAGAACTCGTATTTTTTATTTATGAAAGACTATCTATAAACAAAAAATAATCAAAATTAAAAGGGGTCTAGTCAAAATTTCCCAAAAATTTGCTGAACTTGCGTGAAATTGCTCAAATAATAAATCCTCTCACATAATAAAATATGACCTAGGTCAATATAATATTTCATGATAAGATGGAGGAAAAGTAAAATAAGAGGTAAAAAGCGGCAAATAATGCAGCTATTTACATATTCATAGATCTTTTGGAGTACTTATTTAATCTACAAAGTCCACATATGACTGTTAATTTTTTGAGCAACCTTATTAGTCTACCATCATCAAGGAATACTCCTCAAATAAGATTGAGGTTCTAACGTACCTAAAATATCACTTTGGCCTGTGATGTCTCACTACTATTGTCAGTGGTTTGTGATCTCTCTCACGTTTCATTAGATAGCAGAAAATCAGTCAAACCCGATGATCAAAAAATTTACATTTCAACAAAAACAAATAAGTAAGAAAAACGAAGGTACAATAAAACTAATCTTATATAAATATTTAAAGTTGTTTCACATTAATAATTTTATCTACACACCATAACATCCCACATCAATCTAATCAAATTAATTCCTCTATAAAACAATCCGAAAGAAACTGATCCTTTTAGTTTTTAAATTAAACATTACATAATTTCATTTAACCAATCAAAAGACCATTATAATCTTTGAAATCCCTTTTCTATTGAATTATAAATGTACAACACTTTCTCATTTTTATTTCCATTTCATATAAAATCAACAAAAAAATATCTCATTTAAAATTCCGTCCGCTTTTCCAATTACTCAATTTAACAACAACAACAAAAAAAAATGAAAATGAAAAAAAGAAAATTCCATCAGTAAGTTTACTTTCAAATAAAACTATTTTAGATTTTCACCCTTCGGTACGACGACGTAGGTTTGTTTGTATCCCGTTTTCTCTGTGCAAATATTTCAATAATTTTATTTTTATATTTTACGTGAACAGCAAATCGTAATTGATTTTTGGATTATAAGTATATTTAAGGGAATACAAATCACCTTGTTCTCTCTACCCCATTCGAAAAGTTTGAGTTTGTGCTTTCCGAAAATTATATCAGTAGGAAAATGAACGAGATACATTTCAATCAATTCTTCGTGGTTTACTTTTGGTTCAAAAGATTTATGTAGGATGAGATAGATCATGAAAAATATATTTCGAATTGATTTATGGAATGGAAATAAGAGATGTTACGTAAAGGAATCGAATATTTTTGTTTTATGTAATTAAGTTTTGGATTGTTGAAGAAGTGTAATTGAAATAAGCTTAGGATACAGAAAAATATTTTTTAATTTATTTATAAAACTTTTTCTTTTGATTAGAAAGGTAGGTGAATAGATTTTAATTTTATGTCGGATTTGTGTAAGAACTTAAGGAATTTATTTAAAATTTTTTTGTTTTTTTAATTAGTGCTATTGACATACTATATAACCTCAGATGTCACATTTAACTAGTCAATGTGATTCATAAACAATACTAACAAATCAACCCTAGTCTGTCAGTGGTTGCACTCTCAATAATATAACCTTCTATATGGGATTTTTTATTGCGGGAGACAGTGAGTCACATATGATCGAGGAATATTACTGCAATAAAGATTTGTTTCGGCAAGTTTTGAAAAGAATAGTTGTTTTCCATTATTTCGTATTTATGGAATAAATCTTTTCGTAAAATATTAAAATATATCAAGCATTAACAAACACACGGTCCGTGTAAATAAAATCAACGCAATTTCCAATGTTCAATGAATTACAAACTCAGAAAAGACAAAGCAAATGGTTAAAGTTGTTAATTTTTTAAAAATCTTATGTTATTTACTTGAGATCAGATAGTCTAAATAATCTGTTATGAATGATGCGTTCAAAAATGTTACCATAAAAAATTTATATAAAGTAAGTTCCAGACTTATGCATGGAGACCAGTTTAAAAATTTTTGAATCGAGTGGAAAAGTTGATTTATTATTATTATTATTATTTATTCTGTATTCAGTTCATAAGAACAAAAGGATTCTCTCTTCGTCTCCATTTTTCTCTGTTTTGGAGCGTTCTTCTCCAAAAGTTATCCGCATCATAAATATCGTCTATCCACTTCCTTCTTGGACGTCCTACCCTTCTTTCCGTATTCGGGAACCAGTCTTCAATATACTTTCTCCACATTCCATCCGTTGTCCTTTGTATGTGTCCAGTAAATTGCCATTTTCTTGATCTCGTAAGCCTAGTAACGTCAATCACCTTTGTTTTTTCTCGTAATTTAACATTGGATAGCCCGTCATTCAGTTTGATGTTTAGTAAGCTTCTCTCTCCATTTTCCTCTGGGCTACTGCTATTCTCTCTCTCTCTTTGCTCTTGTGTGAGGCTCCAACATTGAGAACCATAACTCAGCACCGGCAAAACACAACTATCCATTAATCGTTTATAGTGCACCGGACAATTTCCTTTGAAGTACTCTTTCAAAGACCAGAAAGCTTTCCACGCATTTGAAATCCTTATATTAATCTCTCTTTCTTGTTCATCACTTTCAAATGATAGAGTTACTCCTAAATACCTGTAGTGATCCACTTTCTTCATTATTGTGCTGTCAACTAGAAAGTTATCTTCGTCGGTGTTTGTCATTATTTGAGTTTTTTCAACATTGATCGTCAGACCCGCTTTTCTTGATTCTTCCATTAGCTTCTCCATCATCGATATTAATTCCTCTTTTTGATTCGATATTATGACAGTATCATCAGCGAATCTCAATTCATTCAAAGACCTTTTTTTATTTTGACTCCTTCCTATGACCAATTAATCGAATTGATTATTTTTTGTTATGCTCCATTGAATAGTTTCGGTGAAATGCAGCAGCCATGTTTTATTCCCCTTTTGATTTGAAATTCTCTTCCTTTCTTATCGATCTTAATTTGGCTGACTGAATTTTCATAGAAAACTTTCAAGATTCCTATGTACTTATCATGAATTCCTTGATCTTTTAAATCTCTCCATAGATGGCACTTTTCTGTCAATTGTTTCATTACAAAAACATGATCCATTGTTGAAAATCCTGGTCTGAAACCTGCTTGATTGACTGTCTGACTATTATCGAGATCATAATTGATGCAGTTTAGAATAACTTTTGATGATATTTCATCTTCTTCTGTCGGTTTGTTATTTTTCAACATTTTTAGAGCACACACTATTTCGTCAAATGAAAACTCTTCTACATTAGAAAAATTGTTGAGGATGGGTGTCAGTGAATCTCTCACTTCTTTTGTTATTTTGCTGTCATAGAGATTTTCATAAAATTCTGTTGCAATCTCAATTATGTTAAATTTGATTTGATTTGTTAAATCTAAGAATTGTTTCATCCATTTCCTATCTAGGTTCCTAGTTCTAAGTGTAATTAAGCGCTTTCTTCGTTGCTTAGCAACGAAGAGGCATAGCAGGTCGCGTAACTGAATGAGGTTTATATAGCCCTTTTACTAGCTTCAGCATTGGGATCGAGTAATAAGTCCTGCTACTCCAGCACAAATAACGGAATTGTACGCGAAATACATGATAAAACGGAAATTAAAAAAAAAACAAGTGAAAGAATGCGACTCTGGCGACCATGAAGGCGAAAGAACCACGATCAGCACGTCCAACCCCACATTTACTCACACACACTCACACTCCCACACCTCATACCCTCTCACACCCTCACACCCATGCCCGCTTTCACCCAGATCTACATACACTCACACTTACAGATACACATACAGTAGTCTTTCATACGAAAAAAACTTCGACATTCAGTGTGATAAAGACTACTATCCATGAAAACAAAATTGGTTTGACTGAAGAGTTTTGGTCCAAACATTATGCCATATAATGTAATATATCTTTTGTTTTGTGCTTTATAAATTCGATCAAAAATTTTGGTTACAGATCAGGTAATCCCATTAATTAAAGAAAATTACTCGTTGCATCATGCAATGAAAATCTCTCGCTTCAATACGACAGCAGCTGTGGAACTTGAACACGTTTCACCGAGTAACATTAAAGTTCGATCGTTTTCCAAGCAACCAAACTCTAGGATTTTGACAAACATCTGTTTCTGACAGGAAGACGTTCACGTTGATCTTGGAATGTCAATGAATGATAACCGGTAATGATAAAAGGTGTCACGTTATCATCAGTTGGTGGAACGTCTCTTGTTAATGCAAAAAACTTATCATCAGGCTTCCGGAACCTAGGGTTACCGATGTTGTGTTCATAACGTATTCCAGTTATACATAACTATTTATAGTCAATTGAACCCAAAACACAAGGCTGGAACTCTTATAATCTGTATAACCAACCAAATTAAATTAAATATTTAAACTAGTTACGATGCATTAATGCGGTATAAAAAAAATTAAAATTCAATCAATCAAATTAATATAATTTGGTGGTGAGTTCTATTATAAATGAAACTGGTAGTAGTAAAATAGACTTCTACCCATATCTACATATATTCACACAACCGCAGCCTCACATACACTTATATGCAATCACTCCTAAATATACACACATGCACTCATACATAAAGACATTCACCTCCATACACATTCATACCTAAAAATGAAATGAAATTATAAGTTAACTCACCCCATAGGTTACATCTCCCTCCCTTTATCGGGCCAAATTAGCCGCTCATTCTTCTCTGTCCACTCCTTCTATCCTGGTATGACGACGGTTAAATGATACAATAAATGATGTCGTTATATTGGCTGATATTTAAATTGGTTCCTATGTGGATGGATGTTGAACGAGTGCCACACAAATAATAACAATTGACACAGGTAAAGCTGAAGATTAAAGTTGATAATCTTGGTTGAATTGGTTTGAATAATTAATGGTTGAATATTTGACTATATAGATGGATGATGAACGTGAGCAGAAAATTAATAACTATTGATACATGCAATGCTGGTGGTTAAGTATCTACTATTGTGGAGTGTCAGAACCGCAATTGAATGATGAATACAGGTATTATTGTAGACCAAACTATTGATTTCGGTAATGTTGGTATTTAAAATTAATAATCTTGGTTGACTTGATTTGAATAATTAGATGCTAAATATTTGACTATGTCGATGGTTGAAGACCGCGTGCAGAAAAACAATAACTCTTGATAGATACATGCATTGCGAGTATGTAAGTATCTGCTATTGTGCAGTGTCATAAATGCAGTTGAAGGACGAATGCAGGTAACACGGTAGTCCAAACCATTGATTTAAGTAATGCAGGTGATTAACGTTGATGATGGTGTTGAGTGCTGTGACCATTAAGGGAAGAAGCGTGAAAATAATAACCTGGGCTCGTTGATTCATGTAGCAGTGGTGAGTTCGGAGCCTAGGTACACGTATGTGCGCCTCGAATCAATCCTATATACCTCGTTGGAACACCCGGCGGATCAAAATCCAACACATTTTTTTTTTTTTTTTTTTTTTTTATTGGAAGTTAGGCATGTTTAGCGTTAATATAATTATTTATACATTAACGTCTCTGAATATCCGAAGATACCATGCCAACTAGGGATTATAATCTATTGAGAATTAAGTTTCTTTTAGAAATTTATGAAAGTTGACTTTGAACTTTTGAGGGTTAAAGTTATCAGGGAAAACCCACGAAGGTAATGAATTCCAGAGATGAGAGACTCTGTTGAAAAAGTCGCGCTGGAAGGCTACAGTTCTACATCTAATTATTTGAACCGTAAAAGGATGGGCCGCTACCGATGCTCTAGTATGACGCGATAGATTTGCAGGCTTAGGTAAAATCGATTTGATCTCTTCAGAAACCCGTTCATCCATGATATATTTGTACATACATCACCTTCTTTTCCAGTTCGAATTCAAATTTTTTCCTTCCGTTTTGGTCTTATGTTTTTTTTTCTTCCTTGACTTTCGATTTCACTACACTTTTATTTTTCCCAAAAAAACTGACAGCTCAAGTGTAAAACAGAAAAATACATCAGCGAATGAAAATAAAACTCGACTAAGTCACAATCGATGGCAAAAATGTAGGAGAGAAAGGCTAGGTTACAACTGGTATTTATAAGCAATTAACACCGAAAATGATAATGCAGTTTTTCGTACTTTCGAAGCAAATTATTTTACCCATTATGAAATACGCACTACTAGTTTGTAAATTAGGAAATTTTTTTGCAAGGAAAGAAATTATTTACAAAACATATGCCCGAATTATATATGTAAATAACAGGAGTATGGATTGATGAGAATAACCAACCGTTTTTACAACATTTGTATAGCGATTAACGATTATAAAATTATGTTGGAGAAAGACTACACAAGTATTCATTTAATCAGAAATTTTTGGTAGCGGAAACTATAGAAAATGCCGACCTTGGATTAAGTCGAAGGCTAAGTGTGCAGGACAGAATAAAAAATTACTATGGAAACTTATGCGAATGCAATTTTGATAGGTATGAGGAAACAATATATGTCTAAACCAGGGACTTTATATAACTACGCCATCGATCACCAGTCTACTACATAACATAAGTAGTTGATGGACGCAGCCAGTTTTTGTTTTATGTGTTTTTTAAAGAAAAGATATCTAGTAGTCCTTAGGCCTACGCCGATTTCATGTGATGATTACCACATATTTCTCCCTCGTGTTCTAAAAAAAAATTCCATCACCCATAGTTAAAAAAAATATTGTAGTAGGAAATTTACAAAATCACGAGCAATCGACGTTTTTCGGAGCCTGCCGAACGAAAAAGCGGCCGAATCGAGAAAAATGGCAGAACAAAAGGGCTCATCTTTTCGGGCTCATCAAGGATAGATGCCTCACGAGGTATAAAATATTTTTTTTTTTTTTTTAATAAAATGTGATGTGTAGTAGGCATTACAATATGTGTCACAACAACACATAAAAACCTTTTATGACCAGGGTCCCACAACAACATGCGTTCTAAGGATGTTAATGGACGCAAATCTGTTTTTTTTTGTTTTTTAATATTTTTTGTTAAATAATGGACAACTAAACTATAAATCCTATCACATATAAAATATGACATAGGCCAATATTTCGTGATAGGATAGGGAAAATAAAAATAAAATAAGAGATAAAAAGCAAATTCGTTTTAAAAATTTGCAGGAACAAAACTAAAATTGGTTTGCCAATAGTCCAGCCAATGGCATAATCCTTGATTATGGGACGCAGTATATTTTTCAATGATTAAAGCTCAGATATATAGTTATATGAAAGCTCGTTTCTTCGAGCAAGCTACAGCGTTCCAGCATCAAGGAATATTCATTAGCTTAGATTGAGAGTGCTACCGTTGACTGAATACAGTTCATCCACCAGCACCCCTAAGATATCACCTTGGCTAGTGATATCTCACTGCTATTGCCAGTGGTATGTGATATCTCACGTTAACTCATGTGCCAATAACAGGGACTGGAGTACGCGGGGTTGTCACACCCGTGGATCAAAAAATAGAAAAAAATTAACAAATTAATAAAAACTGATTCCTCCATGCGTACGCATTTGAAACAACAACTTTAAAACTAGAATAACAATTTTGATCTTATTTTTTATTTTATAGAATATCGATTTCGACTTGAAGCTATTTCAACAATCGTACAGGAAAACTCGAAATTGGCGTACGAAACTTCATACAAAAATTTCAATGAGTGGTTTAAAGAATCAAAAACTACAACAATCGATGAAATGGTCATGCTGGCCTATTTTGTAAGAAAACTAGGACCCATGAAACCTTCAACATTGTGGTTCGAGTGTTTATTTGAACACCAGCGTGGATATGAAATCATTCACAAATTTGATAGCTTATTTGAAAAGGAAGAGCAAAGGTCACGTCGCGAAAAAATCAAAAACATTTACTAAGAAACAAATCGAAAAATTTCTTTCGAATGCTAATAATAGTGAGTACTTGTTGTTAAAGGTAAACGTTATCATAAAGGTGTTTTATGTGTTCTGATTTTTTCATGCAATTTTTTAGACTGTACTTATAGTTGGTGTAGCTGGTGTTTGTCGTAGGGACGAGCTACTTAAGCTATCAATAGATGATGTGAATGATACAAGTGAATTTGTGGTTGTTAACATTATTGAAACGAAGACAAAAGTTCCACGTCAGTTCATCATCACTGAGGGATCTCTTGGTAACATCAGTTTGCTAGCTGTATTTCAAAAATACGTTTCATTTTGTCCTTCCAAAGCACTACATCGATAATTTTTTTTTGGTTATCGCACCGGAAAGTGTATAATTCAACCTGTTGGTATAAATACCTTTGGAACTATTCCGAAGAAGATTGAGGAATTTTAGGGATTATCAAGTCCTGAATTGTACACGGACACTACTTCCGTAGAAGTGGTGACACGTTGCTGGCGGTTTCGGGTGCGCATTTGTCGTTATTGAAGTTATTGAAGAGATTTGGTGGATGGAAATCTGATAACATTGCTGAGGTTTATGTGGACAGCTCCATTCCCAACAAACGCAAAATCGCAAAACCAATTTTGGGCGATGATACATCAACTGCTTCAATGGCAAATAAAAAGGATTAAACTACAGCTTCGATTGCTAATGATAATATGAGCAAAGAAACTGGCCACAGATTTTACCATTATACTCTTACTTCAGTCGCGAGTATAATCATAATGTCAACGGTTGGTTCATCAAGCACTTCGGTCGCTAATGCTAGTACGAGCAGAGAAGCAATCAAGAGAATTTTTTCGTCACAAAAGGTGACGATCACTGTAAGTACTCTATAAAATCATAGTGCTTTCGAAAATTCGCCAGCATGGCCAATGGGAAACGATAATACCAATTTACGGGGTTGCATATTCAAGTCTTGTACTATTAACTTCACCTCTAACAAATAATTATAATTTGAACAAAATATTACGTTTTCATTCAATTGATGAATTTTTTGCGTAAATTTTACAACTTAGTTACAAAAAATTTGTTTGTTGAATTTTAATTTGAGATAATAACAAAATATATATTCTCTTGAATTTTACTTTTAAAAAATAATACAAAATTTTCTTTGTGAATTTTAATTTGAGAAAATAACACAAATTTTTTTTTTCGAATTTTAATTTGAGAAAATATCATAATAATATATTCTTTTGACTTTTGCATTTTTGAGATCAATTAAACTCAAGTAAGTAAAGAAGTAATTGGAATTTTTTCAATTCAAAGGTATGGTTTGAAGTTTCTCAGAAAAAAACTCCAATTCACATTTTACGTGTTTCGGATGGGATTCGAACCTACCCTCGTCAGTGCCCGGCTCGAATCCTTGGGCGGACACGCTATCGATTACGCCGTTGAGACGATGACAATTTCAAAGTTGAAACTATTTGATCACTTATTTATTTTTTGCTTAAGTTGAATTTTTCCACTGTCATAAGGATTCGAGCCGGGCACTGACGAGTGTAGGTTCGAATCCCATCCGAAACGCAAAAAATGTGAATTGGAGTTTTTTTCTGAGAAACTTCAAACCAAACCTTTGAATTGAAAAAATTCCAATTACCTCTTTACTTACTTGAGTTTAATTGATCTTAAAAATCCAAGATAAATTTAAATTCCCTTAAATGTAGTCCAATGTTAATAAATATGGGACTACAAATTGACCAAGTGTCAGCCATTGATTTCACATTGATAGGAAACAATCAATAATGACTATACAATCGTGACTTAGGATGTTAATTAGAATAGAAATGTTCGCCATTCTATGAATTCACGCAAAGTATATTGTCTAGAAATTTAATGCAAAAAATCCCATATTCTTTTGACTTTTATTTTGAGAAAATACCAAAATTTACATTTTGAAATTTATTTTGAGAAAATATCACAAATATTTCTTTTTGAATTTTAATTTGAGATTTTCAAGTGCCGAAATGAAAATCCACTTTCAAAATTTAAATCACGAGCCTCACGAGCTTAAACAAATGAAAATTTGAATTTTTATAATATTTTTCAAAATATTGAAAGAATTAATAATAATAATATTACTTCGGTCTGAAAGACCTAAGTATTACATACATGAGCTCAAAGTGAAATTCTTACCCCCACTTTTTTTGGCATTTCTCGACGTTTAAGGACATATGGATTCTAAAAAAGCAAAAAAAAATATATGTCTGTCTGCCGGCCGGCCGTCATTACCTACGCTGCAGGGAAAACCGCTGAAGGGATTTCAAAAATTTTTTTTCTAAATATAGGTTTACTCAAGGGACAGGTCCGAAAGGACGCTGTGTTCGATAACTGTACCGGAAGTGTGTCAAAAAAATCATTAAGTGTGTCAAAAACAGCAAATTTTCATATTTTTGGCTTAAAAAACGTTCATTTTAAGTATAAGTGATGTATGTATATGTGAGACCAAAATCTAGATTATTGCATTATAAGTTTGTCAAAAAAACGTTGTCAAGTGTGTCAAAAGAAAGGTTTTTATTTATATTTTACCCATTTACTTTAGAAAAAATAAAATTGATAGTGTGTATGACATGAAATTTTATTATTATTATAGAGAATTATGGCATTATAAGTTTGTCAAAAAAATAATGTCAAGTTTGTCAAAAAATGATTTCATTTATTTTTTTAGTCAATTTTTTGGAAAAAAGTAGCTGTTTTTATGACGTAAATGTAATTGAAATTTGGAAAGAGTTTTAATTTTTGATTTTCTGAAAATTTTTTGAATATTTTTAGAATTTTAAAAAATTTTAATTTTTGATTTTATTATAATATTTGGAATTTGCAAAAAATTTAAAATGTTTGATTTTGTAATATTTTTTGCAATATTTTTAGAATTTTGAAATAGTTTGAATTTTTAAGAATTTTTGGAATATTGAAATTTAGAAAAAGTTTAAATATTTGATTTTATTCTAATTTTTAGAATGTTTTTGGAATTTTGAAAAAAGCTTCAATTTTTGATTTTGTTATAATTTTTGCAATATTTATAGAATTTTGAAAAAAATAGAATTTTTGAATTTTTTATATATATATATTTAGAATTTTGAAAAAAGTTTAATTTTTTGATTTTGTAAGAAGTTTTGGAATATTTTTAGAATTTTGTAAAATTTTAAATTTTTGATTTTATTATAATTTTAGGAATTTTGAAAAAAGTTTTAATTTTTGATTTGTAATAATTTTTGCAATATTTTTAGAATCTTGGAAAAGTCTAATTTTTTAAGAATTTTTGGAATATTATTGGAATTTAGAAAAAGTTTAAATATTTGATTTATTCTAATTTTTGGAATATTTTTGGAATATCGAAAAAAGTTTGATTTTATTTAATTTAACAATATTTTTGGAATTTTGATTATAATTTTCCGGCAACGTATTGATGTTTCGTGTTAGTTTTGTAATAAATTTTTAAACAGAGATAAAAAATACTTGTACTTTAACAAAGAGTTATGTTTGATATACATCGCTGCCCAAAACTAAAAACCATGTCCTCGTGAAAGTTTTTTGCCGAAAACTATATCAAAATCCTTAACCCAGACCGAAGTCTTGATATCTCAGAGCTGTGAGATTTCAGCTTCTCCATATTTTATTATTTTATTTTATGAGAAAATTTTTTGTTTGTGATAATAAAATAATTGGGTTTGTTGCATTTAAGTATTTTGCCTGTTTTATTTATAATTAGAGAATGGACACTACACAATTAATTATCTAACAAAAAGCTTGTTCCTTGCTTAACTGACGCGTTGTCTTCTTCAATGATTAAACTCTAGATAAACAGTTATATCTAGAACCCGTTACTTCGAGTAGTAAATAACTTGTCATTATCAAGAAATATCCCTTTCTACATTTGAGGGTCCCACCGTTGACTAATTAGTGTTCATCCATCAGCGCTCTTAAAACAGCACACTGGTTCAATATAACTCATTGAGTACGCGGGGTTGTCACATACATAGACCAATAATTAAAAAAAGTTGAACCATCAAGAAAAACTGATTCTCCCAGTCGGGGCAACAGAATACAGTTATAACTCTTTAAAAATAATAAATACAATAAGGTGATCAACATAGGATCTAGAAATATAACGTATCTCCATTAGGGAGATTTGAATTGATTTATCTTCTTCAACCCATAAAAATTCCACTTAAATTGGAAGATAAAAAATGAAGTCAATTTATATTCCAACTAAAAACAAAAACTAATAGAACAAATAAGTATCCATAATATAATATTCCGGTTCAATTTTAAAAATTTCATATTTCGTCTATGAAAATACAGATTTGAAAAATGCACAACAGCATCATTGAATTTTTATTCAGTTTTTAATCCCTGTAACAACAAAACTTTGAATCCTAGCAGATTTTTTATTTGTCATAAAGTAATTGCTAAACGTTTTTCATTTTGTTTTATAACAAAAAAATACAGTGTTAGATATTTATGTCGGAATCCAATATAAAATGACTAAACGGTTAGTGGATCAATGGTTTTCAAAACATCCTGATAACGTGAGATTAAAAAATTGTATTCATCTTTTTAGGAAAATGTCTGTTTGTAAGGATAAAATTTCATAATACAGGCTGGGTACTAAAATTGTGGTACCCTTATGATAGCAAAGTGAAAATTGCATTAGAATTTGTGACAAGAAAAATGCTTTAGATTATTACACATCGCCCCATTAATCCGGTACTTTAATAATCTTCGGTAAAGGTATTTTGTATAATTAAAACAAACTTGTTTTTGAAACAAAAGTATAGTTGCAGCAGCAGTCACTCCCGTTTGTAAAACAGGTAGTTATACACAACAGTTTTTGTATCAAATGCACAAAAACGATAATAGTTCTTCGTCCATGAAAACATAATGTAGTTATCGAACTTGTTACTTGAACATTCATCTTCCCGTTAAACTTTCATAATACCAGCTATTTATACAGATGTCATTTTGCTGGGTACAACTTGTTGGGTATTGAAAGTTTTGTGAACAATGGTTTCGTGAATATATTTACTCCCTAGTCCACACACAAGTTCTGACCAGACAAACGATGTTGTTGCAGTCTTCCTAGTTAATTCTGCGACTTCCTTATTCCCTTTGATACTTGCATGACCAAGTATCCAGTAAATTGTTTTTATTTGTTAGTATTATTCAGCTTGTTCTACTTGCCTCCATAGTCTCCAACTATTTTGGACGTGATGCTGTGTGTGCTTGGAACTGTATATTTGTAGTTGTTTGAAAAAATAACAATTCTTTTGTTCTGATAATTGTTCTCAAACTAAAGTCTACGAGTTTTTCGGTTGCACTGATTTCAGCTTTGAAATAGCTTGAGCTAACCTCTACCTAGGTTTTTTTAACCATCCGCGAACCTCAATGTGTATATCCTATAGACATTGAATTACTTAGTCATTTCATCTTTAGTATACTTCAGCGAGGGCTTCTCTTTGGGAAGTGTCTCTCGATTTTTGGACTCAATGATCAATCCCTAGCTGGCTTTCTATACCCGCCAATGTTAAATCTCAAGATGGTTTACTGGCTGTGCTTTGAATCGCAGTTTGTATAAAACCGGAGTCCGGAGTGAAATCCGTTTTAGCATCTTTCTATTGATTGAGTTGGAGGACATGTTGTCATTGTCGCTGTTGGGTATGTTCTCATTATTTCTGTTGGATATACTCTCGTAATACCCACTCACTCTAACACCGCTTTTCGAGAGTTGCGATGCGTTCTACTGCCTTCTAGTTACAACTTGTAAATTTTTATTTTTTTAACTATGGTGGATGAAAATTTGATTTAGAACACGAGGGCAACCTTGTCTGACAAAAATTTGTCTACTATTGTCTAGTCCGACAAGCCAAACATACCAAAATGTCAGTTGTCTGACTCTACAATAGCAGACACATTTGGTCGGACGAGCTTACGCTCTTGTTCTAAAACAAATTTCCAACCCCCACAGTTAAAAAAAATGTTGTAACAAATTTACAAGATCGCGGGCAGTCAGCATTTTTCGGATCTTGCCGAACGCAAAGTCGCCCGATTTGAGAAAAATTGCAGAACAAATGTTTTCGGGCTCATCAAGGACAGGCGCCTTCCGAAGTATTAAATATGTTGTAATCATCACATAAAATCGGCATTGGACACGTTTAGCACACTAAATGTGAAATATTCATTGCTTAGACTTTTTGAATATCTGAAGTCAACTAGGAAAAAATAAGGGATGGAAAAAGGAACTAAGAAAATATTGGAAAATATCTAGGTTATTTGTTTTAAATGACGATGGAAATTTTCGATGGACAAAACAGGCAACATTTCTTCGGTGTTGGGGTGAATCAAATTGATCAGTTAACGCATGAATATCTATCAACCGCATAGCCTTGCTCTTCCCAGAGTCTAGACAATTTATTGTTGTCTGACAGGCACCTCCCTATACATGGCAACAATACTCCATACATGTGTTATATAGACTGGAGTATGATGACGTAGTGCAGTACCGTTACAGATCCATGTAGTTTCTATTTCCTCACATATCGCAATTTTACATATCCCGCGTAGTTCATAACAATTTCTCGTTCATTCATAATCTATAGTCATATTTTCATATAGTTTTCGTTACACATATTTATTCTTAGCATAAAACAATTAACAATAATCTTTTCTTTACAATATCCTATTATTGGTTCACACTGCGTTTCCACCACCATTGCTTCGTCATACGGCAGGAATTTGAATTTTCCGGACCTCTAATCATAACTGCTCTAAATATTTTCAAACCTCAAACAGCTGTGCATATTTGTCAATTCGTCTTATTATTATCTAAAAATTATTATCCTACAATCAGCTTTGAAATTGTCTTCAAAACGTATTATATTTTCCTTTTTTTCAATTCTTCTTTCCACTATATGTATAGATTCTACTGTAAAACGGTGGTAGTTTACTATTTCGTAATATGAAATCATCACAAAATCGATAGCACATACGTTTTAATCCATTCTAATATCGCATATATTACTATTTCTTTCAAACGCGTTGTAAATGGTATATTTCGTTAAATTATCTTTCAATTTTGTTTATTACAAAATAACAACCAGTATTTGTTTTGATACGGAAAATGTACTAACATTAATTTGCAAAATTTAAAACTTTCGAAAAACTTTTTTGCTCAATTTTCGATATTAATTGCCTATATAAGAGATGAAAACATCTAGTCTTCTCTCTTAGTCTGACTTTTCTGATTGGATTCTGATTTTGTGTTTGACAGTGGAGTGAATTTACTAAAATTTTTGAGATGGTTATTTTTTATTTGTGATAGTAAAATTTTGATACAATAAAAATATGGAAAATAAAGAAATCCGGAAATATTCTTTCAAATTAAATTAAAAGTAATTGATTCTTGTTCTAGTAAAATTAATAAGTAGCACGTTAATGTTAAATTAATAAAAAAATATAGATATGTGTTTGTGTTGTGTCAAGTCCAAACAAAATAGAAAGCAATTAGCCATTTTTATTACCGTGATTGTAATTAGCCATAATTAAAACAAAATAAAAAAATAATTTCTTCGTGTGTTAAAAAGAAAGAAGACCAGCGACTTTGGTAAGGTGAAATTCTATTTTATTTCGTAGATTGGCAATAATTTATAGTAAATTAAGATTAACCATATGTTCTGTATTAAATTAAGATAAATTGGATAATGCTCAGTAGTAATAAAAGCCACTGTAAAAAGCTTTGTTTTTAGTTTGTGAATAATACAAAGAGACAGTATATGTTTGTTTCGGTGAAATTCCGGTGAAGATTATCCAACTGAATGTAGAACTAAATTTTTATTGGATAACTATTGCAAGTAACATGTGCTTCGGTTCTGTGTACGTTATGTGGCATGACCTGGTTCATCAACCTTAGTGCGTTGATAAACAACGAAACATATACGGAATCATGAAAGTAGATTTCGTTGGGTGTAAAAATTTTTCGACCCTATAACCACCGTTCATCGTTCAACCACGTTTATCGTATGCAACAATATTCTGTTAGACATTGCAAGATTCAACTTATTTACCATTATAACAACCGTTCATCTTTTAACCATGCTTATCATATTTAACAATATTCGGTAATACCTAACCTAGTCCAACATATCGGACGTTAATACCACCGTTAATATACAATTTGCCAATAATCGCCTTAGTTATTGCGGCGCAACAGTTTTACAACATTTATACAATATTTATATAATCTATCAGTAACTCTCTCTCTCTCTCTGGCGTTTACATCCCATGAAGGGATTTTGCCGTCTGTGCCACCAGCTTCCAATCATCTCGTTCCATGACCAGTTGACCCCAGTTTCGACATCCTATATCATGAAGGTCTTGGATGATGTCGTCACGCCAGCGTTGTCTAGGTCTTCCTCTTCGACGAACACCAGCTGGTTGTTGTTGGGACGCTTTTTTTATCATTCTTTCCAATGGAGCCCTTTCTACATGACCAAACCATCTAATCCGGTTGGATTTAATGAATCCGATTACATCGCAGCCTCCAAGAAGCTGTCTGATTTCATGATTCATTCGGATTCTATACTGATTTTCAGCAACTTTACATGGACCATAAATTGTTCGTATGACTTTCCTCTCGAATGTTGATAGAATTCTACAATCGGAGGAAGTCAGTGTCCAGCTTTCACTTCCAAATGTGAGCACAGGTCGGATTAATGCTTTGTAAAGTGTGAGTTTGCACGACTGCGAAAGATGTTTGGATCGCAAAAGTTTTGAGTATGCGTAGAAAACTCTGTATGCGGCTGAGACACGGGCTTTAATATCTGCCTGCATGTCATTTGACGATGTTATCACAGACCCGAGGTATTTGAAGTTTTCTACACGTTCCACTTCATAGTCGCCAGTATTCAGATTGCCGGGAGGTATATTCCTGGATGTTGTTAAAAGTTTAGTCTTGCCGGTGTTAATGCATAATCCAAGTCGTTTAGCATTTCTTTCAAGCTGAGAGAGACTATCCTTGATATCGCTTGTTCTACGTCCGAGAAGCACAATATCATCTGCATAGCCAAGAACCTGACTAGATTTGTTATATATGCAGTTTTGTGTCTCAATTCGGCTTTTTCTTATCGCGTACTCCAGCGCCAAATTAAATAGTATGGGCGCGAGTGCATCACCTTGTCGAACACCTGATGTTATATCGAAAGGATCAGAAACAGACCCTTCGATTACTATTCTACAATTTGATCCCGATGTTGTGAGCTTGCATAGAGAAACAAGTTTCTCTGGAATACCAAGGCATATGAGTGCGGACCAGAGGTTGTCGCGGATGATACTGTCATATGCTTGCCTGAAATCAACGTAGAGCTGGTGAATGCTGATGTTGTACTCCCAACATTTTTCCAGAATCATCCTTAATGTAAAACATTGATCTGTGGTTGAGCGGTTGCGACGAAAACCACACTGATAGTCACCGATGATAGATTCGGCGAACGGGATGAGTCGAGCAAGTACAACATTAGCTAGTATTTTATATGCAGTGTTCAACAGTGCGATGCCACGATAATTTTCACACTTTAGACGGTCACCTTTCTTGTGTAGCGGAACAATGAGAGCTGTTTTCCATTCAGCAGGTAGTTCTTCTTGGTCCCAGATTGCAAGAATCAGATCGTATATACTTGAGACCAGAGCTGCTCCTCCATTTTTCAGAAGTTCTGCGGGAATTCCATCGAAACCTGGTGATTTGCCATTTTTCAGTTTTTTAATGGCAGCTTCCACTTCTTCTATTGTTGGGTAAGGGACAAAAATCTCCTCAGTTGATGGAGCAATTGCTCGAATAGGATGAGCTTCGTTTGTCCTATTGAGTAGGTCTTGAAAGTGGGATCGCCACACTGCCAGCACATCACGTTCACTTGTTGTAAGTTCATTATTTTCATTTTTGATGGCTGTAGATCTTGGGTGGAAATCTTTTGTCAGATTCCGTGCATTGGCAAAGCACTCTTTTGAATTTCCGTTGGCCGCATGTTGGTTGATGTTTTCGATGCAACTCTTCATGTGTTCGCGTTTCTTTTTACGTAGAAGTTTTGCTGAGGCTTTCCTGGCGCATAGATAATCAGTTTGGGAGCTTCGGGTGTTCCTTGTTAACCATTTTTCTCGCAGTTTTTGTTTATTTTCAACGGATTGGCGGCACTCGTCGTCAAACCATTCGTTGTGTGATTTCGGTGGTCGTTTTCCGATTGTAGTTTGTGCTGCGGCTATAATGGTTGATTGAAGCGTTTGCCATTCTTCTTGTATGTTTAATGGCATCTCAGAAGAGATGTCATGCTCTTCTATGTTTTGTGTTATTATTTCCTGATATCTATTCAGCGTTTCCGGATGTTTAAATGCTTCGACATTCCAGCGCACGGTCTTTTTTGCTTGTCTGTTAAATGTAGATGACAACTTGCACTTGTACTTAAAGATGACAAGCATATGATCGGTGTCCATATCAGCACCTCTGTATGATCGAACGTCAGTTATACTTGTAGAGTGTCTCTTAGAGATCATGACGTGATCGATTTGATTTTCCGTTCTTCCGTCATTTGATTTCCACGTTGCCTTGTGAATTCTCTTGTGAGGGAAGAAAGTGCTGGAAATTACTAGATCATACATCATAGCCAGCTCGGCTGCGCGAAAACCGTTATTGTTGCTTGTATGATGCAAGCTGTTAGGGCCGATATGTGTTTTAAGTTCTGCAATCCTACCGATTTGAGCATTAAAGTCACCTACGACGATTTTTATATCGTGCCGCGGGATGTTATTGATGACTTCCTCGAGTTCTAGGAAGAACAGGTCTTTAATATCATCTGCTTTATCTTCAGTAGGTGCATGAACATTGACGATCGTTACATTGAATTTTTTCGTGCGGATTCTCAGTGTGCATAACCGCATATTAATTGGGCAGAAGTCGATAACATGCTGATTCACGCGACGGTGTATAAGAAAGCCAACTCCAAATTCTCCTCCGTTTTGATGACCGCAATAATACAGAGTGTATCCTTTCGCTGTTTCATGGATTCCACTGCCTGGCCATCTTAGTTCTTGTAATGCCACTATATCCAGTGTGTAGCTCTCGACTTGTTGGGTTAGTTTTAGGAGATCTCCTGGTCTTCTAAGGCTTAGCACGTTCCAGGTTCCTATTTTTAAATCGTAGTCCGGGTACAGTTTCCGAGGTCGTTCCAATAATAAATCCGAGATATTCCGAGGCCTGTGTACAGAATTCATGACAGTAATTTTTTTACGGAAATGGGGTGTTAGCCCTTCGCCCAACCCAAATTTTCGTGAATGGGTTCGTTCTGCATCTTAAGGTCACCAGAAACAACCTTTTTACACGTTTATATAGCGAGCCGCTTGATCCAAGACAGACGCCCGCTGAAAGCCGCCCCTAACATGGAGAACAGACGCTTTCTACACATTTATATAGCGAGCCGCTTGATCCAAGACAGACGCCCGCTCCAAGCCGCCCCTAACATGGAGAACAGACGCTTGAGTTGCATTGGTTTTATGGCGCCAATGACTCGCCATGGTGCAGAATCATTGAGTATAAGCAGTATTTACTCTGCCCCTCTCAACTACACCAACCTAATTCTGTTAGCGTTACCCAGGTAGCACGGCGTGGACGTAGAATTTCGGATTTTCGCTACCCATCTATCAGTAACCGCCTTAAGTATTTGGGGCGCAACATTTCTGCATTAGTTATACAGTTTATCGCCTTACGTTTCTGCGACGCAACATTTATACAGGATTTATACAATTTTATCAGCAATCGCCTTAGTTATTGCGGCGCAACAGTCTTACCATTATTATTTATTGAATTTGGCTGGCTACATCACCGTTCATTATTATTACGCAGCAACCGCCTTACCATTACTATTTATTGAATTTGACTGGATATATCATTGGTTATTAATATTATTCCATCAGCATCCGTACCATTATTTTGATTGAATTCGGTTATACAAGTATTCTATGATCTGGATTAACCTTTGGCTGGATATATCAGCGTGTATTAATATTATTTCATCAACCGCCTTACCATTATTATTTATTGAATTTGGCTGGATGTATCATCGGTTATTATTATTATTTCTTCAACATCCGTACCATTATTTTGATTGAATTTGGTTATACCAGTATTCTATCATCTGGATTAACCTTTGGCTGGAAACATCATCAATTATTGATAGTATTGCAACAGCAACCTTGCTACATTATTTATACAATTCACCAAAAGTCGCCTTAGTGGTTTTGGGGCAACATGTGCTTATGCTTCTTCAACCACTCATAGTTTGTATGCTGGAGGATCCACTAATAATGGAGTGCTGAACATTAGGACGTTGAGGCCAGTCGGATGTTACCATGGGGTGAGTGATTTTTAATTCTTTTTTTATTTTTTTGTTGTTCTTAAATAAAGGTATGAATGTGCGTGAATGGGTGTAAGTATGGATGAATGTGGGCGTGATTGTCGAGGCGCGTGCGTGAAAGCATGGGGTGAATGTATGCGAGACACTACGATTTGAATTAAAAACGATTATAATTAAAATAAATTTTTTTTAATGTAATATTTTGTTGAGGAATTATTGCTTAAGTCCTACTCAATGGTATGCTACCTGTAACTGGCTTGTAAGAAAATCCTTCATGCTGTCATAATCGCAACCGACGTAATATATCACTGCTAACCCGCTATGAATGTAATAGCCTATAACTTCTAGGTCTCAAGCAGAACGATAACTGCTATTCACTTGGGATTATGATCGGAAATGGCGATGTGCATACAGTTATTCAATTTATTTTAAATATAGCGTGTGAAGTTTACATGTAACCTACTATTTGATGGTCAGTTTGCAAGTGATGGTATTATGGTGTGAACTTGACCAGAATGATCTACTGCCAGTAATTAAAATCGTTTAAATTGCTACTATTTTCTATGATTACCAACTTTCTTTACGCTTGATTGTCTTGCCTTGCTATATGGGTGTGTATGTGGATATGGGTGTTTGAATGTAGGTGTGGATGGGTGGGAGGATGTGAGCGTGCATGAAGCGTGAGAGTGGGGGCGTATGGGAGTGAATGTGGGGGTTGAACGTGGTGATCGCGGGTCTTTCGCAAAAGGGGTCGCCAGAGTCTCATTTTTTTCATTTGTAATTTTTCCAGTTCTGTAAAATCACGTAATTCGCGTACATTTCTGTATTTGTATTGGAGTAGCAGGGTTTACCAATCGAACTCCATACTGTGACTAGCCCGGAGCATTTAAATAACCAAATCTAACTACGCGACCTGCTGTGCCGCTGCATTGGTACGCCAATGAAAAAGCTCTTCATTACACATGGGCGGATAAATAACTTATAAATTATTAAAAGTTGCTCAAATTTAAAAATCTTCTTACATCGGGTCAAGAATCCTAATCTTTGCATTGAATTCTTTGCCAAACTAAACACATGTTTATTTTATTTAATGTTACTTTCAATGACAACTTCCAAAAGTATAATCGATTTAACCTTATGGAATTCCTGGTGGTTTATCATAATTGGAAAGTTTTAATGTCGTTCTATTTGTGAACGGTGGCATGACTTGGTTTTGGCAGGGTTATCCTTAACATAATTGTGGAGGTCCACACCAGAGCGCTACATTTCCATTTTCTTTCAAAAATAAATTGTGTACTTAGATCGCCTCCAATTTCTGAATTCTTAAATTAGAACTGTTTTTCCCCTTTGTAGAATAGAGCTTGCTTTAGACATAATGTAATCAGTGTAATGACATAATCAAATGTTCTTGAACTGCGTTGGAAAAATGTAATAATGGAAATGTAGCGTTTTGGTGTGGACCTCCTCAATTGGTCTTCCCTCATTGCATTATATGCTCTAGGTCTTTGTTGATAGAATTAATTAACAATTCTCTATTGTAAGTAGCTGCTACACGAGATTGACTTTTTAGAGAAGCATCAGAGATATGCAATCGTTAGCAAAATTCTGAATTGGATGTAGAGATAAATAAATCATTTATACATAAAAGAAACAAGGTTGGTGAAAGTGCAAAGCCTTGGGGAACACCATTCGTTGTGAAAACATTGGATTTAATGCCATTTAAATTGACATAAAATTTGCGACTTTTAAAAAAACTATAAATCCATGACACAGTGAGATTGTCTATGGCATAAGATTTTAATTGAGCTATAAGATTTTTATGCCACACAATATCAAAAGCCTTAGTAATATCCAGAGAAACCATTCACCATGGTTCTCCAGAGATTTGTTCCACATATGTGCTACGTAGTCTAACAGATCATCGTTTATCATCGATAATTCGTGACAAGTCCAAATATTCCATTAGGCTGTAGTTAACATATTTTTTTAAATATATTAGCTAATACCGACAGAATTGCAATTGGTTTTTAATTGTTAGGGTCAGTCTTACTCCCTTTTTTGAATATGCGTTGAACACAAGCCAACTTCCAACACTTGGGGAATATTCCGGTTTTGTAAAATAAATAGAAAATTTTTGCTAGAACTGGAGCTAGTTGTCTGGCAAAGTTTATTAGATATAGAAGTTAATGTTTTTATTATTTATAATTCACACTTAGGGTTATTTGGCATTAGGACCCCATACTATCTTCGTCTTGCTGTTTTCCAGGCCCTTCACCTTGTTTTTATGAAGACCTCTTCAATTCATCGCTTTTCGGGACCAATACATGGTAGCTCTGCCAAACTGATAGTGAAAGATATTCTCTGCCACCAAAATGGATTCTTTTGATGTTTGGCACTTTTATCACCGCGTATGTTCTGTCACCTTGTTAGGGGTTGGGATATCTGATTTTTGTCTCAAGCAAATGCGTGAACCGAATGCTCGTCATCGCACTCTACCATAACAAATCTTGATTTAAAGTGAATGCGTATAAACCCAGCTTAATTGATCCCGCCTTTCGTCAACTGGTCCACCAGCGCTTCTTAAATTTCTTCCAACTCTTCTGTGCTCAGCAAAATATCTGCGAAAATCTTCTCCCAGAATTGCCATCAAACGCTGCACCTGTGTAGTAAGTACCCGACATTGGGTGGTGTTACCCTATCTAAATTGGATGAAAGAGGATTTTTATCTTCATTATCGCGTTGTTAAGCAGTGTTACAGACTCTCTAGATCCGCTTATTATATACTACTTTAATTGTTGTGGTAGCTTTTTTTGCTTTTTAATTCTTTTGAAGGCAATCCTTCCGTAAGGAACTTTTGGTACCATCATACTGCCTTGTAGCACAATCCTTTTAATTAGAAATCGCCCAGTGCCAGCCATTAATTAATTAAGCCATTGTTCTTTAATCTTCTAAAGCTTTATATAGTCTAATTAATTAAAAGTCGAACGGACTAAACCGTCGTTTGGTTCCAAATTTTTAACAAAACTTATAAATCTAAAATTCAGGATTGTCATTCTTGTCGTTTTTGCTAACAACATCCATACTTTCATTTTAGATGGGCAAGAGAAAATTGTTTGCATTGAGCTATAACTAACAGTTACTATACGACAATAATGTAAAATTCGTCCCACTATGAGTTAAGCGTTTGAAATCTTCATTTTTTTTTTCAACATATGTCAAATTTTTTGATATTTTCAACAAACGTGACAATATTTGTAAGCTCTTCGTGTCATTTCTGTAACAGAATCTCTTCAGATTTTAATAACAAATTGTAACAGAATATATTTATATTTTCGTTGAAAAATCATGAAACTCCCCCGCTCTCAAAACATAAAAACAAATATCGATAGAAATTAATATTCATTACACAAAATCTTATCAAAAATTCTATTAAAAAAAATCTTTGACGTACTCCAACATATTTTTTCTCGAATTATGATTGATGATAACTTCTTATGGTTCAATCATGAAGACATTTGAGTTCTTTTCTTTTCACATTTTAACAGCTTTTCCCTTGACATCCCAAAATCTCTTTCGTAAAAAATATTAACATACGAATTCATTTAAAAAGAAACTTTTTTGTGTTATCAATCAATTTTGAATTTAATGAAAATTCATCGACGGTGAAATCAATAATTCAAAAAAAAAATGTTGTTTGAAAGTTGATGTTTACCGAAAGCATTTGATATTGTAATTCTTTTATTAAATACAAGAACATAATTCTGTGGAGTATAAAAATCGTTCTGCATTTTGGGAAATCAATTTTGTGTAGTCATTCTAATAAATACAGAACTGCTAGAAATCAAAGTTTTCCATTTAAATTCATTAAAGATTCACTTAAAATTAAATAATCGTTGAAATGAATATTTAAAGCTATTAACGTAAATAGTTAATATATCCCAAAAGAATCATTTCACGTATATTCATGAGGTTTTTATATTCTAACTGAGATTATCTGTAATAATAAAACGATAATCAGAGGTGTTCTTGTTATTACGGCGATTAGTTTTTTTTCCGTTTATTACCATTCATTTTATTTCCCAACTAAATTCAATTCCACTGTAAGAATCGTATATATAAATACAACTACATATCCATCCGTAAATGTACTTAGAAATTTCTGAATTAGATCTGTCTGTTGTTTGCACGCAATTTTATTTTTCAAATTAGATTAAAAATTTAATGTTGCTATAAAAGTTTTGTTTTTCTGTGTTTTTATTTGCTTGTAGAGTTTATCAAACTGTGATATGTGAATTAAGAAATTTACTGGTGATAATCGTAAATCGTTAATAATGATCAGGGTTGGGAATTAGGAAATGATAATAGCTCTAAAGCTTAAACTTAACTGTATCAACTAAACGTCACAAAATTACCATTGGGGATTACTATTGGGGATATAAAGCTTAACGCCTAAACTTGAAAGATTATGTCTTCTTAAATGTGCAAAAAAAAAAAATACAAAAAAAATCAAAGGCTAATCGATTCCCTTACAGTAACAGTTACATTCCCGTCTCAGTAGAAAGTTTTGGTTGACTACCACTTTATCATGAAATATCAACTGGATTCCACTCTTCACTTTAGAAACCAAAGAAAGATTGATTCAAACTTTTTCATAAAACATTTTCACCAAGCTGAAGGCTATTTCAGAATCACCTCCATAACAGATATTGACCATCATCCACATCAGCAAGCAACAAATTATCATGAAAGTATACAACCGAAACTCTCTAATTAGTAGGCGTAGCAGGACCAAGAATGCATCTTGATGGAAAAAAAATATGAAAAAGATGAGAAATATTTTAAAAAATTTTTGACTACCAATAGTCTCTATCTAACTACACTAATGAACTCAAACACTTAAACGGCGAAGCCACTGAAAATAGAGGGATAAACTACCTGCTGCATGTTTGAATCTAAAATATTTCTGCGGCTGATCACACATATCATTTGGTTTAAATCTGCAGACAAACGATAGCTCCTTGACGCAATGCAGTTACACTCTAGACACTTTTTATCAACCACAGAGTCAATACTTGTGAACCTGGGACCATATTAGCTCTTTTGTACTCCGTTCAAAAGCGTGCTATATACGAATTGTAGGTTCATAAATCTTGATTCACTACATCATTTTTGCACTGTTGCTGATCTCGTTGTTTTTTAAAAATATCGTCAGCAGCAGTGGTCGGTTGGAGTTGGAGCCATCATGCCACAACCATATTCTTTTCCCCTGTTTACACGTCAATTGGCTTGTGCAAACATTCAACCTGTTGGAATCACTCACCGTCATAGTTACAGAATGCAGAAATATTTCTTTGTTCGTGCATAGTACAAATGAAATGCTCTGCCCGAATCTGTTGATTGCCTGCTAGTGGTCTCTTGGTCGCTTGTTACCGTTGTCTCTGTAGCAGAAGATCCAGTTGCTGGTACATTCTTAGTAGAATGAGGTAATAGTTTTTCGTATTTGCGATTGTTAGACGATTTTTTAGAGTACATTTAAATTCTTTTGTAAATCCCATCAAACATGCAATTCTACTTGAATTTACTACAGTTTTTGAGTTTTTATGTTTTAGGCATCGCAGCATCGCAAGATCTCAGCACCAGATCTTTCTCTAAAGCATGTTTTTAGATGGTGCATGATCTCGGAAAAGAGCTCAAATTGGAGCACTGAATCAGGTTAGGAACTTTTCCGTTGTTTCCTTGGTGGTGGTCTTGCAGCCAAGGCATGACTTTACGAGGTCGAATTAATCTTTTTTCTTTTAAAATTCGTAGTTCTATCTCTCAGATGAATATACTCAACACCGCGTGCAGACGACAGTGATATTTCGGATTTGAGTCTCGTGCTATTTGTGGTACGTCTATCCGTTTTTTTATTACCTACAGAACTTGCTTCTTTAGCATGCAACTCTTAATCAGGATTGTCAGGACAAAAGGATTAAAGACGTGTGAGTTTTAGTGACCTTTCGGTGTTTGTCTGACGTGATGGTTTATATTGACAAAACAGTTTTAATGTTGGATTTCGAACCGCATCAAGAAAACTGATGTTTATTTGAAATGCCTGACATGGCAGAGGACTGTCTTTTGGTTGGCCCACTGTAAGTCAAATTTCACATTAGCTTAGACCTTAGTTAGAAAAGATTACCAACGTTGCCCCTCATGCTTATGAAACCCGAATGAGAATTTGGTAATAAATATCAAGCTATAATCGAGTCTGGTCAACAAATTTGTTGGAGTAGGCTCACTCTAATGGCATTTATTTAATTTAATTTAATAATCTTATTGATTTTTTTTTGCCTCACGGAGGTACACCACAGAAGAGCCGTAAAATTGTGGTAAGAGAATATTAACAGTAGTGGACACAAGGCATTCAGAATACCATGCTATCGCACGTGGGTGGCTTTATAGTAAGAGGTTTGTGTGGTAGACCGTGAAGGTCTACCAGGTGGTCATGCGCGTCGACCAACCTCTTTACAAGAAATTTAAAAAAAAAAAACGTGCCTACATCATCACCATCCAGAATCTCCAGAAGGGAGATCTGCCAGGCCACAACCCTCCCTAAATATTTAAACTTAGCAATTCATTGAGCAATTCAGTTAAGATAATAAAACATTACCTTATATGAATACATAAATATTTAGTAATAAGAAAATCAATAGAAAACAAAAAAAACTTCCCTGAACATGTCCCCGATGATTTGCTGATGTGTGTTCTTCTGAAAATTCCTCAATAATCCCAAATTTGCAGCTTCTTTTGTGCGTCATACAAATCCCACTTCTTCTGTCATTGACTTCTTCTAAAAGAAAAACACCTCGTATTTTTCATTTTCTCTTTATTCAATCTTCAAACGGATCTAGTTTAAACATAGCTTTTATAATTTTCTTTTGCTATCGTTATGAAGTTTAGATATACACCAACAAAAATCTTCAAGTTCTGATCTAATAATAAAATGATTCACTAACTCATAATTTATTATTTGTATTTTGTATTTTTTTCTTAACTTAGGCAATTTGCATTTTTGACCATTGAAATGACCACATTTTTCACTAAACCATTATTAAATTATTTCTTTATTAATATTTTACTTGCAAAAAACTTTCACACTTTTCACTCAATTCTAGCAAACTAACTCCATCTCCCTGCACCACAAACTCACTGTTCAGATCGCTTAATTTTTAAATACTAATGACCCGATTCCATATTCGAAAACTGACTGCCCAAAACTAATTCAAACTTCAATAAATGTTCATCGCACGAGCTATCAAAAAGAACATTTTTCGGTCAGCATACATTTTTTCTTTACATTGAAATTGTTTATTCTGCAATTTATTCTATTTGAATTTGCGTAATTATTATTTGCAGAATTTGCTTAATTTTGAATGAAAATTAGAAAAATAAGTTAATACGTTGTTTCCGGAAGGGTCAAATTTTAGAAGTATTTTAAATGATTGTGTTCTTACATACAATTGAGTGGAGAAGTATAGCGACTTTAAAGATCTCTATAGTATATAACTATAGGTAAGGAGAACGGAATTGGAAGCACAACTCATATTGAATATCTTGCCCACTACAGGACAGGACGAAAGGAGGAAGTCCAGCTGAATGCATTCGTCCTGAGAATCATAGAAAAAATCATAAACGAAAATGGGAGCCGGGCTCGAACCCAAACCCCGATAAGGACTCTACAAAAAGACAAAAAAACAAAAAGACAAAAAGACAAAAACACAAAAAGGACAAATGTAATGACCAACAAAAAAGGAGCCAAATAAAATATATCTAAAACCAAATTTACGAAAACTAGCGGAGGAAACAAAAAACTATTTCGATAGGTGGCAGCAGAATAATCGGGCTGATTAAAAAAACTCAAAATCTCCCTGTTCCCTGGCAAGCCAATGACTACACCGGATCACCCTGTTTTGAAAATGAAGAGGTTGGTTATAGGATAGCGAACGTCAGTCCCAGTGGCCCGAATGACAGGCGATTCATTTCCCTGTTATCGTCCACTGCACTGCACTCTTCTTACCTTGGTTAACAGGTTATGCTCTAACGAACAGAATTTTTGAAGACCATGGCACTTAGGCTAATTGACCGCAGCACTGAGTGATGAGGACCTCATTAGAAACCCGTGAATGCGGTTAAATAATTATGGTGGGATGACTTACATGGTAAACCATCAGGGTTCGTCAACAAGTCAACTCGTCAAACAAGATCCGAGTCATATCAAATCACCACTCAAGACCAGAACAACAACTCTATCATAAACACACAAAAAAATTATCTAGACTATAAAGAATTATCTGCGCGTCAGGACTTACAAGACTCTTGCCTTTCGCCCACAAAACCTGACAAAATTGTCTGCGCGTCAGGACTTACAGGGATCTTGCCTTTTGCCCACAGAACAAAGCTGATTAACAAAAAACCCTCAAAGCACAAATGTTGTCTGGCGCGTCAGGACTTAAAAGATATCTTGCCCTCCGCCCACAGAACAACCTCAGACAAAATCAAACTCACACATTCACAAATGTTGTCTGTGCGTCAGAACTTACAAGATTTACTCTTGCCTTCCGCCCACAGAACAACGAACAACTAAAAAAATTCATACAAAAAAAAACAAAATTTTAAACTTAAGTAATTCAAAAAAAATGAAAAACCAAATTCAAAAAAATTTTCAAATGGAAAAAATCCAACCAAATACCAAAATTAAAAAAAAAAATTCAAATAAATAAAGCAGAATATAAAACAGAGATTTGTAGACATGACCACAGTGCAGAATCAGTGCCTCACTCAGACAGATTGCAGACCGCACTGCGTTGGTCAAGGTGATTTGGGGAGTGGAAGCCATATGGACTTAAAGGAAATCGAATGGAAGAAATTGAAAAAACTAAAAAAATAAAGGGGGTTTCACAAAAAAAATTGGTCGCGGAAAATAACGACTACAGGGTACAAAACAATAAACAAATTCAAAAGCAGTTCCACTAACTGTTAAAAAAAATTTATGCTTTCAAAAAATCTATAAAAAATATTCAAATTCTAGAATATTTTTAAAACCAATTAAAATGAATTATATTATGGAATTAAAATTCCAAAAAAAAATGAATTATATAAAATTCTAATTAGTGAAACCAATTTCTAAACAAAAACCGACAAAAAAATTATGTCACCTAACTTAGCCCCGCCATTTTTAAGAAAATTAAAAACAAAGATTGTGCTGTATTGTGCTACAGTTGTGCTGGATGTGCTACTCAGAAAGAATCCCATATCAACAATGAATAAAAGTTGGCATGCTAAAACGATTTTTCGAGCAGAAGGATATTTTCGAGCAGAAAGCATTCGAGCAGAAGATTGAGCAGAAGATTAAGCAGAAGTTTGCCCCGCCATTTTGAAAAAAATGAAAAACAAAGGTTGTTATGTATTGTACTCTAGTTGTGCTGGTTGTGCTACTCAGAAAGAGTTGCATATAAGCAATGAATAAAAGTTAGCAGACTAAACCGATTTTTCGAGCAGAAGTTAGCCACACCACTTTGAAAAAAATAAAAAACATAGGTTGTACTGTATTGTGCCTGAGTTGTGCTGGTTGTGCTACTCAGACAAAAATTTCGTATTCCTAACAGAAAAATTTTATACCGCTAACATCATATCTTCAAATAGAAGTTAACCCCGCCCTTTTGGGAAAAATAAACTAAATTGAGTGCTGTATTGTGTTAATTTTTTTTAATATCATATATTTTTGTGATTCCCTTATTTTATATATACAAAACAGGCAAGATTCATTTATGCTATCGGACACCAGGTGTCACTTACATTATTAGTACTTATAAATTAATGATTACACTGATTCCTACAAGAATAAATGATGCTAGCGTAAAAATATTTTTCATTGGGTATATATAATCTATCTCTAAGCAGCCAGCTCAAACAAAATTTCATACCACTACATATACAAAACTTTTGTTTTTCATTTTTTCGAAAACGACGGGGCTAACTTCTAATCAAAAAATCGTTCTTGCATACAAAATTTTTGCATTGGTAGTATGGAATTTTTTTTGAGTAGCACAACTAGCACAACAATACAACAATACACCACAGCCTTTGTTTTTGTTTTTTGCCAAATGGCGGAGCTAACTTCTGCTTAGCCTTCTGCTCGAATAATCGTTTTAGCCTGTCACCATTTATTTATTGGTGATATTGAATTTTTCTTGAGTAGCACATCCAGCATAACTATGGTACAATACAGCACAAAATCCTTTTTTTATGTTTTGTTAAATGGCGGGGCTAACTTCTACTCGAAAAATCGTTTTAGCGTGTTTAAATTTTTCCGTCAGTGGGTACGAATTTGTTTTGGAGTAGCACAACTCGCACAACTTTAACACAATACAGCACTCAATTTAGTTTTTTTTTTCCAAAATGGCGGGGATAATTTCTATTTGAAGAAATGATGTTAGCGTTATAAAATTTTTCTGTTAGGAATACGAAATTTTTGTCTGAGTAGCACAACCAGCACAACTCAGGCACAATACAGTACAACCTTTGTTTTTTATTTTTTTATAAGTGGCGTGGCTAACTTCTGCTCGAAAAATCGGTTTAGTCTGCCAACTTTTATTCATTGCTTATATGCAATTCTTTTTGAGTAGCACAACCAGCACAACTAGAGTACAATACATAGCAACCTTTGTTTTTCTTTTTTTTCAAAATGGCGGGGCAAACTTCTGCTTAATCTTCTGCTCAATCTTCTGCTCGAATGCTTTCTGCTCGAAAATATCCTTCTGCTCGAAAAATCGTTTTAGCATGCCAATTTTTATTCATTGTTGATATGGGATTTACAAATTGGCGGGGCTAACTTTCATTCGAAAAATGGTTTTAGCGTGGTTTAAATTATTCTGTTGGTGATACGATATTTTTTCAGTAGCACAACCAGCACAACTATAACACAATACAGCCCTTTTTTGTTTTTGATTTCTCCCAAAATGGCGGGGCTAACTTCTATTCGAAAAAAATGATGCTAACTTTGTAAAAAAATTCTGTTAGGGTTACGAAATTTTTGTCTAAGTAGCACAACCAGCACAACTCGAGCACAATACAGCACAACCTTTGGTTTTCATTTTTTTCAAAATGGCGGGGCTAACTTCTGCTCGAAAAGTCATTTTAGCGTGCCAACTTTTTTTCATTGATAATATGCAACTATTTCTGAGTAGCACAACCAGCACAACCCTAGCACAATACAGCACAACCTTTGCTTTTAATTTTTTTCAAAATGGCGGGGCTAACTTCAACTCGAAAAATCGTTTTAGCGTGTTTAAATTATTCTGCTGGTAGTACAAATTTGTTCTTGAATAGCACAACTAGCACAACCCTAACACCGTACAGCAGACCCTTTGTTTTTCTTTTTTTCCAAAATGGCGGGGCTAGCTTTTACTCGAAAAAATGATTTTAGTGTTATAAAATTTTTCCACTAGGGATATGAAATTTTTTTCTAAATAGCACAACCAGCACAACTCGAGGACAATACAGGACAACCTTTCTTTTTCAGAGTTTTTAAAATGGCGGGGCTAACTTCTGCTTGAAAAATTGTTTCAGCGTGCCAACTTTTTTCCATTGGTGATGTGGCATTTTTTCTGAGTAGCACATCCAGCACAACTGTAGCACAATACAGCACAAACTTCGTTTTTAATTTTCTTAAAAATGGCGGGGCTAAGTTAGGTGACATAAAAAAATTTAACCTTTAAAATAACGATGGTTGGAGTTGGTGGTATTTGCTGTAGTTTGCTAGTGGTTTAGCTCATCCTCCTTTACAAAACTAACTTTAACAAAAACAATTCAAAATTTACAGAAAAAATTACCAAAAATTCCAATATTAATAAAATTATTCGTGATGGTATTGGCAGAAACCACCAATAACCAACAAAGTCCATCACCTACTTGTTCCGTCATCCCTGACCTCCTCGACGAAACAAAAACTTTACTTTAACCGGAGCCCGCGGGATCGTAAACCTTGTTGAACTTTATCCTTAAAGGCTAATGTTCACTCCTGCATTTGTTTTCGTAAATTGTCAACGAAATCGTAGAAGACTGTTGTCAGTTTTTGTTTGATCGATAAGTTTATCGGAATATCTGAGAGAGTAGCTATAAACTAAATCAGCTGGTGAGTTGTGAGTTCTCTTTAATGAATCTCTAATTAGATCAAAAGTATTTCCTAAAACCTTTCTATCTGCTCTTGCTCAAAGGAATCTCTTAGAAAATGAATGGTATCTTTCATCCCAACCGTTACCTGCAGGGTGAAAGATAGTTGTATGAATCCTGTGAGCACCAATTAATTTCGTTAGTTCTTCCATTGATTTTAAATCGAGTATCGTATACCCTGATCAGTGGTGACTATCACCGTTCGAATCCAAAACGTAATGTGAAATGAATGCTTTGCTGTTACTCTAGCTATACTATCTTTTAATGGATTCATATTAGACAATCTGATAAAACGGTTAACAATGGTTAAAATATATGAACAGCCATTTTCTCGATATCAATTTTTGGTGGTTTTGATGCCTGAATGTGCCACATTATAAAAAAAATCGTTTCAAACATTTTGCGATTAATCTAGTAGCACTAAGAAATTTAAATACTCTTTGTGCTGCTCTTTGAGACAACTAGCAACTAGAATATCGTCGATGTAAAAATCAGCAAAATCATTATCTCTTAATACTGCGTCATAAACCATTAGAATGTTAGAACCGCGGTTTTAAGTTGGAATGACATCCTATATTAAATTCGAATATTTTAAAGTATGAAGCTAGTGCTCTCTTGTCTACATCGGTAGGTGCTACTGTAATATGATGGTACTAGATCAATTTTTGAAAAAATTTTTGACTCTTCAAACTGATTTGTAAAATCGTGTACGTTAGGAATAGAATAGTGGTCGGATATTGTAAACGATATAAGTTGACGATAGTTTCCACAATGTCTCCAATTTGTTTTTGTTTTCTTGTGAATTTAATGCAGAAGTGAATGCCATGATTTTTAAGCGATTTTTATCTTATCATTGGGAAGATGACGCGGTTTTGTGGCTGGCAGCTATCTGTTTGTATAGATATAATGTACTACATTATGCTTTATAGCAGCATTATAATCCGGTTGACTTTTTAAATATGAATATTTCGAAAACATTTTGAAACATTCGCTATCCAAAGAAACAATTATGAAGTAAGTGTATCAAATGTTTTAGTCGTTGCATTTATTTCTAAGTCAGTATCTGTGTCGTTAAACTTCTTGTATTTAAGGCTTACTGATGAGTTAAATTTAATCAAAAAATCTGCTTTAATTATATTGGACATTTGATGTCTGTTACAATGAAAGGGTAAAATCTTTACGTAGTCCTAAATTTGGTTGCAAAAGCTGAGTACTTTAAGTACAAATTTTGCTACTATATCCTGCACAAAGATTGTAATCAGATTTATTAAGATTTTAAAATAATTTGTACTTAGGACAATGGAGACATCCGCCCTAGTGTCTACTATAAAATTTTGGTTTGTATTTTTACAATTTATAAATAAGCGGTGTGAAAATATTTTGTCTTTGGTTGCCGTGGTTACCTTAAACCAATTAAATTTTTTTTCAGACTGCATAACCTATTGCTATGATATCTAAAATAAAGGGAATTATGATTTCTAATCCTTACTCTGGTTTCTCTATATTGTCATCTCCTTTGCCGTTTCAAACGAACTTCGTCTTTACTCTGAATGAAAACACTCCGTCATAGTGATTGATTGTGGTTACCGATTTGCGAAATTGAAGACCGTTGTTATAGTTTCATTTATACCTATGTCTTTAATTGCTTGATTTAATATTAACAGGTAAACCACTGAACCATATTTGCTCTAGAAGATCGTCTGTAATGACTGTTATGCTGTTTTAAAGTTCTTTAATTCTGTTCGTTCCTGTTTCGGCAGGTCTTTCAAGCACAACTGATTTTTTTTCGTATTTCCTGTCATGGAAATTTTTTTTTGAATTTTCATTTGGTATTGTCTGTTATGCTATGGTTTTTTATAATGTCAGGCAAAGTCATTAAAACATCTTCAGTTAATAATGTCAAATACACTAGACTAAACCAAGTAGCAAGATAACAATAGTTAGTCATGTTTACCCTGGCTTTTGTATTTGAACGTATTGGCTATTGTATTGAAGCATGAACGCCACAAAAAAAATTGTGTGGCTTCAGAAGTTGTTACTTGTAGAACTAATTCAATTCAATTATAAAATAAAATTTTGTACATTAAAAAAAAATAATTATAATATCCAACCAGAGACAAAAAGGAAAAATAGTAATTTTATGGAGTTAGTGTTTAATGATGTATTTTATTTTTCAAGCAAAAGTTTACAAATTATTTCAGAGTTCAATACGATCAAATAAATTATTTTATCCTTCCGGCAACTAAAATCATCGGTTTATTTTTGTTTTTTACAGCCATGATTGTGTGCGTTATTAGTCTCAATGATATAGAATAAAACAGGTGTCAATTTTATTGTGTTGCGCAAAAGAGGCGGAACACAACAAAACAATTTATTTTATGTACAATTAAACAATTACAATAAGCACAATTTTATAAAACTAATGCGCATGTTCCTCTCTAGAATATTGAAATAATCAAAGGCTACTATAATCAAATTGCATTATCTCACGCTCCAAAGCATTTACGTGTAGTAACTACATTTTCAAACAATTGGCAGGAAGCGAAGAAAACGTTTAATTTCAATTCTAAACAAGCTTGAAAATAAAATTTATTACTAATAAATCAAAAAAATATATTTTTTTGATTTATTGATAATAAACTTTATTTTCAAGTTTGTTTAGAATTGCAATGAAATGTTTTCTTAACTTACTTCCAGTTTTGTGCAAATGTAGTTACACGAAAATGCTTTGGAGCTGAAGTTATGGGAAATTAAATTTTTATTGTAAAAAAATTAGTTTTTTTGTTCGATTATTTTTTTGGTTCCTCAGTAGTATAAAATTCGATGCCATTGGTTGTAGGTCATATCATTTTCAAAATACCAAACAATTAAATATGTATCAAAATTGAATAAAGTTTATTTAATTGTTTGGAATTAATGATGTAAAAACAAATAAAATAAATTCCTTGTTTTTTCTTTTCGTTTTACTTGTTTTATTAAAGAATTCAAAAACAATTCAATTTAAATTAATTCCCGTTACTCTGACAAAAGGATAAAATATTGGATTGTATTCGTGTTTAATGAATTTTATTCTTTCGTAAAATTGCTAAACATAAACTTTTGCTCGAAAAGTAAAAAGCATCATTTAACACTTATTCAATTATTGTGTTTCGCAACATTCGCGCAGCAGAATAAAATTAACAGCTGTGTATTTGATTCTACTAAGACGGATTTCTAAAAACTTAACTTCAGTTTATTTTACTTAATTTAAATTTGTATGATGCTTATCAATTAAAATCCTCGATATAAAGAATTGGTTGTAGTTGATTTATTATAAATGTTAAGAATTGTTGAAAGTTAAGAACATTAAACAGCCTGGTTTTAATCAATAATTAATTAAACATAAGTTACAAAGAAATTAAAATTATATATTACATTAAGAGTTTTACATCTCCTTTAATGATGATGCTTTATGCTTTTGGATAAAATCAGGTCGGGGTCACCAATGTTATAGTTGCAATTTATATATTTTTTTTTATATATTCTGTTTTTGTATTTCGATCAACTTTATTCACTTTTACTTAGTTTTAATGAAAATGTAATACTGTTAAACACGTTAACCAAAGATGAATGATATAATCATTTAACTAGCACTTAAACAAGTCATGAACAAAATTATTAATGATTATATGAATACCACACGAAAGTTACATTAAAATTTTTTGTTAATATTTCTGAAAAAAAAACCATTACCATGATTTGAAAAGCAACTGTAAAATTTACCGTTAAAATAACAACCATTAAACCACAAAGACGAATAATTCTTTCCATCTCTAATTACCTTTTTTTAACTTAAAAAAAAACATCAACAAAATCTCAAACTAACTTAAACTTTATTTCAACAAACCATTATTACAATATCCAACTAAGACTTCTGTACAATGTCTTCTTATCTATTTTAAAACAAAAACAAAAATCCTCATCTTATACTTCACTAAATTAGAAAATAATCATTTTAACTCTTTCTTGCTAACAAGAAAACTTTAACAAAACAAACGAAAAAAACATAATTTTCCTTTTAGCTTTAAATACTTAAAGAAAATTAATAAAATAAAAATTTACTACAGAAAAAATTAAAGTGAAACTTTTCCAGTTTGAAATAAACAACAAAATAAACAAATTACAAAAAGAAAATCAATGAAAATAAAAACAAAAAAAAAACATAATTTTAAACTAAATTAAAAAAATTTGCTTCTTTGTTTTAATGGAAATTTTTTGTTTTTTTTTTTCTAATTATTTAATTTAATTAGTAAATTTATCTAATCTCTTTTTTCGTTTATTTTATTTTAGTTCCACCCCATCATATAATGGTGTATGATGCTTCTGGTAGAGATGTTGCAGGTGTTGCCGGACCATTACTTGAAGGAGATAATTTAGTTTTAACATGTGAAGTTAGAGGAGGTAAGAATTTTTGTTTTCTAAACTATGAAGTATAGCTAAAATAAAAAAATTATTAATTTTAATAATTACCCTATATTCGGGTTAGTTAAATTAACAAACAGTTGGTTGTGAAGTTTTCCAGCATTTATGATAACTATATGAATTTTCACATGGATCTGGGCTATCTATTGTCAAATTTGAGCAATCTTTCATTAATTTTTGTGCAGCATCCAGGATAGTTACAGGAATAACCGCACGAATTTTTTTGTAATCAAGTGCACCTTTTTTTGTTTTAACCCCTATTTCATCAAAAAGACAATCCAAGTAGCACTTAAACGAAAATTTAATTAAGAATTTAGAATATTTAACTTATTCAAAATATGAAATTCACCTTAAAGCTATGATCTTCCACATCAAGTAGATCACTATCACTGAATTCTTTTATAATTTCTTAAAGATGTTTTAAATTAATTTTTATTCTAATTTTCACTTCAAAATTAATTACTCACCATTGCTTACATTGGTCTTAGGTGCACAAATAGTATGAAGTGATTGTAGCAAGTCAACCATTTCCTTGGGAGGATACTAAAAAACATATATAAATCGTATGAACTTTGCGTGTTTTATAATAAATTATTTACCCCTGGTGCTCTCTGAACAATACATGTAGCCACAACCACACATAACCAAAAGCAAATCAAAGTTTTCATTTTATAAATAAATAACTATTTTTGAATAATAACAATAGTAGTTAGTAGACTTCTGTTATAGTCTACGTGATAATTGCAATTACTGATAATTCATTAAATTCTTTGAAATTTATATAAAAAAATTTATGCTAATTTCAAATATAATTAATAATTTATTAGTAATTAATAATCTCTAAAGTTATGGTTTTGTGTTTCAGGAACGATGATCAAAAGAATAAATTAATTTTGTGAGAATTTATATTGTTGTTGTAACGTTTTTATGTGAATGAGCAATGACCTATTTGCATAGATTTGATTATATGATTTGATAAATTAGATGAGATTTTAGTCTCATTTAGGAAGTTCAGACTATGAAACTGTTTCAATGTATACAAAGATTCAAAGCTTCTCAGTTTTTAGGAGATGCGATAAGGTTCTATTTCTTCAACTGACTGTATCTACAACAATTGTATGTTCTCTTCCATTAAAATCTTGCTGAGCGAGGTATTCTGCCTTTATAGGATCTATCAATATTTAGTCTCGATGATATTGCTCTTCTTCCTACCTTTCATTCTATATCACAGAATGATCGGATACGCTCTTCACCTGGAAGCCGCATCTTCATTGCCAAACAAGGGTAAACTTCTTTGTTTTGCTATGCAGGTACAAAAAAGTCTCTTAATCTTTTTGAAGCTGTTTACCTAGAATTGAGCAACATTCTTTTCATTTAAGTGGCTTCTCCTAACGTAATGGCTGGTTTCATAGTCATGGGCTTCATTCGTGTTAGAGTACCTTGGGTACTCTTATTTATTACGTCCAAAAGTTTGGTTTATGAAAAAAGCAACTGAACATATTCTCACTACCTTCCTAACTGCCCCTCAGAAAGTTGTACTGCAGGATAACTTCCAAAGGTGTGATCTCTGGTTCGCATATGATTGCTAAAGCTCTCATGATGAAAGGATCCATGTTGAGCTTTCTTTTCATGATAAACGACACCACTGTGTTTTTAATATAAATGAGTATCATCACTCGTTGGTTGTCATGTGCCTACAAGGCTGAAGCCTGGATATGAATATCCAATTGCACTCCGCACAGTGGGATTTTTTGTGCAATAAGTAATTTTTTTGACACATAAAATTTCAAAATGAAATGATGTAGTTTTGTAGAAAATTGATTCAGTATGAAGAATCCATATATTGTATCCCAAAAAAACGTTTATTTGTTTTTGAAATAATGAAGTAAAGTCACATGTAAATTTTGGTCCAAAATATTGAAAACTTTTACGCACTTCTATAGTGTTTGTACGTAAGATAACTTTATTGCTCTAATTTAAATAGTGATTTTTTTCAAATATAGCCTTTTCTGCGTATATGAAAAAAAAATTATAAAGTTCGCTCATATGGTTTAAAAGATATGATAGAATAAAATTTGTTCTATAATGTGCCGTGATTGCAAACTTCCTTGGAAGAAAAAAAAGGTTGCTTGGTGCTCCTCCCGCTATAATAAAATGAAAGGTAAAAGAATTAAAAAAAAAGTTTACATAATTAATAATCTCTTATAAAATTATAAAATTTGTCTCCAAATTCGTGAAATTTTTAATTTAAAAAAATTACAAAAGATGAAAAACTACGCAGGTGAAAAAGTCGAAATTTGAACTAGACCATTTTTGATCTTCATGAAACTTGGCATATAAGTAGAATGGCCAAAATAAAAAATACAACTTATTTTAAAATTTTTTTAAAGTGCATAGTTTGAGCATAGGGGGCATCATGCACCCCAACATGCATGAAAAATGAAAATTCTGTCAATCCGATGTAACTTTGAAATGAAATTAAATTGCTCAAGAACGGCTATACCGATTTCATCAAACTTTTTTTTGTTTGATGGATGATTAATTAATCGTTTGAAAAAAAATTAATTTATTGTTTTTATAATTAATTTTTAAATAAAAATATTGAAAAAACTTTTTTAAAGATGGCGCTAGGGTCAAAGATCAATTGCAATTAAATTAATTTTTGTTCTGAAAATAGTTCTATCCTTACTCGAAAATATATCAAAATAACTCAGAGACTTTAATTTTAGTTCTTGAGATATTAAATTTTAAAGATTTTTAGTCAGTCTAAAATTCTAATTGTTCATTATTTTTTCGAACAATTTTTATCATCAAAAAATTTTAACCACTGAAGTTGGTTGAAGGTTGGTTGAAGTTGGTTGGTTAAAAATATTTAAATGCATGTATTGAAATTTATTTATAAAATAATTAGTTATGGTAAGGAAACAAAAAGTTGTGGGAAAAATTATAATATGGGTTATATGGGCGGTGAGTGGTGGGCGTTAATTAAGGTAATAAAAGGCTCTGTGCCAATTTCCAAAACTGGGGCAAAAATAAATTTTGGGTTCTATGGGCGGTGGGTAGTGGGCGTGGCCAATTTTGATGAAACTTTATTTTATTCTTAATTGAGGTAATAAAAGGCTCTGTGCCAAACTTCAAAAACTTTGGACCAAAAATAAATGTTGGGTTCTATGGGCAGTGGGTAGTGGGCGTAGCCAATTTTGATGAAACTTTTTATTTTTTTTGATTGAGCTAACCAAAGGCTCGGAGCAAAATTTCAACATTCTACGAGCACTCCTTATATATTTTGCCAAACATTGTATGAACAAATCCCACTGTGCTCCGCCTTGCTCTCTGCTACTCAAGTTCTAGCCTTCTTCCAATTAACACTCGACCTAGACCTAGAACGATATGCACCGCAACTCCTTTGTTGACCACTGCGGTTCTCGTTTTTTCTGGAGTTCTGTTCTCACGTTGTCGATCACTTTTATTATCTTTTTTAACATATAAAATATGTAAAACTGATGAATGTATGAAACTTTTAAGGTGAATATCCATTTTCACATTTTTCATGGTTTTGTAATACATCGGAGTGCTAGAATGTTTTTTAAAATTCACTTGAGGTGTTGGGCAAATCACTTCTTCCACTTTCGCATTAAAACTGGAAAAATTATGGCTAAAAAGCAGCTTCGTTTTTAACTTTAACCTCTGTATAGTCACCCAAGGAGAATGCTGCTTTTCTTCTTTAAACGTTAAACTGCTTTTCTTGCTTAAACAATCTATCCGGTCTTTTAACCGAAATATTGATCTCAACCTTCTCATCGCTTGAGGCAACATATTTTTTACAAGTGTTGCAGGGATATTGTCAAATAAGTCATAAAGTTGTTTTCTAAATGTTCATGATGCTTTTGTTTTGTTTTGTAGAGACTGGTAATCGTGCAGTTGACTTCTAAATTTTTAGTGATTCTCCAGGTGGTGAACTGAGAATATTATCTATCAATGACTTTCCGATTTCCGTAAGTTTATCTTCAAAACGATCCCATCTTGTGCTGCCGTGATTCAAAACAATATTTATTTCTGGGTTTGTGTTGACTAGCTCGAACATAACCCTATGTTCCGGTGATTGCAACTGATATGGAGCCTTTTAAACCACAAACCTTCCATCTTGGGCTATTAATAAAGGTAGCATATGTTAAGCACATTAAAATTATCTTAAATTGCATATTCTAATAAACACTCACCTCTTTAGTTTGCACCACTGTTTCTTCCATGGAATGTCTTTAAATTGCGATATGAAATTTTATGCCTCCTTGGACTTGGTAAGAAAATCTGAAAACCTATGTGAAGCCAGATGTTCTTGTATAACCGGTAGCTCTTGTTGTTTACAACACAACTTGGGCGCCAAATCTGATGGTTTATGAAGAGTTGAGTGATGATTTAGCTGCCAGCTACCTTCTGTGGGCAATCCACTGCGAATAACAACTCTCATAATTCATCTAATAGTAGTTCTTTCTATTCCTTAGTAACATCTGTGATACAACCGGTAGTAACTAAGGTGCAAGATGGATGTCAATGCAATATTTATAACTTTGGACTATTAAAAATGGACTATTTACTAAAGAGTTGGACTATTTAAAATTGTTCTATCTCGAAAACTACACAAGTTAGGACTTAGTGCTATTAACCTCTCAGTAGAGAACAAAATCTTGATTCTAACAGTATAAAAAAACATATTTTGAAAAAATTGGACTTGGTGTAGTTTACCTCCCACCTACAGATATAAGTATGCCATCAGTTGTGAATATTACCGACTATTACCATCAGAAGTGAATATTACCAACTCTTGTGACTCCAAAACCTAGTAATGATCAAGACCTCCGTCTAATAATGCCAGCCTATTTTTTCTCAATTTTCCCTACTTAAAGTTGCATCAAGAAGATATAATAGCGCATTAGTAGACAAACTTTTTAGTACTTCGGTCTGAAAGACCTAAGTATTACATTCATGAGTCAAATGTGAAATTCTTACCCCCACTTTTTTGACATTTCTCGACGTTTTAGGACCTACTGATTCTAAAAAAGCAGAACAAAATGTATGTTTGTCTGTCGCCAGACCGCCCAGCCGTGCGTCCGTCCGTCATTACCTACGCTGCAGGAAAAACGGCTGAAGGGATTTCAAAAATTTTTTTTTCTAAAAATTGGTATTCACAAAGGACAGGTTCGAAAGGACGCTGTGTTCGATAACTGTACCGGAAGTGTATCAAAAAAATCATTATGTGTGTCAAAAATAGCAAATTTTCATATTTTTGGCTTAAAAAACGTTCATTTTAAGTGATTACGAGTAGGAACATTAAATTTGGAGAAATCTTGATGGTCGGGATTGGTATGTGAGATCAAAAACTAGATTATTGCATTATAAGTTTGTCAAAAAAATGTTGTCAAGTGTGTCAAAAGAAAGATTTTTATTTATTTTTTTACACAATTTTTTGAAAAAAAATAAAATTGTTTGTTTGAAATGAAATTTTATTATTATTATAGAGAATTATTTCTAGGACATTATAAGACATTAGACATTAGACTATGACATTATAAGTTTGTCAAAAAATAATGTCAAGTGTGTCAAAGAATGATTTCATTTATTTTAATAGCCAATTTTTTGGAAAAAAAAATGTAGCTGTTTTTATGACGTAAATGTAATTTAGAATGAAATTGGACATGGAAATTTTTGAATTTGTTATAGTTTTTGAAATATTTTTGGAATTTTGAAAAAGTTTGTATTTTTGATTTTGTAATAATTTTTGCAATATTTTTAGAATTTCGGCAAAAGTTTTAATTTTTGATTTTGTAAGAAGTTTTGGAATATATTTAGAGTTTTGAAAAATTTAAAATTTTTATTTTATTATAATTTTTGGAATTTTGAAAAAATTTTCAATTTTTGATTTTGTAATAATTTTTGCAATATTTTTAGAATATTTAAGAATTTTTGGAATATTATCGGAATTTAGAAAAAGGTTTAAATATTTGATTTCATACTAATTTTTGGAATATTTTTGGAATTTTGAAAAAGTTTGATTTTATTTAATTTAACAATATTTTTGGAATTTTGATTATAATTTTCCGGCAACGTATTAATGTTTCGTGGTAGTTTGGTAATAAATTTTTGAAACGGATATAAAAAATAATTGTACTTTAACAAAGAGATACATCGCTGCCCAAAACTAAAAACCATGTCCTCATAAAAGTTTTTTGCCGAAAACTATATCAAAATCCTTAACCCAGACCGAAGTCTTGATATCTCAGAGCTGTGAGATTTCAACCCCTCCATATTTTTTCTTTGATTTTTGTAATTCATATAGCTATAGCAAACACAACAATTATTCACTATTTTAACTTTTCAATTTGTTTACCTAAATGATTTGTTTAATTGCTTTGTTATATTTGATTTTATCTGAAATTCTAAACCTTTTTTCTCTTATCTTACTTTGTATGAAAGTTTTATGAAAAAACTTCATGAACTTAGTTCACACAAAATAAAAATAAATAAAAATTGTCAACGCAACTATATGACATTATGATGCAAGGACAGGCTTAACATTTTGGGCGTATGTAGAGTTTGCAAATCGAGGCACTAGCCGAGATTTGCACCCACATTAAGTCCAAAATAGCTTACGTCCGTGCATCATATACTATTTTTAATTCACCGCAAGCAAAATATTTAGAAACAATTTTTTTATTCTAAATCAAAATTATAAATGTGCATAAATTTTTAAATAAAAATATGTTGATCAAGTAACCTTTGACAAAATATTTGTTATTTTTTCCAAATTATTGTATAACCATGACAACAAATAATAACAATAATTTTAATTGGATTATGAAATGTTGTATTTAATGGTTACTGTGATGACAATTTCTATTTTTATAGAATTTAAACAAATACAAATGTTTTTTACTTTTTTGGACGTAATTATGATAACAAAATATATGGTTAACAAGTGACACTTTACGGCCGCAAATCACAGTAATAAAGTACCACTTTAATATGTAGGCGAATAAAAAATAATATATACCAAAATAATATAGACTGGAAAGTCTCTTATAAATAAAGCAAAAATATTTTTTATTCGCCTACATATTAAAAATTTACTTTATTACTGTTACTTTCGGCCTTAAAGTGTCACTTTTTAACCATATATTTGGCTGTCATAGTTTCGTCCAAAAAAGTAAATATTATTTGTTTTTGTTTAAATTCTATAAAAAAAAGAAATTTTTATCAAAGCAACCTTTCGATTTCAAATTTAATAATCCAATTAAACTATTTGTTATTCTTTGTTGTTACAGTAATACGATTTCTTTGAAAAGAAATAACAAATATAAATTGGTCAAAGGTTACTTTGTTCAACATACTTTTATTTAAAAATTTATAAAATTTTTAATTTTGATTTAGATTAAACCATGACCATTAAACCATGACATGCTAAAAAGCCGTGTTGTTTTTCCAAAGTTTGCATGTTGTTAATGATACCGCTGAGCTCGGTGTAAAGTTGATAACGGAATACAACAACATTCTAGCTAAGGACGAGGAAGGTACACAATACACCATTCAGTCGAAAACTACAGATGCAAATACCCATCATACAATAAATCTAATTTAATGTATTGATTTCTTTTGGAACAATGTTGCTTTTGAATGAAAAATTATTATAAATTTAACCGTAAAAAGTAAATTTAACCGTAAAATTTTTTCTCTTTGAAAAAAGATTGTTATGAATTGGTGAATTTTCGTATATGTAAGAAGAAAAATTAAGATAAATCGCTTTCCTAAGATCGATTTCAACATACTTAGGCTCGTAAGAATCGTTAATTAATCAAAACTATGCGACATATTATCTGATAAAAAATATAAATAAAATATAATAAAAATAAAAATAAAAATAAAATAAAAAATCCTATTATTCTGCTAATTTTCTTATCTTCAACGCCACTGCGCGGGGGGTAATTATTTTCCGATTTCAATAAAACTAGATATACTTCATATTCGAGTCGAATAGAACATAATTAGTCGGTGAGAGCGAAGAAAAAGACGGCTTAAAAATTGTTCATACATATTTGGTCATGCCTAGTGTGCATACTGAAAAAACTGCCAACAATTCTAAAAAAAATTTTTTACCGGAAGTAAAAAACTGGAAAGTGGGATGCAGAACTCTTGTGAACCATACTAAATGCTATGGTACCAAGTTTCATCCTATTTGATTATCATCATGTGATCAGGTACAAATGTTATTGAGCTTTAAAACAAACAGGTGGGACACCCCCACCACTTTGTTCATTATCGCTCAAAAACTAATCAGTTCCTTGCCATACATATTTGCATTTTTTCCAAAGTGTCATCAACATTCGTTCACGAACGAATGCTGTGTGCTCCCAACAAACATTGAAAATAGTGTGACACATTAAACAGGTGTTTGGGAAGACCCCCACTACTTATTGCAATATTATCTCAAAACTAATCAGTTCTTTGTGACTTAAGTCTCCACCTTTTTTCAAAGTGCCATTAAAATTGATTAATGAATGAAGTCTGTATGCTCCCAACAAACTTAAAAAACAAAGTGTGAAAAGTCAGGATTTGTATGGTAGACCCCGCCCCCCCCCACTTTGATCAATGTGTCCCAAAAGATGACAATTATCTTCTTACACTAATTGAAACCCTCTTCATAAGTTTCATCATAATCACTATATGATTGTAGGCTGTAGTGTGCATAAAGACACTGAAAAAACTTCAAAAAAGTACAAAAAAACATTTTTACCGGAAGTGAAAAACCGGAAGCTGGGATGCAGAACTATTGTGAACCGTACTACATACTCATGTACTAAGTTGCATCCAATTCGATTATCAGGTAGAGATGTTATAAGGCTTTCAAAAAAACAGGTGCTCCAGGGACCCCACACCATTTTGTTCACTTTCGCTCAAAAACTTATCAGTTCCTTGTCTTTCATATTTGCATTTTTTTCTAAAGTGTCATCAAAATTCATTCACTAATGAATGTTTTATGCTCCCAACAATCATAAAAACTTTGTGGAAAAAACCACCTGTTGCTTGGTAGACCCCCAAACCCTTTATCCAATGTGCTCCAAAAGCTGACAAAATCTTTCTCATGTTATTTGAAAGCTTTTATCAACGTTTCATGAAAATCTATCGGTAATTGTAGGCTACAGTAGGGATAAACACCTGAAAAAAAAAACTTTTTAGCCGTAAGTGACAAACCGGAAGATGGTATGCAAAAATAGTGGAAGCAGTACTAAAACCTTATATACCAAGTTTCAATAAGATCACAGTCCGGGATCAGAAGTTATTCAAGATTTAAACTCAGAGATGTTCGGGAGACCCCCCGCCGTTTTGTCCATATTTGAAATGAATCCAGATCTTCCATTTTCAAGTGAACCTGTATCATTTGCCAAAGTTTCATCAAGATTCTATGCATAAAACTCAACCACCCACACACCCACACACCCACCAACCCACCCACCCACGCACACACAGACGTACACCAAATTTTTGTTGGCTATTTAGATAGAGGATGGTCCAAAACAAAAGAAAAAATAAAATTTGGGGTATGTAAGATTTTCTTTTTTTCACGATAGATTGAATTACTTCACACAATATAAAATTATGGTGAAGTAAAGAGCATAAATAAAATTTATGTATTTCAAGTATGTCGGCCTCTTTTCAAAACTGCTAACTCATAATCCATATACTAACCATGAAATATTATGTAAAAATAAATTATTTTAAATAACTCAACCCAAAATAGAAATAAAAAATATTAATATTATTTCAGTAATATGTACTTTTATTTATTATTCATATTGTGTTCCAATTGATGGTAAATAGGAAAATTAGAAAACCTTAAAAATTTGGAAAATTTCGTGAACGTGTGATAATAATATTTCGCATGTGGTAAAACACGAACATGACGTTTATTACTTTAAATACATTACATGTAAATGAAAAACTATTTAACTAAATCTACACGGTTCTCGTTTTGTAGAAATTCTAGAGAGATTTTTCGACTTTTAATTTGAAATTTTCATCAATTTTTCGTTTATTTTCAAATCTGTGTTCAACCCACCTTGTGTTTATCTAAAATTGTGTGATATCCAAATAGACGAATTTTCGTTAAATTTATGAATTAATCAAAGTTATTTGGCGTGAAATAGTTTTTGTGTTTTCAAAATTAATTGTGTTTTGAATAAGTTTTATGTAGATGTTGTAAAAGAGAAATTTTTAATTAATATTCGGTCGGGTGTGATGTGGTATGAAAATTTCATCGTTATTTTGTTGTACAGGAAAATTGTAATTGATTATTTATTCGTGTGATTGCTGTGGTAAATGATAATGTTGTAACAATGTATTAATGAATATTTTAAATGTTTTGGGGTTACGATGTATTTAAATTGATTTTCATTTCTATTTCCAAAATTTGATTTTCGTTTTTCTGAAAATGCGTATAACTGAAATTGACCTTAAACCATTAAATTCTGTTAAAAAAGATGCATTTTTGGGCTTTACAATGGTAGCCGCCCCGATGCTACGTCCACTTGTGCTGCACATGGTTTTAACATATGTTTTCGCACATCGTTACTAGTTAACATGACTAGCATCTGCGACAACAAATGTCGAATGGATACCGGACATTCTTCATTTTTAGAGTTTTCTGCATGAGATCTTGATGAAACTTTGGCAAATGATACAGGTTCACTTTAAAATGGAAGATCTGGATTCATTTCAAATTTGGACAAAATGGCGGGGGGGTCTCCCGAACACCTCTAAGTTAAAATCTTGAATAACTTCTGATCCCGGACTGTGATCTTATTGAAACTTGGTATATAAGGTTTTAGTACTGCTTTCAATATTTCTGCATACCAATTTCTGGTTTATCACTTCCGGTTAAAAAGTTTTTTTTTTCAGGTGTGTATCCCTCTTGTAGCCTACAATTACCGATAGATTTTCATGAAACGTTGCTAAAAGCTTTTAAATAACATGAGAAAGATTTTATCAGCTTTTGGAGCACATTGGATAAACGGTTGGAGGGTCCACCATACAACAGGTGGTTTTTTCCACAAAGTTTTTGTGGTTGTTGGGAGCATAAAACATTCATTCGTGAATGAATTTTGATGACACTTTGGAAAAAGATGCAAACATGTATGGCAAGAAACTGATTAGTTTTTGAGCGATAGTGAACAAAGTGGTGGGGGGTGTCCCATACACCTGTTTTTTTTTAAAGCTCAATAACATCTGTACCTGATAATCGAATTGGATGAAACTTGGTACATAAAACTTGGTGAAACTTGGTGCATTTTGTATGATTAACAAAAGTTCTGCATCCCAACTTCCGGTTTTCACTTCCGGTAAATTTTTTTTTTTTATAAATTTTTGAAGTTTTTTCAGTGTCTTTATGCACACTACAGCCTACAATAATGAAGTGATTATGATGAAACTTATGGAAAAGGTTTCAATTAGTGTAAGAAGATAAAAACCATCTTTTGGGAAACATTGATCAAAGTGGCGGGGGGTCTACCATACAACTGACAAAATATGACATAGGCCAATATAGAACTACGAAGTCCATAATATTGGTTAGCTATTAATTCAAGTATTTTATGGATATTAGCTCATCATATATCCAGAACACTATGTTTCCAGAGCTGTGGTGAAGTCAGCCTATGCATCAGCGTCGCAATATTTTTTGTTTGTGTCTACATGAAAATTTGGAGTTATGTAAAGCTGATAATTTTATTTGTACATAGAATACAGTTTAGTTCCTTTGTATAAATAATATTTTATCGTTTAAATGGATTTTTTGTTTGTTCTGATGATATATGGAAGCAGAAATTATTAATTTATATACGAGAAAGAGACAAGAGGAAAAGAAACAAGAAAACTGAAAAATTTTTATTTAAATTCTCGATCATTTTTTATCCAGGGTCATTATGTGAATTAAATTCTATTAGATCAGTATAGTTATTGTGACAAAAAAATATGTATTTTATTAACTATTTATATTAAGTTGATTTAAGTTGAAATTGATTTATTTTTGAAATTGGTGTTTTATTCTAACAGTGTTAGTTTTCGTTGCCGTGTACTGGGTTTAGTTAACTAGTTAACTAGAATATTCTTATTATTTGGATTGGAAAAAGGCTTTGAGATAGCAAAACCGTTGTTTTTTACCATTCCGGTTATTTTAACAACACAAATCGATAGTGGCTGGAAGAAATGCAACGGATATATGAGTTGGATATCCGAAATTGTGTTTGGAAAGGTGAAGATAACCCGTCTAAAGTTCTTTGTAATAGGAGGTTTGCCTGATAGACCGTGAAGGTCTACCTGTTGGTCACAAACACCATTAAACCCTGCCACTAGCTCACTGAGCGAAGGTTCTAGACCAACCTAGCCAACCAGAAATATTTTAAAATAACATTTCGCGTACCTAAAACACCACCTAGGATTCCGATCGAGATGTCTGTCATGCCACAACTTTCCCTATTCTTACTACAATTAGCACATCATTGATTGATTGATTGATTGGACTGTAGGACCAAGCACTAGGCGAGACTCCCGGATTACGGCCGGGCCACTTCCTACAGCCGTTTTACATATAACAATAGGTAAGGATAGGTAGGTAATTATAAGTTAAGAGTGAACGACCTGGTTACAGACACCTAGCAAATCGTATCTAGCTACTACTTTTACGAGACAATCACAAGGACAATCACTTATATATATAATCTGCAATCGCCAATCAGCAATCCCGTATCTAAAATTTCTCGCCTGCAATCTCCAGTCGGAAACCTGTTATTCATATAATTTATTAGTATAATAAGATAATGATTAAATTGATCTTGAATATTCTAGCTAGATATATAACAAAATTCCTATTAACTTGTTTTCTTCTGCAATCAACTGTGGAGGTGTTTAAAGCTGTAAAAAGAATATTCTATTTAAAGAAAATTGTGTTGTACTATTGTCGATTGTTAAGAATCGATAAAATCGTGATACGAAAATGGTTCAAAAATTACGGTAAATCTATCTAAATATCGGCAAAATAATTTTTTTTTTACCAAAATCTCTATTTACACAAAAAACTTAACATATGTCAACTAATACAACTGTTATATATCACATCACTAAGGCAATTTTAAGGTTTATGCTAAGAAGGGAGAAAACAAAATGGATCGGGAAAAAAACAACCTTCAACAGACGGAAAATTAAATGTTATAAATTCAATTTAATGTAATGTTACAGAATACAGGAACTTAATACTGACGTGTGTTTCCTACCTGCATAAAGAAGAAACTATCGATCAATTCAGAGTGTGTATTAGAATTGAAGCATAGCAATACGATTACCATTGGTGTTCAGCAGGGTAAAGTTGGTTTATAACTAAAACAAATTCCAATTAAGTAGTTCGAGTAAACGATCTTTGTTTAGACCTACTGTTCGGATGAGGAGAATGGCTGAGGAATGGCTGAATTTCATTATACTTTGCGGCAAAGAATATCGATTAGTTTTTGGACGATATTGAACAAAGATTTGGAGAGTACCGAAAATCATTTATTTGAAACCTTAATAAATATACAAGTTATGATAAGCAAATTTGTAGAAATAGCTTTGTAAGTTTTTCGGAACCAGAACAATTTTGCTTTCTAGCTTTCTGACTTATCGCTTCCGGTTAAACAAATTGTTTCACACCTGAATCGAAGCAACTATCGAAAAAACAACCACTATATCATAAAATTCATCGACCTAATATCAAAAAAACATTCTCGAAAATCATCTTTAACCAGTTCTTTCTTGTTTTAAATTTTAGGAAGTCGATATAATAAGTACATATTTGGTGGTATAAAATAATATCTGACCGACATCCTGTATCAGTTGTCAAATATATTAGCCGTACTTTTTTTAATCAAAAATTAAAAATGCAGTTAAGCTGTCAATGATATGCTAAAAGATAAAACTGATCAAATTTTGTATTTTAAAATTAAAATCTGAGATGTTGACGTACTCAGTAATTCAATTTAAGAGGAATAATTTTATTTTGCCTAAACATAAACCTTTCTCTACATCGCAGTTTAATAGCAGAGCACGGCACTATTTTTATTTGATAACTCAATGACACAATTCAATTTCTAGATTTAGTTCTAACCACATCAACAGATAATGAGAGAGGTTTAATCCGGAGAACCGATAAGCTTTTGGAATGTTCGTACATTTTTGTTTTACCGCTAGGCACTAACTTTTAATGTTGGAGTATGTTGATGAACTATTTATAGCAAAATCCAAAACCAGAAGCAACAATCACTTGCTCAATCTCCAGCAGCACTTCTTCATACTAAATTTTAATAGCTCTGTTAGTTTGAATGTAATTAGGCTTATATTTTGAATTTACGCTAATAGTGGAATAGGATTGTCCCTTCACTATATTTCTACTAATTTTTTTGGCTGCATTGCACAAATACGGGAAACGAAAACCAAAAATGCAACTGCTGATTTTTTTCGCTTTTGTTTTTTTTAACTACAGCTTTTTTTCAATTTGTCCCAAGATGAAGATTTATATGCCTATAAATTTGGATAATCGATAGATATTGGCAAAGTGGTGAGTGGTTTTTCAAGGTCTTGCTTGTTCAAAATTTCAATAACTTCATGTCCTGAATAAATATTTTGATGAAACTCGGTACACAAATTTTTGCTAACTATTAAAGTAGATCTACATCCCAACTTCTGGTTTCCCACTTCCGTGATCCAATCAATTTGCTTTTTTTATTTAACAACAAAACGTTTGTCCATGGCAGGATTTTGAAGATATTCTGATACAAGATCTGGACCTGAACGATAAATAACAGTTAAGCATTCTGACGTGTGTCTTCAGAAATATGTTAAGCGTGTTTTGCAAAAACGAAATAAACTTAAACCTGAAAAACAAAATGTTAAAATGCTATATTTGGCTTATGTTACTTTACGGTGCAGAAACTTGTAAGGTCACGAAAGATATGGTGAACAAAATTGAGGCATTCAAAATGTGGAGAGACAACATCTCGCATGAAACAGTCTAAAATGGAATGAAAACTGCAAAATACGTAACGCTGACCATAAAAAAGAGAAAACTATCTGGGATACATTATGCGGAACAAAGAATGTAACAGCTGATTTTATTAGACCAAATCGTTGGAATGAGAAGCAGGGGCAAACCAAAGACATCATGGCTGCAAAACCTATTATAATGGTTTAACACCGACACGACACGGCTATTAAAAATCATCAAATCAAAACACCAACTGCAAGTGATGATGACCAACATCCGATTAGAAACCTAGATAAGAAGAATGGATATAAACTCACTATATTTTCAGAGCTGGTGGTGAAATTACCATCCATGCGAGTTATAAATATTGAAATCAGTTTTGTTTTTTTTTTACGCTTCGTTTTGAATGGGAGTCCAAGTCCAGATCGCTAGCTAGGCCACACAATACACCTCGTTTGTCTGTCCCTGTGATATCCCCAGAACGCAGACCCTCAAAACCGATTAGTACCACATGATCATTGGTGACATTAGAGACTGCTTGCACAAGCGAATTAGCATACCTCTAAATGCATTGCAGATCTATGCGTGTAGTGCCTTTAGGAGCACCAACATTTGTTGTAACAACTTTCGCCCCTAATTTAGGTGAAATAGCAAAGTGGTGGTGCACGTTGGATTATTTAAATATAAGTTGATTGGAATGTGAATGAACTAAAAACAACTTTGGAATTATGTTTTATATTATTTAAACAAATATATGACCAGTTAAATCGACATCATATATGCACCAAGAATTTCACTTGCATTTACATTTTACAACAATAAAATGTTGATTTTCAGTATTTGATTTGTAAGATTACAAATAAATTAGTAACAAAGTAAAGTAGTAATATGTATCTAGTTTTGTTATCTTGAATATTTTAACTGCAAAGTAAATTATTTGCCAATCCTAATTTTTGTCGTGTAAAATGTTTATCTGTGTAAGGAATTATGTTGGAATTTGCAGAATGCGAATAATATTGTTTTCATAACTATTCCCAAAAAAATCAACATCCGTCTATCTTGCGCAATACAAATAAATAATAAAATAAATAATCCAAAACAGACAAAAAAGAATACTTTGCAACTAATCTCATCTTATTAATTAAGTTGAGTCAACCTTAATCTGATTGTCTTGGCTAAAATTTAAAAAGATTTTTAAACTGAAATAAATATACGGATAGAAAGCAAAAATCGAATTATAAATTGTAAGAATGTATATAAGAATTTTTTTTGTTTACCCTAAGTAGTCGTATTTATTTTATAAATTTACACAACTATCAAAAATTATATCAAAAATTGATTTTTTTCCAATATCATAGCAAACATATCCAATTCAAACGTCAAAAAAAAAATCAACGGAGAAAAAAAGTTGGGTTAAATTGATACATCCTCAAATTACAAAAACACTAAACAAGAATTTCTTATATGTTCAAATTATTTCATAAATAATTTTAAATAATAATAAACTAAATGTATTTGACATTTTCAAATGTCCTCTTACTACAATTAGCACATCATGTTAATTTATATACCGATATCCAAACGCTGATAATAAAGAAACTACAATAAACCAAATAATAAAACTACTTCCCTGATAAACTTTCTTTGATCCAAGTCCTCAAGGTCCTAGTTTTTCATGTATTATAGATATTTTCCTCCTTCTAGACCGTTCCAGTACATCACACTCTCCAATGTTGGTGTGAGAACTTTGTAAATAAAACAATCAACTACCCTTTAAGTCTCTTTACTTAAACATTGTTCTTGATTTATTTATTGACATTAACTTTTTTTCAATTCATTATAACATTGTTTTTCGGCAAACGGCTGTAAAGATTACCTTTACTGCCGCTAGGGAGCTAGCTAAAGTCTTACTTTTTAGCCTGACAGCAAAAGTAACGTCTAGCGACAGCAAAAGTAACGCCATTTTTATTTTATATTACGGAAGCTGTAAAGTAGCATTTGTTATTTGTTAGTTTGTTATTTTTTCAAACATATTGTATAACCATGACAGTAAAAAATAAGTTGATTCTCATATTATGAAATTTTGAAAAGGCTGCTTTGATAAAAAAATTTTATTCATACAAATTTAAATGTTTTTTTCTCTTTTTTGGAAGTAATTATGACGATACAAATTAATATTTATAAAAAGTTTGATGTATTAATTTCATGTTTATAAAAAATTTAAACGTTTGCCGAAAAAATAGTGTATTTAATTCGGAGCTAAAGTGAATTTTTGTGTTTCGTCTATAATTGTCAAATTATAGACTCAACACAAAAATTATCACTTCAGCTACTAATTAAATAATGTACTATTTGGATTATTTAATTTTCTAACTTTAATTGAATCATCTGATTGACTTCCACCAGTCCACCAAGATCCATAATTTTATGAGATCAATAATTTACACTAAGTAGTAATTTAATTAATAGAGTCAATAGTTAAAAGTATCATTTATTAAATTATCTTAGAATGACACAAAGTACACTTTAATTACATAACTTAACTTAAACCACAATTGATATTCTGTCATGTGTTTATAATCAAGATCCTTACGTCTTCTGATCCCTTTAAAACTATCATATACAATACAATAAACCACTTGTTTTTTTTTCTTCACATCAACTCCCATTCTTCACTCAACACTTTTCGCTACCTAATCCCAACTTCTCAACAAAAAAACTGACTAACCAATTCCATATTCCAAAACAGACTAATGATTTTACTACATATTTTACAAGAGCTAAAATGGAAGAATAGACCATCACAGTTAAAGAAAATTTATGCTGACCGGGTGCATACATTTTCTTTAACTATTAAATGGTCTGTTCTGCAAATTATTCTATTTGAATTTTCATAATTATGTAAAAAAAAAATTATAAATGAAAATTAGTAAAATAAGTTGATACGTTGCTTCCGGAAGGGTCAAATTTTAGAAGTATTTCAAATGATTGTGTTCTTACACACAATTGAGTTGACAAGTATAGTGACTTCAAAGATCTCTATAGTATATTCCTATAGGTAAAGAGGACAAAAATGGAAGCACAACTCACATGGAATATCTTGCCTATTACATCTTTGCATAAAAAGTGAGAAAATGCATAAAAATAAAATAGTTGGCGTAATTTTAGCGTTTGCAAATTTATAGACATTTTTATTTACCGATAATACAGTAAAAAACTTTTACAAAACGGTTAACCGGTAAATTACCGGTTATTTACTGAAATAATCAACATTGATTTAACTATTTTAAATTATTAGTTTAAGCAAACTATTTATAACTTAAATTGGCGTGTAATAATGAATAATAACACATTTGACGAATATAATTTAAAAATAATTTATTGTTGTGTCTAAATTGTTATCAAACAAGATTGGTGTTGACCTTAGTTTAGTGCAAATCATACCACCTGCTGCAAACGCACGCTCGAGTTCGACAATTGTTGCTCGTATGGTAAATAATTTATTAAAAACTTTTTCTAAATATTTGCCACGAATGTTTTGTTTGTGGCGAACAACAAACTAAAATCATTTCTGAAAAAATTTAAAATTTAGCAAGCGATGATTTCGTTAACATTTAATAAAAACACAAAAAATATATTTTTATTATTCGGATTTTGTTTTTTCCAAATAGTTTTAAGTTTTTATTTTTCGTGTTAAAAAAAATTTAATTCTCTATATAAATAATATTGCATCCTTTCGTCATCAATTTGGTAAATACAATAAGGCAAATTTCACGTAACTTGTATAAGCTATTTCCTATAAATACAATTAAGCTCTGAAATGTTATTGTGCATTGTGGGAATCTAATTTATATTCGTGCTATTTAATAATGGTTCAATACCATTAGTGAACGTGGAAACTAATGTACCTGAAGAATTGGGGAAGTAAATTTAATTCATTATATGGCTGATACAACAACATTTTATCTGCTGCTTTTTGTGTTTAATTTACGTGAACAGTAAAATTGTTAAATCATAACGGAAGATTCGGCTTAATCAACACATTCAAATTAACTCATTATATTGGAATTGGATACAACATTTACAACAACATCTCGATCATCATATTCATCTCCTGGAGAATTCAACACCACTAGCAGCTAATCTATATATTAAAATCTACCTCCACGTAACGCAGTAGTATCTAAATGTTCTTGGAAAAAGTCAATATTACTTTTAATAATATTTGTAAATCCCTTCGGTAATTTTTCACTACTGCTTTCCACAAAATGTTTATTCTTTTTCTGTTCATTTGTACTTTGCGACTATTTTTTAGTTGTGAATTCTGACATTGCTAATATAGACGCACTTGGTCGATCACTGGAAGTGCATACTTCTGAATCTGAGCTTTCGGTTTCAGATCCATCTGTAGTGATCTTTAACCGATCACTTAAAAAAATTATTAATTAAATTCAAGCTCATAACAATAATTTTCATCAGTTAGAATGGAAATGTTTGTGTATGTTATCAACATCCTGTTTTTAGATAAACATAAATATAAGAATTTTTAGACCTCCCAAGTATTGTTGGAATAAGATGTTATTTTATAAAATTGGAATTTTAAATGCATAAAACATATTCAATTTTGTACTAGAATAGAATAAAAGAAAAATCTACTTTTTCGCACATATTACCACAAAATATTTTGTATGCCTGGCACGCTCGCCATCTGCATGTAAGATTTGTAGTTAAATTAATCCTATATATAATATTTTTATAGCACTAAAATATCAAAATACTAATTTAAAAAACTTACCATATAACAAAAACAACTTAAACACATTGCATCATTTGAATTAATTAACTTTAATTAACTTTAGCAGACCATGATGGTCTCAATATAATTTACAAAAATGAAAATTCCAAGAAAAAATATATATTATATAGAAAAAGAAATAAAAAAAAAACTTAACTTAATTTTTTGATTGTTGGCTGCTGATAACGACTTGCGTCCTTGTATGTCATCTGTATTTCTCCCACTCAATTTAACTTTCATATATCGTTAACATTCCTTGCAAACCTCAGTATTTTTCCTAAAAATTCTTCAACGCACTTATTTCAGTAGAATGTTACTATCGTCGCTCGACAAAGAAATGCATATTTTTTTTTCGGAAATTGTTGGATTTCAAAAATAATTTGCGGAAATTGTTGAGTTTCATAAATAATAATAATTCCACGAATTCGTTCAATAACTTTCAAAGCAATACTTTAAATTTGTGTTACTCTATGATCGTTTTTACAGCAAAGCACTAAATCAAGTTCATCCAAAATTTTATTCGATTCAAAATAAAATTAATTTGGGCTAAATCGGTAATATCTTCGAAATTTAGACCTTGTACAACCAATTGAGGGGTTAAGAAAAAATACACAATAATTTTATTAATTAAGCAATAACACTTGTTGATTTTCTTTTCTTTAAATAATTTTATTCTTTATAATTATATTTCCACTTGTTAGCATCACAATCCCACCACATTTTCTAATATAATCTAATCTACAATATTTGATTAATTATTTGGAAATCAATTATCAATTCTTTTAATTTTTTTTTTATTCAACATAATCAATATTCTGATCGAGAAGAAAAACGAATTTGATTTTAATTATCTAAACTATTAGACTTTACATCACAAAATAAATATCAATCAAGACTCAAAATGAATTTATTTCTTTTTTAAAATATGAAACGCGACTCTTCTCAATATTAAATCACGAACTTTTTTTGTTTAATATCATAGCGCGGCCTAATGAACATATTTTTTATGAAACGCGTTGGACGGTTACTTAAAACAATCATGATGCCATTTCAATTATGTTTTCCCAAAAAAAATTATGTATAATCGTAGGGTGTACCAGCGGTCATACAATCACCTTCTTGTTAGTCTATTTGACATCCGAAGCATATAAAAAAAATCATGAACTTCCTACAAAAACTGGTTATTGAGATATTACGTTTTCTTTCTTTTTACGATTTTTTTGTTTCGTTACAATGAAACTGAAACAATATTTTTATTTTGTTTTCTTCTCATTCTTAGTAAAACAGAGGAAATAGACAAAATGAAGATCGTTAATAAATTATGATGCAAATATAGAACAACAAACTGATATGGCCTTGAAAAAGAAAACATCAGGTTGTGTCAATATTTATCAATAGAAATGTTTAAATGTAAAAATGCAATTATTTAGAGTTTTCGTATTCGCATTTCTTTGTTTGCTTTAATAGATCAAAACAAAGGAAAACGATAATGTTATCTAGGTATGGATGATGAATGTATAACAATATTGATTTTGGAAAATCATATGGTTGAAGGAGCGATTAATAGATTCTTTGTAGGGATCTGTTTATGGTATGGATCTATCCAATTACGACAATGTAAAATGTAATGCATTGACGAGAATCTAATCTTTGTTGTTATTGATTGATTGTAAAGGTTATTAAAAAATGCCAAGTAGTCATATTATAAGTAAGATAAGGGCAAAGTGTGGTGACTGAGCAGGAATTTAGCTATTGTTGTCAGTAGGCCGTAACCTTTAACTACAAAAGTCTATATTCCTGTCAATCCACCGGTACGGAACCTGAATTTGTTCCGGAATTGATGTAGATCCTCTTATAAATGCTACCTGTTAGATATCACGTTAAATTATGGGCATAACAAATGGTAGGGACAGCATGAAAATCGTTCCTTGGAAACTATACAATACAAACAATTATGTGTTAGCCGACTTAACCCTCAAAACTTTGAACTTAAATAATGATTCTGCTTCATAAATCCGACAGCTATTCGTATCTTATTTGCGTTTATTTTGTAACGGTTTATTGTTCTAAAAATTGTCAGCTACTTACCTAAAAACCCGAATGTCCAAAAACTCAACCAGCATTTTGTTCCCTGTAGGGTGGTTTGACTCTGTCTATTGAACTGAAATGTGATTTTCTTTTATTTTGATATATAAGTTTTACTCTAACACTACCGTAGTTATCGTATTGTTAGAGCACAGTTTCTCTAGCTGCATCTGAACTTTTTGTTTTGAAACATAAGTCTGGACTTTGTAACTGATGAACCAAGAGTATGCAGTTTACAAGCGCAGGACTTGGTCAAGAGATTTACTGCATTGGAGAAGCCAAATAAAAGCTGATTTGAGAGATTTACTAAGTTGTAATGAAGCGCTTCCTTCATTGACGAATCAATGAAGTAGCATAGCAGGTCGCGTACCTAGCGAGATTATTTTTTTGCCCCAGACTAGCGGCAGCCCATGGGGTCGAGAGAAAAATACCTGCTGCTCCAGCACAAATAACGGAATTTGTACGCATAACATGAGATACGAACAAAGGTAAGAAAAAAAAATCAAGTGAACTATACAGACTCTGGCGACCCCCGTGTGGGAAAGAACCACGAACACCACGTCCAACCCCTATGATCAATCACTCATTCACACGCTCTCGTATTTCATACATTCACACACTCTCGTATTTCATTCATTCACACAATCTCGAACTCCATCCGCGCGCGCACCTACACGCATATCCATCCTCGCATGCACACCCATACATACCCATCCACGCACATCTCATTCTCAGGATGGCAATATCTTATGATTTGGCGAGGAAACCAGAGAAAACGAACGTAAGCCAAACCAAAACGTTGCGTTAATCACGAATAGGATGGTAATAACCTGTGAGGTGAAATATTCAATCACTACAATGCTTAAATCTGTGAACCAAAGTTTATATATAACAACAAAAAAAAATTTATAGTACAGGAACTCGCTGTGAATGTGAATCTAGTTTCCACCTTTCAGTAGCCAATAGTACTACTATTACTGCAACATTCCGTAAATCAGAATTAACCAAAAGCTGTTCAGCTGTTTCCATTAGCACTGACTGATCACCACTCATTCCATGAATCAGTCAGTGCTGTCAATACCTCTCCATGTTTGGGAATGGTTTTTTTTATAAGATTAGACCTGGTCCACATATATGGTTAGGAAACGAGATGCACATCCCCCAACCGCCGTTGAATCGTTTTCACTAAATTTGGCTCCCAACCTATCGAAACCATGCACACCAAAAACAATTCTTCAAAAAATAACATAACACCCATTTTTATGTTGTAAGGTAGCATATGTATTACCGAATCGACCAAATACATTATTCGTTGAGATGTAATAAATGAGCTAAATATCCGTATGATCACAATAGAATGACGATATTCGTTTTCTTTTTCTGTTTTTTTCATCCATAACATCCATAATCTAGTCGTTATTGTTATTTCCCGCAATTTGGTTTTCATTACATCAACAAATTTACGCCAAACTACAACAATTGATGGATTAAATATTAATAATCCATCCAATTTTTTGTTTTATTTTAATTATTTTTCAGTTGTTATTAATAAGTTTTACCATACTTAAGCAGAATTCTTGTTTATATGTTACATGCAACAACTTCACTCATTCACACGTATTCACATCACACACATCTATATACACACAGTCGTACACCTACAAACATACCCATATACATTCATATATGCAAATAGAACTCCATTAAAATTATGACTCATCCAAGGTTTGTGGTCGATCCCTCTCCGTCATCCCCTTAACCCGCTGCCTAACCCATAAAGTCTATCAGATCCATATAATTCCAATCCTTCGTTCAGTCCAACAGAGCTAAACAGTCATCCAGATGACTGGAGTACAGTGCGTACGGTATTTGATGTACACCAAAGACTATATTAGGCACCCGGAGTTGGAGGTTAACTTGCCGTAAGATGGTGTAGTTGAACGAAATGCAAAAGGTTGATGGCGGATATATCTTTAACTTTTACAACGGGAACGGTATTGTATATATACGTTGCGATCGGCCTAGCGCATCGTGCTGAACCAGGTGATTGAATAGAATAAACGAAACAAGTGCATGATATACGTGATCTTTTATTTTCCGTGGTTTGAGTAATAATTTCACTAATAATGGCTTGGTTTTATATAATTTTAATTGTACTAATGACGAGAACAAATATTTGCTTAAACACTAGAACGTTCAGATATATTTTTATCTTAATTTTTTTTTTTGAATTTAATTAACTGTACTCATGATGAGAACACAAATTGGCTTAAACACTAAAACATTCACCTGTATAATTTTTTCCTTAATTTTTGAATTTAATTAACTGTACTAATGATGAAATCGCATGTTTTCGGACGTACACAACATATACGGTATTTTATTTTATTTCTTATTTCTTTTTGTTTCTTGGCATTTTGATAATCAAATTATTTTATTCATTCATATGAGAACTAAATGCTAAGAGGTCAAAAATTGATTCCCGTAGGATATGAATTTCCATGATGCGGTTAGGAAATAAATCTACAGTAATACCTCGCACTAATATACCGGTATTGGACGATACACTTCAATATATAGGAATAAAAATTAATGTTACTACACACGAAACTAGCTAACCTTAAACTCGACCTTCGATGTGATTAATTTGACAATTCAACTCACTAAATAAAGTTTCGATAAGGTCCAATAAAAACGCTTCATTTACTATTTTTTAACAAATCAAAACGAATTGTTTCGATTATTTTTCTCTGGTGGGAAGGAACAGCGAATATTTTCGAATATTTTCGGCCTACTTAATATATTAATTTAAAACAAAAATTCACATACAAAATTATGTGAAAATGCAATCTGCAAATAGTAAAAATGTCCGTTTTCATTCATAAATGATTGCATGTTTATGTTTATTTGTCAAAAATAAATTACAAATTTATAACATTTATGCGCCTACTAAGATGAAATAATATTTTATTATGTACTAGCAGGACCCGGCGTGCTTCGCAACGCTTATAAATAAAGTTTGTGCACAGACATTTTGTTGACGTAGTAGCAATGATTTCAAAAAGTGGTAATGAGAAATGATAGCGTAATTTTTAATTTTTGTTTTTAAAAATATGAATGAAAAATAGTCAATACTTTAGCTCATCAGTTCGGATATATGAAAAATTGGCGATCAAATAAGTTTTCGAGCAAGCTATAAAAAAATTTAAATGACTTGTTGAATTAGTAGAAGTGTATCATCACTCATCTCTATATAGAACATTATGCAGAACAAAAATAGATTCACAAATGTTCACAGTGCCCATGCATTGTATTTGTAGCCGACACGAAACACACAAAAACTGCTCTAAAGAAGTTTTTCTGAGAGAAAATGAAAATTGCTGTCAATCATCTAGTGAATTACAATAATTACTTTGATCTTGATCACTCACAAAATTTCTCAAAACTTTGTTTTTACACCAAATAGTGTAAAAGTTTTGTTTATTTAACATTATGCCGTCGCGTATTGCCGCTATCTCATAAAAAAACAATTCGAAAAAACTCGTAAAGATAACATTCAATTTACATTGTGTCATTTTTATTGCAACTTATTTATTTTAATATGGAACAAATTTCAAAATGTCATTTTAATTCTATTTATTTATTCGAGTACTTGTGGGTACACTACATTTTTTGTTTTTCCGTTTGGTGTATACATGAATAAATCAGAAGGTTTTCCTAACGCGCCAGCCACATACAGTTGTCCATGTGAGAAGAAATGATTCTCCAAATCTAGTCCACATACTTGAAGTAACTGTCCGTGTGCTCTGGTGATGGTAATTGCAAAAGCGAGTTGCACTGGAAATTAAACGTTTGAATCTGTTAGGATGATTGAAATATGTGGCCTGTCTGTCGTGGCAACACTACATCTTCCTCTTCGAATTTTCCACTCAAAATTGTAGCTTCAATGACATTGTTCATCATCTTTTTCACCGAAGTTCAAAAAAGTTTGTGCAATTTCAAAATATGTGACATATTTTAAATTACAATATGTGCCACAGCAAAGCATACAAACCTTTTAAGACCTAGGTTATACAACATAATGCTTTTTAAGACGTTGATGGACGCAAATTTCTTTTTTTTTATATTCTTCTTAAGTAATGGAAAACTTAATAATAAATCCTTACACACAATAATGTACGACATAGGGCAATATTTCATTATAGGATGGAGGAAATAAAAACAATATACTTTTTTTTCAAATTTGCAGGAACAAAGCTAAAATTAGGTTCCTAATTATCCTAGTGCTAGAAGCATATACCAAGATCATGTAACGCATTATTTACCTCAAGTCAGCATATATAATAGTTATATGGAAGCTCATTTGTTCGAGCAAGCAAAAACCTCATTCTTTTGAAAAATAAAAAAATTAGGTCTATCAACACCTTAGAAAGCATGTTGTTATGGGACCTCGTTCTTAAAAGGTTCTTATGTGTTGTTGTGACACACATTGTAATTCCTACTACCCAACACATTTTATTTAAAAAAAATAGACCGTTATCGTGAAAGAATATCCCATAACTAAGACTAAGGGTACTATCCTTGATTGAAAAAAGTACATCTGCTAGCACCCCTAAAATATCACTTATCCCCTTAATAAAAGTGATATCTTACTGCCATTGTCAGTAGTATACGATATCTCACGTTAACTGATGTGCCAATAGCAGGTACTAAAGTACGCGGCTTTGTCAAATCCATTGATCCAAAATTTTGAATTTTACATATGTTCCTGCGGGCGGGCAGATATTATAAATTCATTGGAATTAATGCATTATAATTGTTTACAAATCACTATTGCTAACGTGTTGCCGGCTAACAGCCACATTTTTAATTAGTTTGTTTATCATACTTGCTATCCATGTTTGATTATACATAAGCTATGCTTCTTTGTCTAGTATTTGTGCGAATTCCATTTCATAATTTTGAGCTTTTAATCGATGTTATTAACTATCTTTCTTAGTCGAAGAAACATGTATTACATACAATTTCAAACAAATAACATATTTAGTGTAGATGATAAAATATGCAATATCATTATGTGTTTAACTCAAATACATATAGTTTTGATATACAAATGTAATTGTTTCAGATTATACTTTCATTTTTCAATTTCATTAAATTATGTTCAACAAAAAAATTGATCAAAGGAACTAACCGTATAAAACGATATTTAAAGAAAAATCAAATTAAATTATTATCAACATTTAGGCAGAACCCCTTAAGGTAATTATAATGGCCCTGGGGTTCCATTCAAAAAAAATTGCCTGTTACCTATGCGCAAGTGTACTCAACAACTTCCCAAAGTTTCATGATGATCGGTTGAATGGTTTATTAATACATAAACGACAAACATACATACTATCAATTTTATATATATAGATGATGTTGTATGAAATCATTTTCTTATTTCTGTTCGTTAAATTGTCTGCTAAATAACACTCGTCACCAAATTATTAGCCGATTATTTTTCAATATTACCACTCATGGCATTTGAGGTTAAAAATTTCCCTCGTGCGCTATGCGCACTCGGGACCTCAAATGACATTCGTAATAATGATTATGAAAAATAATCGACTATTTTTTGACGACTCGTGATATTATATATGATTATTTTACACTGTATTTGCACTATACGACGCGGCTTCTACTTTAATAATCTTTTTATGCCGTAGAGAATTACCAATTCTCGAGAATTAAACTTAATTTCATAAATAAATTATTGGTTTAGTTTCTAAATACCATTTTTAAGTTTTTCCGACATTTTTTTTAATCACATCCATCACAAACCAAACAAAAATTTCAATTAATTCAATGAATTATTTGTGATATTACATCACTCCGATGGAAATAATCCCATCATGAATAATACGACTGAATCTAACAAAATATGGTGTGCAATTTATGAAATTTTTTTTCTTCTCACCGATACATCCAATTCTAACTTGGTTAGAGTGTAACAACAATAGTGATCAACTAGAGAAACAAATTGACTAAACCTGAATCTAATAAACATATGTTTATGAAAGTTTTTTGGTTTCTTATACTTCGCTAGAGTAGTGACCTATTTTAGGTTTATATAGCGAAAAATTTTTTTGGTAGTGTATCTAGTCGGCTAGCCCTGATGAGAATGATATACTTTTTTAAAGTGTAATAAAAAGTTCTTATCGGTTCGAAACTAGATCGATCGACAATTTTGTGGATAGCAAAAAATTTCATAAATTGCACACCATATTTTGTTAGATTCAGTCGTAAAAATTTCAACCCACGTCAAAACAAATCCAATCGGATAATATTATTCGACTAAGAGACCCTCTATACGCGGCTAGGCGTATTTATAGGCAAAAGTAGCGACTGTTTTTACATCACAAATCAATAAACAAAATAAGTCTGTTTATTGGACAATCTCGTTCGATAAATATGTGTACTAAAAGTGTCTTCACTATTGCACTATAACTGGAATGGAACCAAAAATAGAAACTTCTATTATGAAACGATTGTAGGAAATTACATTTACTAGTGTATCCACTAAGGAATTCTTACAACCACTAGGTATTAAAATTGTTAACTACAACAAAATTTATAGAAGAATAATGATTGTAAGATTTATATATGAACATAGCTTGATTGTGTATTAATGATATAGCACAAGCCCCTTAGGACAACTTTCCAGCAATCAACGAATACAAACTGAATATAAGAAGTTACATTGGGAAACATAACACAACTATTTTAGGACAATTTTTTTTTCTTACGAAACTATTGTAGATGGCAATTACGGTTTGAGTTCAAGGAAATATGGTTTAAGGAAAAACGAAAATAAGTATAAAAGGCTCTGCCAATGCAAATTCGATGCGTGTGAGAAAGTGGTGCATCTCCAAATCAGAGGACTATACAACTACTTCGTTGATCACCAGACTACTTCGTAACAAAGTGTGGTATAGAGCATTCAGTTATCGAATAACTTTTTCTTTAAATATCCGAATATGCGGTTAGTATTCGAATAGTAAAAGAAGTACTAGGAGCTATGAATAAAATCAAACAGGTTTACAATATTATGCATTTTATTTTCTTGAAATATGCATTTAAAAAAGACAGTGCATTTTGATGTTTCAATTTTAGGCTACTTCTTATCTCAGATATCCCGCCGTAGAGAAAACCCTTTCAGTTTTTCTTGAAGTGGGACTGATAGTCATTAGAGCATTATTTAAATTGTCTAATTTATCTGTTCTGTTTGAACGAATTTAAATAACAAAAATGTTTTTTTAAACTATTAACCGCGATTTTCATTACCACTGTTACTATATCTCGTGTCGAATCGGTAATTGAGCTAATCGCTAGTTGCAGCTTTTGTTGCAATATATTTTTACTTTGATTGTTGACTGCAAGTGCGTCATTTATATTACAAGATACCTGCAACTGGTTTTATCACTGTTTTCATCGCTATGATCTGGTACATATTTGAAGGATGAGTGTAAGTTTATACCACAGCAGTTTTCTTTGCGTAATCGAAATATTCGTTCGATTGTGGTATAACTCCAGTGTCAAGATATAGAAATAAGATTTTACTTTATTCAGTTTCGTTAGAGAAGTAAATAAGAATTTGCATATGCCTTCGGCTGTCATAAGTGTTGAATTTTTTTCACTAAGTCAAGCAATTTTTGTAATAAAATTATTTCCATTAAAATATTGAAATTTCTTAGTTTCGAAGTTTGAAAAAGGAATGATGGGATGGAAAACCATTATATTTTGGGAGATAAAAAATATCCGAATATTCGCGTATAAATATTCGAATAACGAATACTTAAAATATACCCAAATTAATCGGATATTGGAATATTCGGATTTGAATGCTCTAGTGTGGTATGAACCTATGTTAATACTTTAACAATTTTCCTACAAATCGCTGAACTAATATAAGCTAAGAAAAATACTAGATGACTATGAGTCGATCTGAATAGATTTTTACGCCCTCCTTGTGATTTCATGACTTTCTTATACCAAATATGCACCTTGAAAGTTTGATTTCAATAGCATAATCAGTAAATTTTTAAAAAGTATGCCTGAATGTTTTTAGGACAATTTATTGCCACCAAAACGTCTCAACATACGCATAAACATCGTTCATAACATGCTATAAAGTCGGAGTTGCGTTACTTATTCAAAAGAACTTATATCAATTCTCACTTCTAAAATTTGTAATCTAAAGAGCTGTTTTCACTCCTTAGTATCCTGTCTCCGTCATCGTAAAAAATGTCGTTTGTGATAACTTAATGTGTGTTTGACTGGGATATCAAGTCTGGTCTCCTGCGTAAGGGTTTATGGAAATCTTAAAGGAGTACCTAAATAAAAAATAGTTTTCACTACTGGGTTGGTGGTTGAATCTCAAAGTCAACTTTTAAACCAAATTTATTCAGAACGACAGTACCTATATTAGGCTTACTAGCGGACTACGAAAAATGAGAGACGTACTTCTCTGCGGTGACCCAAATCAATATTCAACATATGTGTGAATCTAAGATCCTTTGGCTGCTGTGAAGACATTGTTATCGCCTTGAACTAAAATTGAGAAGGGTCGATGTGGAACCACTGATATAGCATTTCTCGTTTCAATGAAGCATTGCAATTTTTACACCGGATAAACACTTTGCTTGGGGTCTGTATATGTTAGCATTAGTTGGAACTTAAAAGATGCCCGAGTTTGCATGGTAATTCTGTATGATTCGAAAATTTGTTGGAAAACTTTGCAACACGCTGTTTCACCTTCACACCCTCTAGAGAGTGTTTGAGATCTTCTAACATGATTGTTGGTATTGACCCATCAATCAAGGCAAAAAAGTATTTAATTTAAAGAAATTGTTAGTTATATCAATCTTCTCAAGTGAGTTTGACGGGTGTTGATCGTGTCCTGTTGATCTTGAGGGTTAATATATTTGATCGGAATAGCAACGGACAATTATACAATAAGAAGTGGTAATAGTGCTTTCCAACTTCTGTCCGCAATAATTAGTAGTTTTTGGATGTTGTATCAATCTAAAACTATTTCTAGTGGCTGATCGTAAATGCTAGAGATTTTTGTGGGTTGCCATGTTTACGGTTAAAAGCGGTTACTTGATTCGTGTCAGCTCTGATTAACTTAAATGATAATTTTAGTCCTTAGCTTGTTATATTAATCAGATGTCAGAGCATTGAGAAATGTTTTTAGTATAAAGGATAGCACCAGAGGGATGTTCATATTCGTCTTGTTCTCAAGTTTTCAAGTACCATAAGCTCGGATAAGGTTTAATAAAATCAAGGAGAAGTATTGGAACTACACCGGCATGCGCTATATTTTTACAGTCTATGATGGAAATCAGAATTTGAACGCGGCAAATACTTAACGTGTTTTGCTTAAAAGAAATATTCTTTCCACTGATTCCTATTTCCAATTTAACAGCAATATGGACTGAAATTTTTAATGAAAAATCTTTTTGACTGCGAGATGGAAGTCGAACTCACGTTATCCAAGTCCAAATCCAACTAGATTACCAGTCAGACACTCAACACTCTACCCCACCCAAGACGGTTCTTGAAATAACACTTCAGATATTACATGAATTCTTGAAAATGAAATAAATATTAATAACTTAAAATAATTTTATGTTATGTGTAATCAACTTTCCCCGTTATGATTCTTATATTTAGAAATATTTTCTACGTGCAAAATACATACCATCAAAACACATGACAAAACGAAAATCTCGTAATAAATAACATACGTATTTGTATCATATGTCTATATGAAAATACAAAGCAATTTAACTTTTAACAATGAAAAATATATCAAATTTAAGACTTAAGAGGTATAAACACGTGTAAATATGTTAAATAACGATAAAGAAAATCTTTATAACAGCACCTTAATGGGATTTTTTACTGTTGTTTACCTGTTGACTCTGGCATTCGTATCGGTTTTGTTTAAAAAAATTCTAATTCTTTCTCACACGTCGTAATTTGTGGCTGAGGTTAATTTTTTTTGGGTAATATCGTCATATCTTTCTCCCTAATGCACTTGAATTAACATTTCTATATTGCTAGAAGACTAGTTACGGCGAAAAACACACAAATTTTACAAATCATCTCAACCAGAATTGTGAAAATGAATAATTTTTTTTTTATTTCAATTGTATAATATATTTCTGACAAATCCATTTGAACATATTCATAAAATAGAAATTTTCCGACAAACAGGAAAAACAAAAAACAAATATAATCAGTATTTTCCTTTCCTTTGCTCTGCGGTTTACATCAAAATAACATATTCGCATTCTGCTATGTGGTTGTTCTGAATAAATAATTGATCATCACATTTTATAGTATTGTTCCTCCATAAATTCACGACTGACTAAATGTAACCATTTTTGTTTGTATTTTTTTTTTAACATTTTCACTTTTCATGGTGGGTACGATTCAGCTTCAATTTTCTGTAACGTTTTGTTATACTAGTGGAGGGTTATGAAATATGGTTATTTTTATTTGATTTGTTATTCGATATGGTGGGAATGGGATCGTGGTTATTGCATGTTCTACTCAATGTTTTATTTTGTGTGTGATTGTTTTATTTAAAATGATGACTGTCGCATTAAGCACGTTTTGTTTTTGTGCGTCTAAATTTTTTTTTTAATATACAAAAGATGTTAGTTATTAGATGGTGATACGGGGAGTTTAGACTTTTGGTAAAAAATCAAATTTATTATTTATATCGTGAATAAATTGAACAATGCTGGATCAATGTAACACCAACAAATTTAAATTTGAAAGAGAAAGTGGATGTTTTATTGTAAGTTTTAAAAGACTAAACAGTTTCTTTCTTACTAAATGGTCATTGGTTCAACCCTAAAGAAAAGTTATCAAAGCTAACACCCTTTGAGCTCATGCAGAGTGGGGATGGAATATTACTTCCCATATGGCGTCCAACAGGGGTTCCAGAACAATATTGTTTGGACTTCCAAAATTTTAACATCTTTGTTCTGCAGCATAGCTTGTTCGGTTTTTACTTTTTTTAAGTTAATTAATTTTTTTGTTTAAACGTGGTGCCGCAAGAACTAGTTTAGGTAATTTTATGGGTTAATGCTGTCGGTACTTATAAATCCTTGACAAACTGTGTTTTGTTTATATTCAATTTGGGTAATGGTTTCGTTGTTCTATTTTGGGTGGTTGTTCTTCAATCAACTTTCATTTTCTTCAATTTTGGGTATTATGAATTCATTTTAAGAGACATGCAGTAACAGGTTAGTTGACCGTCCTATTCCGAACAAAAATGTTATCATCACATCTTGATATGAAAATCTTTCTTAAAAAACATATCATCTCAAAAGTATCAAATTTCTGCTTCAACGCTTTTTGAAACTTTGTCCCCTCAAACTGATAACACAAACAAAAATTTTGAACAAATATCGTGATTATGGATTAGTCATGATTAAATAATATCAATATGAAACAAACTGTTTTTCTACTAGTTGTTTATCTTAGATTATAATTACTGTTAATTTGCGTTGATTAGTTCCCTAATTTTTGGATTTTGTTGAAATTTGATTTGTACTAAATTAGAGTCGATTATGGTGTTTAATTACAGTAAACATAATAAAATTTTCATTGAAAATTCTAATTGGATTTATTTTAAGCAAAGATCCATTAACATTTTGACTTCTAAAGCTTATAATTACCCACTTCTGCAAGATATTTTTTTGCTCTTATCTTACGAGAAATTAATCCTTATTAATTGGATTTCTGCTACCAAATAGATCATCAATTCATAATGGAAAGAATATCGAATTACAAATGAACATCAAACAAATTTGTTAATTTTATTATTTTTACATTATAGTGAGATATTCTCAATTAATTAATTACATAAGTTCACTATAGATATTTAAAAATAATATATCAAATAATTTTAATTATATAATTAATTTTAATTTATGTTCAACAAGCACAGTAAGGAGATTTACTTTCATGGTAATAACGTTAAGAATTCGAAAATCGAAAGCACCCAAATGAAAGCATTATTACGATAATGAATCAAAGTTTTTGTTTTTAATTTTCTGAAAATGGTTTTTAATTTTTCGGAATAAATAATAATTAATTAACTTTACTTTGAAAAACTTTGGAAAGAAATGTATTTATATAAGATTTTTTGCTTGGAGTTTTCTTTTTGTATGTGCTATGAAAAAAATATCGATTATTCGGTTGACAAAAAAATTTTGCAGTTACGATGACATTGCATTAGGTTGTCTTCAAATTTGATTTTCGAAGATGAGGCAACTGAATCCGAAGTTATTTTGACAGAAAACATTCGGTTGGTACAAACGAGGTTGTACTGACTAAAGCTTTTCGCTTAGTGGTGTTTACATTGCCTATTTTTATTTTTGAACTAGAGCAAGCATAACTTAATGTACGACCTAATTCCAGCCATATGACGATCACCTTCTCTAACATAGTGATGTCTGTTTTTAGGAACATTGTTTCTACCTTTTTGCATTAATATTTTTTGATAAAATATTATTTGGTAAATGTGTTTACAAATCAATATTCTCATCGCCACAAAAGACAAGAAATGCAAGCGTTGCTAAAGATTCTACTTTGAAATCAACTCTTTATCATATCTATATTTATACGCATGGATGGATCAGTTTTTATTGATTTTTTTTTTTATTTTTGATCTACGGATGTGGCAACTCCACGTACTTCAGTCCCTGCTATTGATACACGTATAAACGTGAAATATTACATAACACTGGCAATATCAGTGAGATATTCTGTATTGGCCTCTATATAGGATATGATTTGAATTTAATTCTATTTCGAATATTTTATTTCATTTCATCATTAAGTAAAAATGCCAAGACATTTTTTTTATCATCATCATCATTGGTAATCTGCTTGTGCAGATCTCTGGTATTTCCGCCAATTGTCTCACTCCTGAGCTATTTTTGTCATCATTCCATACCCTCCGTAACCCGTTTTTATACTTTCTTCTTCCCCTTTTTATTTCTCCCTCTACATGTCCTTCCAAAACATATCTTAACAAACATTGCCTTCATAGAACGTGTCCGATCCAATTCCTTTTTCTTTAGTCTATTGTTTTTACTAGACTACGTTCCTCGCCCAATCTTCTTAGAACTTCCTCATTTCTCACATTGTCTATCCACTTAATCTTAAGAACTCTTCTCCAAATCCGCATTTCAAAACCCTCTAACTTACGAATTTCCTTCTTTGATAAGGTCCACCTTTCACATTCGTACAAGAGAACGCTCCACACAAAGCACTTTATCATTCGTTTCTTATTTTACTGTTTAACAGTATCCTATTTGCTCTGAAATCAGTTTCCAGATATTTTTACTTTTCTACCGTTTCTAGCCTTTCTTCACCTACAATCATGTTCAACATTTCTTTCTTTCCTATTTTCATTACCTTTGACTTTTGTACATTAATTCTAAGCCCATATAGATTTTCCATCACCTTTAGATGTTTCAACATTCTGTTCATTTTCTGCAAAGATCATCATGTCATCTGCAAATCGAACGCTCACAACTTCCCATCCTCCTATACTCACTCCTTTATTGCACCTTCAGCATTCCTGCACCATTTTGTCCATGTAAATGTTAAAAAGAGCCGGAGATAAACAACATCCCAGTTTCACTCCTTATCCAATCTCAAACCATTCTGTCCTGCTGGTGCCAACCGGTAAAGCTACTCTCTTGTCAAAGGCTTTGTCCAAGTCTACAAAGCAAAGGTAAACCTCCAACTCCCTTTCTGTATAGCGCTCCACGATGAACTTTACGACTCCCAGTACCAATGGCCTTCCTAAAATCAAACTGCTCCTTGTCCACGCTCTCCTCCATCACTCTTGTCATTACTCTCAGCAAAATTTTAGCAGCATCACACCTAGACTAATGGTTCTGTGTTCTTCACACTTCTACGTTCCTTTTTTCGTAGCCAGTGAAATCGTTTCGGATCTCAAAAAGTTCTCAGGCCACTCTCCACTTTCATTTATCTCGTTGCACAGGGATTTTAACTCTCTCATGCCTTCCTCCTGCAGACACCTCAACAACTCCACCGGTATCTCATCAATTCCTGCTGCCTTTCCACTTTTCATATCTTTCATTGCTGCTCTCTCCTAATCCAGTATAATGCTTTGGCCGGTGTTATTTCTTGGTACTTCCCCTTCTCTGTCTACGTTTAGAACCTTAAGTTTTTGCCTTATAGAGCTCTTCCATATATTCTTTCCATCTTTGCAGGATAAGTTTTCTTCTTTCAAAATTATACCCTCCTGGCTCTTCACTTCTTTACATTTTGCTCTGTTCCTGTCTTTGGTCGTTGTTAGTTCTATCACTTTGTTATATAGCAGATCATGCCTTCCAGATTTAACCATCTCGTTACACTCATTATTAAACCATGCCGCCCTTGCTCTATGTTTCCTTTCTCAATTCTGTGTTCATTCTTTTATACTTTATCTGTCTTTCTTCATTATTTAACTTTTTTAACTTTTGTCTTTTCTCCATATTTGTAACTATAGCCCATACTACTGATAACCTACTGAAAAAAAATTTTTAACCGGCAGTGTCGACAAACCGGAAGTTGGTATGAAAAAATATTGAAAACTGTACTCAAACCTTATAAACCAAGTCTTAATAATAATGAAATTTAAGATTAGAAGTTATTGAAAACTCAGTCTAATAGGTGTTCGATAGACTCTTCGCTATTTTGTTAAGATTACCAGATTTTCAAATTGGCAAAGCGGGACACCATTGACCGAAAAGGTAAAGGGGGGGAGGGTATCTATATGAAGCAACAAAGATTTTTGTAGAACGAAAAATTATATTGTAATATATTTTTTTTTAATTTCATGATAAGTGCAACATACAAATATAATAAATAAAAAAAATTATGTATAGTTACGTTATGTATAGTTATGTGGAAAATATTCCAATTACTTCTTTACTTACTTGAGTTTAATTGATCTCAAAAATCCAAAATAAATTTAAAATTCCCTTAATGTAGTCTAATGTTAATACATATAGAACTACAAATTGACCAAGTGTCAGCCATTGACTTCACATTGATTGGAAACAATCAATAATGACTATACAATCGTGACTTAGGATGTTAATTAGAATAGAAATGTTCCCCATTCTATGAATTCACACAAAGTATTGTCTAGAAATTTAATGCAAAAAATCCCATATAATGTAAAAGCATTTCCATAATATGGAGTCTAATGACAGTGGAAAAATTCAACTTAAGTAAAAATTAATTAAGTGATGAAGAAGTTTCAACTTTAAAATTGTCATCGCCTCAACGGCGTAATCGATAGCGTGTCTGCCCAAGGATTCGAGCCGGGCACTGACGAGTGTAGGTTCGAATCCGATCCGAAACACGTAAAATGTGAATTGTAGTTTTTTTTCTGAGAAACTTCAAAAACCATACCTTTGAATTGAAAATATTCCAATTACTTCTTTACTTACTTGAGTTTAATTGATCTCAAAAATCAAAAATTATGTATAGTATTATTTCATTCTTCGGAATATTTCTTATTTACGTAAATTTTTTTTTTGAGGAATTACTTGTTGTTTAATAGGTCATGAGATATTCCACAAGAATTTGTTAAATTATATTGCACACATAAAATGGCTTTCAAAATTTCAAGTAGACTTTCTGTTTTAAAAATCTCGTATCGAGATTCTCGAGAAAGATCTGTTATCTTGAACTCCCAAATCTTGAAGAATTAGTTCGACATTTTTGGGGATTCTCATTTCTCGAAAAATATGGTCGATAATCTCAAAATTTAACAAACCACCATTAATACGATTCAATTCTACAACAAAATGAACATTTAGACGACTGTTTCGGACGCCGAACCGTCCTGGTATACATGCTGCTCACAACTTTTCCGAATAAAAAACTTAAACGTTTTAATTTGAAATCAGTTTTATTTTATTTGATATTAATTTTAAAAAGGAAGTTCTTTTTCACTTAACCTGTTGACCGTCCAAATCGGAGCCCCTTAGTTTTACCAAAAGTATTCTTAAAGTTGAAGTAATTTATTCTATTTTTTAGGGGTGTGTATAGTGTAGTATAGGGAGTATAGTATATTAATGTATTAATTTATTTAATTTATTTGGGGAAATAAAAGAGAAGGGCACGATAATCGAAGTATTTATTAAGTTCCAAGTTCCAAAAATTATTATTTGTAAAAATTCATTAATTTCCAAATCAATTATTTTGTTTAAACAAATTGGTACATGCAAGCATAAAAATGCTTCTGCTGAATTTGGACGAGTTTGTATATATTTGGAAATAAGGTTGTTGTATATAATTAATGATTGGGAAATTGAAAAACGTGGGATCTCACATTACAATTTACTATTGAATCAAAAATCAAAATATGAAAATACGAGTAACAATTTCCAAAATAAGAGTAATTTTAAAATTATTTAAAAACTCGCCAGTTCGTAATAATATTTTGCAAAATAATATAAAACAATCGATTAAAGAGAGAAACGAGTTGCAATTACTCCTGAACTGCAAGACTAGATTAAATTCTTTTGAAACCATAATTGACCGGTTTTTTCGAATCAAAGCAGCAGATGTAAAAAACTTTAAATTATCTCAATTTAAATCATTTATAGAAAAAAAAAATTGATGAAGTTGCTTTAAATATTTTAAGTGCCTTTCAAATAGCCACAAAATCAATAAAAGCTCTCAACCGTCAGGATGTTTTATTATTATTTGCAGAGGGAATCCTAAAATTTCTATTCAAATCCCTTCGGAAAAATAAGTCAGATATATGTAAACTCCAAATTGTTATTTGAAATACAATCTATCTCTCACATCCAAGGAAATGAATATCAATTTGAAACTTCTAAGAAACGCTCTAATTTTGATAAATCCTATGCACATCCAATTGAAACCGAGAGAAATGTTTCTTTATCTGGAAATTTTTGCAGTAAACGGAAAGTGCGATTGATGATAAATCTCTAGACTGAGTGACAAAATCACTAGACTTTTGTTGTAAAACTTTTTAAATTACAAAAATTAAATATAAGTTTTAAGTTTTTTAAATTGAAAAAATTCAATTTAAATGTTCTTTTTATTCTATATGCAATGAGATATGTATATTTTTTTTAAAAACAATTAATTTAATTAACTTAAATAATTTGAAACATATATTACTTAATGCATCTTAAATTCTTTTATTTATTGAATAAACAAATTCATGTGTCTGGATAAGGATTCAAACAAAGCACTGAAGAGAAAGGAATTCATACGAAACACGTAAAATGAGAAGTGGAGTTTTTTCCTGAGAAACTACCAACCATACCAAGCGTTAAAAAAATTCTAATTGTTCCTTAGTTACTTGAGTTTAATTGAACTTAAAAATACCCAATAAATTCGTATGTTGATTTATTATTTTTTTAAGGATCCATTTCTTGTTTTGGCTTAATTTTTCCAATTGTAATTATTTTGTTTTAATTTAATTAATTTATGTATATAATATATAAATATATATCAGAGTCTGGTCCGGAAATCCCAATCAGGGCCCGTTTCGACTATCCCAATCAAGGTTTGATCCGATTATCCCAATCAGGATCTGATCTGGTAGTCCCAATCAGGACCTGATAGAGAAAAAGCGTTACACTCATCAATCAGGCTACTCTACCAATGCCTGATCCGGACTATGGCAAACCTGATCAGGACCTTATTTGAGCTCTGACAAATTTCTGCTCGGGATTTTTAAATATATAGTTTTAATTACAATTTCAATAGAAGACAAATTGTAGCTCAATTTATGTTTAGTGCTTACGACAATATTGATATTGATTGTCATATATTTTTTATTTACCTGTATATAATCAAACTAAAGAAAATGATTTATTTAGCATAAATAAATTGCCCAAATTTAATTTTGAATAACGAATTTTTTTTCATTTGAATAACGAAATTCTGTTTTCTTTCAAAAAATCGGGACATTTTTAAAATGCCGCGGGACGCGGGACAAATTGTTAAAAATCGGGACTGTTCCGCCAGAAGCGAGACGTCTGGTCACCTTATATTTTGTCCAATTTTAAAATAAATCCAGTTCTTTCAATTTTATTCTCTTGCAAATTTCTAATTCTCACTCGTACCTCACTAACACTGTAAACTTCTGTTTAAGAATAAAATATATCATTAAACACTAACCCAATAAAATACTGTTAGCGTATTGCCTTGATTCTTAACCTTTACATAACAGAATAAAATTAACTACAGTTTGATATTCTGATTTGGCGGTCGCATCTGCGTTATCGACTATAGTTTATCAGTGCTATAGTCAACACGGTAAGTTCCGCAATACCTAGCGCGCTAGCAAATTATGTCGCTAATATTATCACGTTTCAAATTATGGCACTAAAATTATCACGGTAATAAATTATCGCGGTAACATATTACCGTGCTAGCAATTTTTTTATTTTTGGCTATACCAGTATTTGACGTGTGTATGATAAATATTGTATTTTTTTTATAAATTATTAAAATATGAAGTTTGCGATTGCTACGAGAGAAATTTTAGTTTTGGCTTTCATTTATATTAAAACGGTTGCATTTCGTGTGAAACAAAACCATTGAACAAATTTTGAACATTTGAACATTTAACATTTTTTGCAATAACAACTAATCTTGCTTAAAAGTCAAACATTCAAACAAAAAAATTAGCACAATAAATATACCAACTTTTTTACCTCTGTAGTCGAACAAAACCAATAATTTAAAAACTTTCAGATTCGCTGTAATTCAAATATACGTATATAAAACTAAAAGTATAAATGAGAAACTCAAGTTAAAGTTATATTTTCTTTATTTTTATCTAATTTAATTTTTTTACCAACTTTTTTGTCAGCTGTGAGATTTTTTATAAGTCGAATATGAATTGATTCACCTGGTTTGTTTAAATGTGTATGGATTCTCGATGGAAAATTGAGTTTTTGGAAACACCTTTTTGAGTTGTGCCGTTGTATATTCTAAACAGTTTCATTAGAAAAAAAACAGACGAAACAGATAATGAAGAGTGACACAGATTTTCTTTCCTTTTTGGTCCAAAACCATTAAATAGAGTGTTTTTGGTAGATATTAAGCTAGGTTAACTTTAAATTTATTACTTGATATGTTACTTGATTTGAGTATATAGTGTTATTTTGATTTAAATTCTGTTTCGGGCATTACCTTTGTCACAAGGTCATATTGTTTTTATATAAATTTTGAGTCATTGATTTTATAAACAATAATGTTATTTGATTGTAAATTAAAAATCTTTTAGAGAGAAAAATGATATAATGCAAGAGACAATATTACTACGTGATATGTTTTCTATCGAATACATAAAAAAACTAATTGTGGAACACATAAATAGAATAATGGAGTTTATGAAATCAAACTCTTGGATTCAAGATATGTCGGTAGCAACAGTACATGATTTTTTGCTGCTGGTGTAGTTGTGGAAAGCGCGAAAAGAAGATACAAGTGAGATTGTTCATCACTTGGAGCTTTTTTCACATTGGGGCGAATCAAATAACAGGCAACCAAACTCAGGTTACTGGATTGGCTACATTGTGAAAAGAATGGATGGTTTTTGCACACAAATTAGTACTGCAATTATTACATAAAAGAGCTCTCAACGGGTGACATAGGAACGTAAGAGACGTCCATTAAATTAAGTTCAGCTAATTTCAAATTTTGTTTATTAATTGTCCTTTTAAATTTCATGATTTTGAATAAAATTTCTTTCTTTTTGGTTTTCGTAATAATTTTTTGGAATTAAATTTCTTTTTATTAAATATTATTGGCTAATTTTTAGCCGAGTATAGAGATTTTCCTAGACCCGAGACCACATGTGTATCTTTTCTTAGTAATAGGACGGTATATAACGGTATAGAGCGAAATTTCGTTCTAAAATAACCGGAAGAAAAATATTATTTACAATCTTTTGGCTGAACCAAGCAATTATTTCCATGGATTCGTTCATATATCAGTGACTAATTTTGAAGTGTTTTTTAAAAATATGGAACCAATGAAAAGTCAAAAAGCGTTTGTCAAGATCCTGGTTTAATAATTCTTGTTGTTATTAAATCATTGATTGAAATCAATCAAAGAAATTGCGGGTCAGGGTGGTAAGTGTTAAATTAAATCCTGAATTGTTTATTTATTCTAATATTCGTTGAACAGCCTACTAACAAAACTGGAGTTTTCTCAAGCTCAGTAAAAATCCCCGTTGAAGTATTGAAGTTAAAAGCCCGCATGTGTTGGTCTGGTTCTGAGACTAGAAAAGTCTACGAACAAAAAAAAATTAAGCAGGACAAAACAATTATATCCGAAAAAAAAACAAAACCTTTTGGTTTAAAAAATATGGAAACGAAGGGGAAGAGAGGCTAATGAATAAATACCATCTCTCGCATCTCTTTCCCATAAGTAACTAATTAGTCAATTATGGGAAAGCAATATCTGGAAAGTCAATCTTTGTGTTGTAGTGGTCGCATCAACACGGTCGTTATGAAATTCTGAGAAGATCTCTTGAAAAAGATACGCGCAACATACAACAATGTCTCTCTCGTTACCAACCTGTAGAGGTGCTTTCATCAAAAGCAGCTATTTTCTTATATGCTAGAACAAATTCAATTCTCCAAACGAAGGTTATTAAAAATTTAATTAACGGAAACGTTATAAAACCTCATCGCTGAAATTGAAGAGAGCCCTCAAACTCCCAAAACATTTCAAAAAACAGTCTATGAGATACAAAACTGTCCATGGAAACATCGAAAACGTTCTGGTATTAGCACAAAGACACTATATAAAGAATTGCTGAGAAAAAATTTGCGACCTCTTAAAATGACACTTTTTAAATCCCTGGATGAATTAATCCTATCCAGTATAAAAGAAATTATAATATTACACAGTAAAATTATCGCGCTATTAGTAAATGCGATAAATTGGGGTGTTTATTTTCAATTATTGCGATAACAAGCAGGTATGACCCCAAAATTATTGTTGTTGGGAGAATAAAAATGTTTTTTTTTAATAACATCTTTTCAATTTTTTCACGAATTTGGTTTGATCTTCAAAACCAATCTAAACAACTTTTTTTCAAATGTAAATTGGAAGCCGTGATGCCATCGCAATTAAACAACAATTAAACGCATTATATATTTGCCGAGTATTTTTAGATTAAGAAATAAATTAAATCTTAATTTAATTTAATTTTGAGTATTTCTTTAAAAACTTCTGCGATGCTCAGTAAAGAAAAAATTTTTTTAACTCTTTAATCTGAAGGTGGTATAAAGGACTTAGCGAATTTCCATTGCAAACTTTGCTGTACTTGGTTGCATAGTTTTCCAACATTATTTAACATTTCCCTCGCACATTTGTTACTTAATAAGCACAAGCCAGCTAAAACAATCCACCATGTGATATCATCAAACTTTACATTTCTATACCGCAAAACTTAATGGTTGGAGGCTTACTTTTTTTTCCTTTTTTTTAAGATTAAATCGTCTACCTTCTGATAAATTATCTCAAAAAGGATCAACAACCTTTTTTTTATTTAACATTGTAAACCTTAGTTCTATATTTATTTTGCGTAATTTTCAAATTAAAGATCCTGCCTCATTAATTTATCTAAAAACTAATTCTTTTACAATCTTAATAAGTAAATATAAAATAACAATAAAATTTTAAAATGAACTCATCCAATTTATTTTAAATAAACTCTTAACACAATATTTAACCTTTTCCAAATCATTAATTTTCAATTCAATTCATGTTACACCTGAAGAACATATACAATAAAGTTTAAATTTTAACTATAAACTTAATTTAAATATAAATCCAATTCAATTTCGAATTTTAAGGAAAATGGGAAAAAAATTAAATAAATAGAAAAACTACGTTAAACGATTTCTTAAAATTCTTCAAAAGAAACTAAATCAATTCCAATTCTAAGTGGATTTACTATTTTTACAATTCCACGGTTTTCTTAGATTCTCATGTATTTTTGGTTTAATTTGACTAGCATGGAATAAGTTTTGTCGAAGATATTTTCGATATAACTTGAACCAAATATTTGAAGAATTTGTATGACTCGTAAGGAATTCAGGAGAATTATCAGAAAACATACAATTGGTAACGTGTGTCTTATGACAAATTTTCAATTTGTCTGATTATTTTAGAAATTAATTAGTTCCATTTTGTGTAACAAGTACAGCTATTATCAAAAAAAAAATTAATTCTGAAATTTGTCCAACCTCTAAAAAAATAAATTTATTTTTTATCATTAAATTAATTGAAACCGTTAATTAAATTTCCCACAAAACTTTAAATGATTCTGATTTTTCTTAAAATATATTCTATTCATTTTTTATTACTGGCTAATTCCACAATTTTTCATTCTCAAGTTTTTCTTTTCGGTTGTGAAACTCAAATGAAAATTGTGAGAAATCGTTATAATTTATCAAATGTCAATTATATAGATTTAGTGAAAATAATGTACATAAACGATTGAAAATTAAATCGTTTTCAATGAAGAACAAACCAAGGAACAAAAAATTACAACAATTAAAGAAAATAAATGTTATTGAGGTATCTGTAACCAGTGCATTAGGTTTTTTTTATATATAGCAATTTGAAAAATAGTATAGACTTTTATTTAATCAGAATAGCCTTAACCACATGCTTAGATCTTCTATCTCTGCGCTAATGAAACATTTAATACCAGCTCAAGATGGATACGTTATGAATGCTGATGAACGTTATTTTATTTAAAAAAATTAATAAGTTGTAACAAGATATCTCGCGTACCTAGCGAGATTATTTTTTGCCCCTGACTAGTTGCAGTCCACGGAATCGAGAGAAGATTACCTGCTACTCCAGCACAAATAACTGTAATGTACGCGTAACATGAGATAATAACGTATATGAGAAAAAGCAAGTGAAAATACTAGATTCTGGCGACCACCTTAAGCGAAAGAACCGCGATCACCACGTCCAACCCCTACAATTCACACCACATCTTCACATACTCTCACGTCTCACACACTCCCACACACGCACATACCCACACACCCACACACACAACTCATAAACATTCTCACCTTCCATAGACTCTCACATCTCGTACAATCATACACCAAATTATTATACCAGCCCTCAGGTTGAGGCCCTGGTCAAAACCAAAAAAATATATACAAATCGGTATTTAAAGGAAGAATGAAGCTTTTACAATCAAAATAATGCGATTTAATGTTGGATTACATTAATTACATCATCCCTTTCTACAGCATCCTAAATTGGTCGAAATTCACCAAAATGGATTCTTTTAGGTTCAAACAAAATCACAAAATTACAAATTATTGGTTGCGAAACCGTCCCTATTATTTTCAAATCCCACTCTACTTCACCTGTTCGTATACGGAGTAAAGGCAATCGGAACATTATTACATTACTAACCTGTTATAGACCAAGGTATCATGGATTACGATTATCTGAAGAAATAACTTCATGAATTCCACAATTGAACGAAATGATGAAATTTGAGTGATGAACCATGACAGCGGTTATTACGAAAAACTTTCCTGTTTATCTTGGAAAGTATTAACCGTAACTGTTGCGAGTCTAGGTGTAATACTATATGGAGAGATTGATAGGGATAATTTCGGACCTATGGAATTTATTATTATATTTTTGGTGTAGTAAATTTTTGAATTAAACAAAAACAAAATGGTAAATCATTTCTAAAACTATATCTTCAAAATATAGGGTTTCAACCTCAGCACCAACCATAACCATGATAAAATTAACAATAGTTGTGATTAAATGATGTTGTACAGATCCAAAGAATATCATCATTATTGGCGCTATTAGGAACTTTGTAATCAATTTGTTTTCCTTTCAAATTTTCCAACTAAAAATTATTGCCAATAACTGACTAAAACACATCAAATAATGCATTAATTGAAATTTAATATAAATAAAAAAATATAAACAATAATCAAGGCTTTAACTATAGGTAAACTCGCCCACACATACACCTCCCGAGCATACACACACGCGTACCTACACTCACGCACCCATTCATACATACAAACACACCCTCATTCATATATTTAATGTAAAAAAGTACTCACCCCATGATGATGCCGGTCCCCAACTTCCGTGCTTTACTTTTAGTTGAACATCTCAATTAGTTCTATGTCGACATTACGATGATGATCAATAGAACAAGATTTAGTGAACTCCAGTATGACGGTTGTACCATCCAGACCGCCGGTATTAATACCCTACAATTGGTATAATAATAATCTGATTCGTGTAACTGCATAAAGTAGCCTTCCGGCGCTGTATATGTGAATGTTAGTGCAGGCTACAATCCGGTATGGGCCTACTATAATAACCTTGACCAGCCCCAACAATCCGTGGTCGAGTTCAAGGCTAGAATCTCTTGACACCCCAAACAAATGATGGGGTCACAAAAATCAGATCAGACCTTCTGCTTTTCCTTTTGGTTATCAGCAATTGAAAACTTTGCTAGGCGTCGTTTGCGCGTATCAAATTTTATTACGTGGTAAAACACTTCTCAGAAGAGTTAATAAACTATCAATTTTTGGCTATTATAGCGAATCTCATTCAGATTTATATCAGTCATTTGACAAAAGATTACGTTCATTTGTAACACCACAATTAAGCTGTCTATCCAGTGGAGAAACTTGTCTCCATCCACACAACAAAGAAATTTCATTATCGGAATCCACTTATCAACTAATAAAAAAATTAATTATCACCTCTCTCCGGCCTTCTAAAATCCATTTTGACCATCCAAGTAGCAGGAAGTTAGATTGTTTCGCACCAATGTGGATACTTCTGGGCGGCTGACGTATTAATCATGTGGTATTCTAACAACGGTATTCCAAATAATCGAAAGCAACACAAACAACGCCCCGTTCAATAATATTTTATACAAATGATACCACTTTGAGTTGAGGATATATATCCAGCTCAGTTAATCCTCAGATTTTCTTCCCGCCATGAACAAAAATGCCTTTTTCAGATCTTAAAAAAACAGTAAAAACTCCACCTCATCAGTGGAGAAATAATAATCAAAAAAATCCACGATGTGACGGTCAAACGTCAGCCGACACAACAACAATCTGTAATATGATAGACTAAGAAACCGCTATACGAAAAATTGGCGTATTTATAAGCAAAAAAATAAAAACAATTTTACATCTCAAATTCATGAACAACAGTCGGTAAATATAAATAGCCTGTTTATCGGTTATTCCCTATCGTTAAATATGTGTACCCACTTAGTGTCTTAACTGTACTACAATCGGAAAATAATCATAACCAGAGACATGTATCATGAAATGATTTTGGTAATTACATTTACTAATGTATCCGCTAAGGAATTCTTACAACCCCCGGGTCTTAAAATTGGAAAATACAACAAAATTTATAGAAGAATATCGAATGTAAGATTGAATTATATGGGATCATATCGCGATCGTGCTTCAATGATACAGCTCTTTCAGGACAATTTTCCAGCGATTATCGAGCCCAAACTGATAAACGCGATAATTCTGTCTTTTGGTTATTCTCTTTCATGATATCTGGTACTAAAATTGGAGAGTGATTATAAACAGAAACATGGATTAGTAACCGATTGTTGTACATCTACAGGGGGATAGCGGAATTAATGAATACAATTTGAATAAAAGAAATTACATTGAAGAAATATTACACAACTGATTTATGTTCATTTTTATAGTGATTGACGAATCTAAATCAAATATAGGAAATCACATTAAAAAATATTACACAACTATTTTAGGACAATAAATTTTTATGGCGGAAACTATAGTAAATGATGACCATGGATTGAGTATAAGACTATGTGTACAGGACAGAATGAAAATGACCATAAAAATTTCTGTTAAGGACAACTTGGTGTATGTGGGACAGTGGTTCAAATTCCAATTAAGGTGTTTGAATTACCTTTCATAACACAAACCCTGCCAATTTTGAATCTTCAGCATATAAAGAGGGTTCAATGTAAGCAGGTGTGGTAAAAACTTGTGTTTCTATCCTCTGAGTATTCACCGAATAGACTCGAGACGGCTACCGAGTTCTAGGTCAGAACTCTTGGGACCCCAACAAGAAAAATGAAAATAAAGGAGTCATATGAACAGGAAAAGAAACTGCTCCCAAATGATTTCCGCTGACCCTTTAAAAATGATTCGGAACGCTGATTCTACCATACTCGTGTGGGACACGTCCATCGTTCCGACTCATATTTTGCTACTTCAGATGGACATCACAGTGATGGTAATCGACATAAATCGTCACTATAACCCTGGTTCACTTCAATCAGATAGTGAATAGAAACATCAAACAAACAAAAAATTTGCCTATGCAAATCTGCCAATATAAATTAAAATAATATTATTTAAAACTAAGTCAACTGAATACCTGATGATCCAAATTCTTGATGGTAACTGATCCAAGTGCTTCTAGATGGTCACCAAAATTGTGCATTCACTGGGTTAATGCATAATTGATAGAAACTCTAAATGTAATTTTACAACATTAAACTGATGATTATGCAAGTTATCAAACCGAGTGCATATGCATGGCACCAGAATTGAGTATTCACTGGATGAATGTACAATTAATAAAAACCTCTACCAACCACGTTGCTCAGCAACCAATCTCCAGGCAGAACACACAAAAAGAAAACAAAAATATATTTACAATTTAATACTATACCAATGTTTTGCCTTTTATGCTAGCTACCTAGTTTACCTTAAGTCTTTACGCAAAACAATCGATCACAGGCTAGCAATCACGAAGAATCAATTAAGAAAAACTAAAAATCAAGCATTCACGCATGGGCATGCAGACTAATAATTTAACAAAAAAAAAATATTAACTCTCAAATGCAACAAATTAAATTAATTAATTTAACAACAAATTTTTCTTATTTTCAACAAACATAAATTAAACATAATTAAAAAAATTAAGTATAACGACTTTCCGCCTCAGCGATCAGAAAAACAAGAGAGCGTTCCTTCACAAAAATTTCTTCTCCTAACTTTTCTTTTTACCATAAAAAAAAATATTCCAACATGGAACTGACCTGCCCCCTCACTTTGTTTGAGCAAATCATTTTATATGACCAAATCATTTTCCCGCATGGAGGGATCGGTTTTTATTGTTTTGCAATTTTTTTTTAATTTTTGATCTACGGGTGTGACAACCCCGCGTACTCCAGTCCCTGCTATTGACATACGAGTTAACGTGAGATATCACATACCACTGGAAATAGCAGTGAAATATCACTAGCCAAGGTGTCATCTTAGGGGTGTTGGCGGATGAACTGTATTCAGTCAACGGTAGCACCCTCAATCTTAGCTGTGAAATAGTCCTTGATGATGAGACGCTATTGCTTTCTTGAAGAAACGAGCCTTCATATAACTATGTGTGGGCTTCAATCATTAAGAAAGACTGTGCGTCACAGGATCAAGGAATATGCAACCGGCTGGATTATTGGCAACTATATTTTTGTTTTGTTTCAGCAAATTTTTGTAAAAATTTGCTATTTTCCTTTTAATTTACTTTTATTTTCTCTATTCTATCATAAAATATTGGCCTATGTCATATTTTGTCAGTGATAGAATTTTTTGTTTAGTTATCCATTCTTTAACAAAAAATATGAAAAATAACAAAAAAACGAAAGATTTACGTCCATCAACACCTCTGTACGTATGTTGTTGTGGGACCTTGGTCTTAAAAGGTTTTTATGTGTTATTGTGACACATATTGTAATTCCTACTACACAACACATTTTATTAAAAAAAAAAAAAAAAAATATATTACTTATTCATAATTATATTCACCTAAAATTCGTGTTCAAAATTCACCACTGTCATCCACTGAACAAAATTTTTTTTTTCAAAAAAACATTTTAACAGTTGTGAAGTTTTGTTTTAACAATAACAAATCAGTGCTAAAGGCCTAATTACACGGTGTGATTTTTTTACATATTTTTTTAACATAAAAATAGTACATTATGATGCTAGGACGTAAAGCTAAAGATTTTGGACGGATGTAGAGTTTGCAAATCGAGGCGCCAGCCGAGATTTGCACCCACATTAAGTCCAAAATAGCTTACGTCCGTGCATCATATACTATTTTTTATTCGCCGCAAGCAAAATATTTTAAGAAAAGTTGTTTATTCTAAATTAAAATTATAAATTTTCATAAATTTTAAAATAAAAATATGTGGAACAAGTAACCTTTGAAAAAATATTTATTATTTTTTCCAAATTCTATGACAACAAATGATAACAACTGTTTTAATTGGATAATGAAACTTTGAATTTGCGGGTTACTTTGATAAAAAAAATTTATTTTTCATAAAATTTAAACAAATACAAATGCTTTTTACTTTTTTGGACGTAACTATGACGACAAAATAAATAGTTGAAAAGTGATACTCTAAAGCCGCAAATCACAGTAATAAAGTAACACTTTAATATATAGGCGAATAAAAAACATGTTGTAAATACAAATGTATCAAAAACATACCTCAAAATGTTTAGATCACGCGATAACCAAGATACAACTGTCATTTGCATTGACGAGATGATTCAATTTACGAGACGAAAGGAAAAACCACCACGAAATTAAAATAAAAGCGGTTACAATAGTATACCTAACCTAACTAATATTGATTAATGTACATACTTTAATTTTTAACATTAGCCATGTTTATGGTATAACTAAATTGGATTTTGGAAAAAATTAAAAACAAAGATTGTGCTACAGTTGTGCTGGATGTGCTACTCAGAAAGAATTCCATATCACAAATGAAAAAAAGTTGTCACGCTGAAACTGAAAAACAAAGGTGATCCTGAAAAGGTGATTTAGAAAAAAATTTCACATCCCTAATGGAAAAATTTTATAACGCTAAAATCATTTTTTTGCGAAAAAGTTAGCCCGTCATTTTGAAAGAAATGAGAAACAAAGGGTGTGTTGTACGGTGCTGGAGTTGTGCTACTCAAAAAGAAATTCGTACCACCAGCAGAATAATTTAAACACGCTAAAACGATTTTTCGAGTTGAAGTTAGCCCCGCCATTCGGAAAAAAATAAAAACAAAGGTTGTGCTGTATTGTGCTAGGGTTGGGCTGGTTGTGCTATTCAGAAATAGTTCCATATTATCAACAAAAAAAAGTTGGCACGCTAAAATGACTTTTCGAGCAGAAGTTAGCCCCGCCATTTTGAAAAAAAAATGGAAGGCAAAGATTGAATTTCGTAACCCTATCAGAAAACTTTTACAAAGTCAACATCATTTTTTCAAATAGAAGTTAGCCCCGCCATTCAAAATAAGTGCTGTATTGTGTTAAAGTTGTTCTGGTTTTGCTACTCAAAAAAATATCGTACTATGAACGTTAGAATTTTAGCACGCTAAAACCGCCATTTTGAATAAAATAAAAAATAAAGGTTGTGGTTTATTGTGCTTGAGTTGTGCAGATTGTGCTACTCAGACAAAAATTTCGTACCACTAACAGAAAAATTTGATCACGGTTACATCATTTCTTCGAAAAGAAGTTAGCCCTGCCATATTTGAAAAAATGAAAAATAAAAGGAGTGCTGTATTGTGTTAAAGTTGTGCTGGGTGTGGTACTCAAAAACAAATTCGTACCACCAACGGAAAAAATTTAAACACGCTAAAACAATTTTTCGAGTAGAAGTTAGCCCCGCCATTTTACAAAAAATAAAAATAGAAGGTTGTGCTGTATTGTACCATAGTTGTGTTGGATGTGCTACTCAGGATGAATTCCATATGACCCATGAATAAAAGGCACAATACAGAACAACCTTTGCTTTTTATTTTTTTCAAAATGGTGGGACTATCTTCTGCTTAACCTTCTGCTCGAAAGTTTTCTGCTCGAAGATATCCTTTCTGCTCGAAAAATCGTTTTCAGCTTGCCAACTTTTATTCGTTATTGATAAGGAATTCTTTTTGAGTAGCACATTCAGCACAACACAGTACAACCTTTTTTCTTTGATTTTTGCAAATTGGCGGGGCTAACTTTTATTTGAAAAATGGTTTTAGCGTACTAGAATTCTAACGTTGGTGGTACGATATTTTTTTGAGTAGCACAAACAGAACATTTTTAACACAATACAGCACTTATTTTGTTTTTTATTTTTTTCAAAATGGCGGGGCTAACTTCTATTCGAAAAAATGATGTTGACTTTGTAAAAGTTTTCGGACAGGGTTACGAAATGTTTATCTAAGTAGCACAACCAGCACAACTCGAGTACAATACAGCACAATCTTTGCCTTCCATTTTTTTCGAAATGGTGGGGCTAACTTCTGCTCGAAAAGTCGTTTTAGTGTGCCAATTTATTTTTGTTTATAATATGGAACTATTTTTGAATAGTACAACCAGCCCAACCCTAGCATAATTCAACACAACCTTTGTTTTTAATTTTTTTTCAAAATGGTGGGGCTAACTTCAACTCGAAAAATCGTTTTATCGTGTTTAAATTATTCTGCTGGTGGTACGACTTTGTTTTTGAGTAGCACAACTAGCGCAACTCCAGCACCGTACAGCAAACCCTTTGTTTCTCATTTCTTTCAAAATGACGAGGCTAACTTTTACGCGAAAAAATGACTTTTGCGTTATAAAATTTTTCCATTAGGGATGTGAAATTTTTTTCTAAATAGCACAAACAGCACAACTTGAGCACAATACAGGACAACCTTTGTTTTTCAGTTTTTTAAAAAGGCGGGGCTAATTCCTGCTCGAAAAACTGTTTCAGCGTGCCAACTTTTTTTCATTGGTGATATGGCATTCTGTCTGGGTAGCACATCCAGCACAACTGTAGCACAATACAGCACAAACTTTGTTTTTAATTTTTTCAAAAATGGCGAGGCTAAGTTAGGTGACATAATTATGGTATTGTTATTTTTATTTTGAATTTCAAACAAGTTTGCTATTCGATTTTGAATAGAGAATTAGTACACTTAACTACAGAGCAAGTTGTGAATAATCTGGTCATATCGGCGAAAGTTACACAGGTCATTCTTATAAAAACAGTACGCCATTGGATGACAGCTGCTATAGCTGTCCAAAGCTTTATTTTCTTTGACACACTTACCTGTCTGAAAAACCTCTTGTTCCTAAACCTCTTTGATTTTTAGTTTGCACATCTTTCGATTTCGTGAACGATTTAAGGTTCTTCGACCAAATAATACACGGGCACCAACCTCTGTTTTATAATCATCCACGTATCATTTGATTGCATCATTACTCAAATTAAACCATGAGGACTGACTAATAGCTTGCAAAAGTTGAAGAAATTTAATTAAGACAAAACAGCTGCATAATTTCTATTGCAAAAGACTAATAAACATGATTTGGTGAAGCAGGATTTGTCAAATTTCAGAACAGAAGTATAAGAGAGTTAAGTAAGTTTAAGAGAGCTAAACAATTCGAAATTTGTGAAGAAGTTGAAAAAAAAATCTTAGTAACTTTCTCTGAAAAAATCATGTAGATGCCAAATGTTGGCGAAAAACGACGTCGAGACGTCATTGTTTAGAAACGCACTTGCAGGAGGATATACATATGTCTACGACCAATAAACGTTGTCACTACAACGAATTTATTATTATGCATCGAGGACTGAAGTTGGACTAATACAATATTTACAAGGAGGTTCTCTCAATTGAGTTATAAAAACGTTCCGTTCACACAAAATAACATGGATGGGCGACAATTTCAGATTACTTTCAAAGGAGTGAGGAATGGATGGCTGTTAATGCATGGGCATTTGCAAATGTAGGTCGACACATGGGTATATGTCATATAAATGGAGAACAGCAAAGCAAATCTGTATTCTAAAGTAGATAATAATGCCGTAATCCAACCAAAATCTCACAGAATCATCAATTTGACGTCTTTCATATTCAAAACGATGGTAAAGATAACTTTGAAGAAGAAAGAGCATTAAACAACAAGGAAGTAGCTACTTGTGCCTTTTTAGACATTAAAGGAGTCTTTGACAATACATGGTACGGTCAATCAAACTCTCAATGTCAACAATAAATTGGAATTATCAATATTATATACTAGTGCGGTGGTCACCAGTAACGGATGTTATAAAATCTGAATAAAGAGACCCTTATCATACCGCTGCGTTATTCTTAAGACTCATTCTCAACTATTAGGAAATTTACTATAGAAGCTATGGATAATAGGTAAACGAGTGACATCAAGTGACTTTCCAGAGAATACATTTGTTATTAGAAGATAGAATGGTTAAGCAGTGGTGTTAATCAATAAAGCAAGGTTATGGATAAGAGTGGTCTTCAAATGGATAAGAGTGGTCTTCAAAATTTTTTCCATGGTTTCCCTTTCGACCGTCATTGTTTTTACACTGACAATGTAAATGTTTCTGCTCAAAACTTTACAGAAACCATCCAATTTGCTATCAATAAATTTGTCCCTTTCTCCATAGTAAAACCCAAACAAAAATATTTGTATTCGAAAGCTGCCAAAACGGCACCTAGAAACGAACGTAGATCATTTAATATTTGGATTCATAACAAAACTCCCACTAATCGATCACAATATCTAAAGGCCAACAAAATATCTAATCAGATTATCTCAAACGAAAAGTCCGAAATTGACAGAGCGAAAGCCTCAAAACTTACGTCTATGTCTGTTTCTGACAAGAGTTTCTACAGTGCCATTAATTCTTTAAATTCTGGTACAAAATTTTCTATTCCCCCTATTATTGATGGTGATTTAATCATCAATGATCCCGCAAGAAAAGCTAACTTGTTCGCTGAACGCTTTGCTCTGAACTCCACTGTTTTGGAAACTCCTAAAGAAATACCCCAAATCCAGTCTTCAGGAGTTAATATGAATGAACTTCACTTCAAACCCAAAATAGTCGCTAAACTTTTAAAGGGGTTAAACATCAACAAAGCATCAGGAATGGACAATATTCCACCCATTATTTTAAAAACCTTTTCCAAAGAACTTGCACCAACTTTAACTAAAATATTCTACCAATCCTACAAATCTGGTATATTTCCCTCGTGCTGGAAGTTGGCAAATGTCCAGCCCGTCCCCAAAAAGGGACCAAAATCCGATATCTCAAATTATAGGCCAATAGCTTTACTATCGGTCCTATCCAAAGTCTATGAGCATTATATTAATACACATATTTCAAAATTTCTGGAAGAAAATCATTTAATATCCGACAGCCAATACGGTTTTCGAAACAAAAGATCAACTACCGATCTATTAAACTATGTAGCGCATTGTTGGAACAGCATACTTGATAAAGGTGGTGAAACATACGTTATCGCTTTAGACATCTCCAAGGCATTCGATCGAGTCTGGCATGCCAACTTAATCAACAAGCTCGTTGCGTACGGTTTTCATCCCAATGTTGTGAAGCTGATTCAAAATTTTCTATCCGACCGATACATTCCGGTAACCCGAAGGCTCAGTATTGTCCCCAACCCTATTTTTGATTTATATCAACGAATTGTTGAAAATCACCAGCAACCCAATAAATAGTGTTGCAGATGATAGTACTCTGCACAAGTCGTTCGAGCCCCTTCCTTCAAAAGGTAAAATGCACGAACGAATTAATCCAGCCCGGAGAGACGCTGCCATAAACGTGAACAAAGACCTGAATAAAGTCGCCGACTGGGGTGACCAAAACCTTGTCAATTTCAACTCCACCAAAACACAGCTGTTGATTGTTTCCAGATTAAAGACCGAGTTCCCCAAAGATATTTTATTTAGTATGTGTGATGAACCAATAGGTGAATGTAAAAACATTCGTTTATTGGGTGTCACAGTTTCAAATGACCTACTCTGGAACGATCATGTAATGGCGATGGCAAAAAGCGCGTCTAAAAAACTCGGCCTCCTAAATAGATGCAAAAAATTTTTCACTCCATACCAATTGCTCCATGTTTATAAGTCCTATATTCGTCCCTGTATGGAGTACTGCTGTCAAGTTTGGGGTGCTGCCTCTGTTTCCATCTTGGCCCTCTTGGACTCTGTTCAAAAGCGAGCTATACGAATTGTAGGTGATCGAACTTTGACATCAAAACTTGATTCCCTACAACATCGTCGCACTGTTGCTGACCTCGTTGTTTTTTACAAATATCGTCATCAGCAGTGCTCAGATGAAATCAGCGGCATCATGCCTCAAACTTATTCTTACCCCCGTTCCACTCGGCAATCGGCTGCCGCAACCAGTGAAACGGTAAAGATCCCGCGCTGTCATACTGCAGGATCGCAGAGAGACTTCTTTGTCCGAACTGCGTACAAATGGAATAGTTTGCCGGAACACTTAGTCTCAGGTGGCTTCAACCCACAAATGTTTAAAAAAAGCGTTAATCTACACCTCGGAACGCCAGTTGTTGTGGGACCCAGGTCTAGACCTAGGTCTTAAAAGGTATTTATGTGTTGTTGTGACACATATTCTAAACCCTATTACACAACACATTTTATTAAAAAAAAAAAAAAAAAAAGGTTGTTGTAGAATAAACCAAAGCGGAGCAGTGAGTTCATTTAGTGATCCTGTGGTTCATACCAGGATTATTACTGTTTTCAAACTATTAAGTTCAATCCGAAAAGTTTTAAAGGCTTGCAATCAACATTCACTTGAGAATTGCCAGTTTTCATATGTACTGTCCATCATCCATACTTCCCATCGTGAGGTCTAACACCTCCTCTTTAGTGGTAGGTGGTAACAGTGAGTTTCTATACCCTCTCGCTCTAACCTCTACCTTGTAAAATGGTGATAACCACCATAGATTCAGCCCAACCATCACCTACCATCAGCGACCTAATGAAGATACTAAATTCCCTGCTTACGCCTTTTCTTTGTGGTTACGTCTTGCTTACGCCTTTCTCAGTTGTAAATAGATGAAGATTTGCGTAGTTGACTGTGTCGGAGATCTCATTATTTGACAAAGTAACATACAGTAAAAGACCACAGATAACAGCACTAAAAAATCGCACGACACCACAGTTCTTCCCATTTTCTAAATGTTTGCCATGTTTTTATTATTTTCTAACTAAATGACTACCAGTCGCCACACCCAATCGTTTGTTAGCCACCAAAATGTAGGGTAACTATATTGTTCACGACATACCAAAATATGTATTAGAAACACAAGCAAAGATCGCCATGAAGTGAAATTTATAACTCATGTTTCATTTATAATGAAAACTTTCTGTTATTCACTCATCGAGCACTTTTTCAATTGTCAACCTTATTTGCTGACCTAATTTGTCTTATCACCACGAAATATTTTGATTAAGATTTTTTTTCTACAGAGTTAAGTTGAATGCAACGAGGTTAAAAATTTGTTTAACGGGCCATGGTTGTAACACCAATTTATAAAATATTTCAATCAAAACAATTCCACTTTCCAATTTGTTGAATTATATATATTTAGGTTTTGTTTTTCAAAACCAAACGAATATAAAACTTAAAAGTCAAGTAACTTTAGGTGCTCGTACAGTTGAATTGGTAGATCATTACGTTTATACTATCCATGATATATTTTTTCAAAACAGTGTTTGGTTTTTATTTTTGCTTTATTAGTTACAATTTTATTAAATTTGTTTGATTTGGAATTGTTAGTCACAAACTAAGTGCTGTTTTGAAATTTTATTTATATAAGAACTATATATTACTAATCCACTTGCAATTGTTTATTATATCAGAAAATAATGCTAAAAATCAGAAAAAGAATTAGTTTGGTTGCATAAAAGCTACGAAAACTATCTTACTTTTGGATCCGCTTGTTTCCAGCATTTATGAAGCCAAAACGCCCGTTCACACAGTGTATCTCCCTGTGGATACAAACAACGTTTGCCCATATGTAATGCAATATCATGCATAGAATCCGGAACCATATCATGTAATTTCTCCAAATGTACTTCACCATTATCCTGAACCTATTTAAACCATTAAAATATTTCAAAACAAAAATCAAAATCGATTAATTTGATCGACTTACAACTTTGACTTCATGAAATACACAATTCATATAACATTTTAATTTTTCATCTTCATGTATTTTTCCATCGCTGAACTCTTTAATCGCCTCTAAAATAAAAAATTAACATTAATTCTATGAATTTTATTTTATAATTTATATATCCACCTTCAGTAACTCCTGTTTTAGCAACACAAGCATCATGAGCTGGTTTTAGTTTTTCAAGCAATTCTGGTGGTGGATACTGAAAAAAAACAAATAATTAAAATTTTTATGCAATCAAAAAAAAGATTCAACAAACAAACTTCAGCATCTCGCCGAGGTGTAATATCCTGACCAAAAACAAAACCGAAACATATCAATACTAAAAGCTTTCTGATAATCATATTTACTGTTTGATATCAAATTGACAAGTTGTAGAGATTTGAGAACGACAAACTATATTATATACGAAAATAATTTTACATATAAAGGAAATGATTGAAATAAAAAACTGAATTAATTACCAGTTGCTGGTTTATGTAATTAAAATGTGTAAACGTATTGAAGTGCATAAAATTTCAAAATGTATATTTATTTCTAATGTAGGTATTAATTAATTATTAAATTAACAATGACAAGTAAAAATGACATTGTATGATGATGGATTTTTCTAATTCTTATTTTTCAACCTTAATATTCTATTCTTAGTTTTTTATTGTTTTCTTTGTAAATTATTGGTATGCATGTGAACTTAGCAAGTGTTTATTTACCGGATTTTGTTTCAAGTTAGATAGGCAAGTTTTGTCAAACATTTAAACTCAGTTTACCTTGGACGGTAGCTCTAATTCCCGTAGTCCAATTAATTTAAAAAAAATTCATTTGGACGATCCAACGTTTACATATTGATCTTGGTAGAAATACATCAATTTTGTAAAATTATGAAACCAGAACCAATTAAGTAGAACGTTCTCGCTGGAAAATTCTCTTATTGTTTGTTGTCGAATGTTAATTCGATAAACAGGATCCCATCGGAAGTAAATATTGAAAGACGAAAAATTCAAGAGCAAAGATCTATGCTTTATGGAAGAATATGAAATACGAAACATTTTGGATATTCCAGATTCAGAAGTGAAAAGAAGCAAGCTTTCAACATGTTGTAGTTTTTTTCAAAATAATTTCTGGCTAATTTCTGCTCAAAAAGTCGTTGTAGCAGGCCAACTTTTTAGCATTGGTGATATCATGATATGGTATGAATTTTTTATATATAACACAGTCAGCACAACTCGATTGCAATACAGCACCACCTTTGCTTTTCATTTTTTGCAAAATGGCCTTTTCTCCAAACGGCTGACAGTACAGGACAATCTTTGTTTTTCATTTTTCGCAAAATGGTGGGGCTTGGTTAGGTGACACCACAAACACTTTAAATAAGTTAAAACAAAATTTAAAGAACATTCCAATAAGAAGATTTTAGAATTTTCTATTCGATCATCCTAGATACATTTATCGTGATCCAATGATCAGTCATTTATAACTGAAAACGATAATAAAGTTTTTAGTTGTGAATATTTTATCGTCAACATCCTCTGAAATACAAGTGACACTGCTTTTTCGTGGTAAGCATTCAATTAGATTACGTGCAGATTTCCTATTACTTCCATTCGTGAAGTCATAGAATGAGGTGTTTCTACCATTTCATGCAATAACAACTTCTTCTCCTTCGTAAGAACATGATCGATTTGAACAACATATACGGTGTCAGCTTCTATGGAATCTCAAGTAATATTTTTTTTTTTTTTTTATTAATTAGTTAGACATGTTTAGCACACTAAATATGAAATATTCATTATTTAGACTCTTTGAATATCCGAAGATACCATGTCAACTATAAAGGAAGGAGATGAGGAAAATGGAAGGAATGGGGATATAGGGATAACTATAATAATTGTTTTGAATGATTATGGACATTTTCTTTAAATGTCTGAGGGGAAAATTCATCGGGAAATACAGAGGAAGGCATTGAGTTCCACAATTTGGCCACTCTATTAAAATAGTCGTTCTGGAAGGACACAGTTCTACAACGAGGTATTTGTACAACAAATGGATGGGATGACTCGGCAGCTCTTGTTTGTCGATTATACTGCGCACACGATGGAAGGATATTTTGAATTTCCTTAGAGGAGAATTCGCTAAAGTTATACTTATAGTAGATTGACAATTCAGCCACATTTCTTCTGTGCTGGAGTGAATCAAGCTGGTCCGTTAGTTCGGTATTACCAATCAACCGTATTGCTTTTCTCTGTACAGAGTCTAGACATTTTATTGTTGACTAACAAGCACCTCCCCAAACATGACAGCATTACTCCATACATGGACGAATAAAGGACTTGAAGATTAGCAAAATTTGCTCGGGATTGAAATACTTTTTATATCGACTCAAGAATCCTAATTTTTGCATTGCAGATTTAGCGAGGTTGAACACATGCTTATTCCATTTCTGGTTGTTTTGAATATCCACTCCAAGAAGTCTAACTGATTCAACCTCACGCGATTCCTCGTGGTTTATTTTAATAAGAAAATTTTTATGTCGCTCTATTCGAGAAAGACGGCATAATTTGGTTTTGGTTGGATTAAATGAAACAAGATTCGGATCTCCCCATTCCACTATACGCTCCAGATCTTTGTTGATAGAATCAATTAGCAGCTCTCCATCAGTGGTAACTGCATAATGAGCTCTAAATTTAGAAGATGCATGTGATGCATGCAATGTGCTGTCATCAGCAAAACTATGGATTGGGTGCACTGTGGAAATAAGTAAGTCATTAATGTATAGAAGAAATAAGGTTGGTAAAAGTGCAGAACCTTGGGGAACCCCAGCATTGGTTGTGAAAATATTGGATGTAATACCATCTAAATTAACATGAAATTGGCAACCTCTAAGAAAACTATAAATCCATGAGACAGTGCCATAAGATTTTAATTAAGCTATGAGATTTTTATGCCATACTTTATCAAATGCTTTAGAAATGTCAAGTGTAATACTGAATGTTTCACCATGGTTTTCCAGCGATTTGTTCCAGAGATGGGATACGTAGCCTGATCACCTGTTGCATGACTTCTACGAAAACCATACTGTTTATCATCAATAATTCGCGACACTTCCAAATAATCTATTAAATTGTAGTTAACATATTTTTCAAATATTTTAGCTAAAACTGACAGAATTGCAATTGGTCTATAATTGTAAGGATCTGTCTTACTCCCTTTCTTTGGTATGGGTTGAACGCTGGCCAGCTTCCAAGAGTCGGGAAATATTCCGGTTTTATAAGATAAATAGAAAATTTTTTGTTAAAATTGGAGCTAGTTGCCTAGCAAAATTTTTAAGAATGAGGGGTGGAATACCGTCGGGGCCAGCAGATTTGTTGATATTAATAGAAAGAAGCCTTTTCCGTACAATATTGCAACGAAAAATAAATTGGTTTCATTTTCGTTACAACTGGGGGAATGAGTGTAGGAGAATGGGGAGGTTCAACTATGTTTGAGTTTTCTGCGAATATACGACCCAAAAGATCCGCCTTCTCTTTCGAGTCGCTCACGGGAATGTCATTCAGAACTAAGGTTGGAATAGAGGATCGAGTAAAATTGCTCTGGACTGATTTAACTGCCTGAAAGAAACTACGTGAGCCAGATGGGTGCTCGACGAATTTCTTTGCTTTCTTCTGGATAAACGCTTCTTTGTCCAAGTCTATTTTGTATTTACTAATATTTCTGGTTTTCTTATAGGCGCTATGGGTTTCAGGTGTTTTATTTGAGATATCCGTCGTAAATGCTTTGCGTTTACTCCTCACTGCCTCATCAACATCCCGCGTGAACCAAGGCTCAGTTTTAGGAGTGATTAATCGATTTGGAATAAACCGCCGCATTCCGTCTTTTATGATTTCGGACATTCTTATTGCCAATCTTGATCAACACAACAAATAGTTTTCCAAGGTGTTTCATCATAAAAGTTTCTCAGTCCCTCCCAGTTGGCGCGTTTATAGTTCCAAACGCGACGAGGATTTGCTTTAATTTGTGTCGGTGATGTAAATTGCACTATTGCTGATATTAGTAGATGATCCGATGTTCCGAGGGGTTGTTCAACTTTTGTCTTCGTAGTATCTGGTTCGTTTGTCAAAAACAGATACAGCAAATTATTGTTATGATGTAAATTGTCTGAGATTCTAGTGGGACACTCTATCATTTGCGTCAAACCGTGATAATCTGCGAGTATCAGTTCGACTTGTCTTCCTACGTCGTCAGTGTGCGATGAATACTTAAGCCATTCTTTATTATGAATATTAAATCTTCAAGAATGGTCAGTCTTGTTTTGGGGTAGTCCGTGGTAATCTTGTCTAGATTAGCCGATATTTGATCGAAAAAGGAACATCCTGGGGGAGAATTTGGGGATCTGTATAATCCTATTTTAAACATAGTTTCATCAACACCTGAGATCTTCAGTGCTATAGAATTATGGTGCTTAGAGTTCAACTCGTAGGCCTTAATTCTCATACATGAAAGTGAATCTGGAACAAATACACAGAAACCATGCTTGTTATAAAAGGAATGTTCCAATTCGTAACTAGGTATCCGGTATTTATCGAGATCCAACTTCGATGCTTTGCCACCAACAATTGTTTCGGTAAGAAACAATATGTCAGGTTTATTTTTTTCAATGTAGTGATGAACCTCGTTTAGATTCGAATTGAGTCCTCTTATATTAGTGAAGTCAATGCTAAGCTGTTGGTTCACTCTGCGGTCATTTTGTTGAGACAAAGACTTACCCTTTGACATTGAAGGCAAAGCTACTGAAATTCGGCCAGGCTTAAATTTCAACACTAAACAGTACAAAAGAAACTGGGTATCTCTGTCACAAAAACACGATAGCAGATTTCATGCAACAGTAGCACGATAGGAGAAAATCAAAAAAAAAGTGGGGACACAAAAGACACTAACAAAATTAAAGAGTACAAATAAAAGGTTAAATTCTAAATTCCTAACTTTTGTCAAAAACAGACATTTCATAATCAACTAACTGATATTTTCCAACTCCTAAAATAAGTCCGAGATGAGAGGAGCTAGATCATGTAAAAAACTTCACAAAAAATATCTCAATCAATCCAAAAAAAATTACTAACAACTAAAACGAAATTTTTGCTTTCTGTTACCAAGACAAATTTACGCTTTAAAATAATAAATAAATTTATTACAACAAATCAAAGCAATAAAGGTAAAATTTTACCTGCCTACCCCTTAATAACAGTAAACACAAAATACCAAATAATTTTTTAATAAAGAACAATCTCACCAATTATAAAATTGTCTCCGCTTCCGTCCTTCAACACTTCTATTTTTATAAATACTAACACAAACACAATAACACTTATTAGCTACTTATAAACACTTATCAACACTTATAACACTTATTTTCGATTACTTTTGTTTTTTTTGTTTTTGTTTTTCTTTTAATTTAGGAGACTACCTTCTTCGTCTGACTCCGAAATATGAATGGGAATTGAATTTTCTCCACAAAGGGATCTTTAAATGGTGCAGTTGCCACTAGAGGTTGTTGTATCATATATAACGCCTCGTCATCCAAAAACTCCCTTGTTTCCACTTAAAATCTTACAAAACATTTCTTAGTATTTATACTAGAGTGTTGTGCTTTTTACCGCGCGAGAAACTTTTTCACTTGTCTTCCTAGAACTTTTTTTTTCGAGGAAGTGGGTATCTGGTACAAGGTAAATATAACATCTATTAATATAAAATTAAATGAAAAAATATTGCGACGCTGATGCATAAGCTGATATCAGCTCTGGAAACATAGTGTTCTGGATGGATATATAATGAGCTAATATCCATCAAAAACTTTAATTAAAAGCTAACCAATGTTGTAGATTTCGCGTAGTTCTAATTATAAAAATATTAAAGAAGGTAGTATAGTATCCCAACAAAAATAAATTCTGATATACGAGAAAAACTAAAAAAAAAAATTTAACCGGAAGTGACAAACCGGAAGTTAGGATGCAGAACTGTTGTAAACCGTACTAAATTTTTTTGTACCAAGTTTCATCCAATTCGATTATCAGATACAGATGTTATTAGGCGTCCAAAAAAACAGGAGCTCAGCGGACCCTACCACTTTCTTCACTATCGCTCAAAAACTAAGCAGTTCCTTGCAATACATGTTTGCATCTTTTTCTAAAGTCATTCACGAACGAATGCTGTATGCTATCAACAAACATTGAAAAAATGGTGACACAATAAACAGGTGTTCGGAAGACCCCCAACACTTATCCCAATATTGTCCAAAAAGTAATCTATTTTTTGTTATTAAAGTCTTCATCTTTTTTTAAAGTGTTCAAGTAAATTAAATAATAAAGTCTGTATGCTGCCAACAAACTTTAAAACAAATTGTGAAAAGTCAGCATATGTATGTTACTTGAAAGCTCTTACCAAAGTTTCATAAAAATCGATCGGTAATTGTAGGCTACAGTAGGGATAAACACATGAAAAAAAACTTTTAAACCGGAAGTGATAAACTGGAAGTTGGTATGCAGAAATATTGGAAACAGTACGAAAACCTTATATACCAAGTTTCCATAAGATCATAATCCGGAATTAGAAGTTCAAGATTTAAGCTTAGAGGTGTTCGGGAGACCCCCCCCCGCCATTTTGTCTAAATTTTTAAATGAATCCTGATCTACCATTTTCAAGTGAACCTGTATCATTTGCCAAAGTTTCATCAAGATCCTATGCAGAAAGTTTACCCACCCACTCACACACCCATCACCAACTCACCCACACACCCACCACCCACCCACCCAAACACAGACGTGCACCAAAATTTTATTGGCTATTTAGATAGAGGATGGTCCAAAACAAAAGAAAAAACAAAATTTGGGGTATGTAAGATTTTTTTTTCTCGATAGATTGCATTACTTCACACAATTTAAAATTGTGGTGAAGTAGATAAATAAAGGAATAAAATAAATATTCCCACAAGTAAATGCAAAGCTCCTTCCACTCAACCTCGTCATCACACTTACCACAACTAAGCTAATTAGCGCACGAAGACTTCCGCAAGTATTATTAGCTTCACTGCTCCAGCATCCTCTAATGAAGTTCTTCTGACTGTCAAAAACTTGATTCCTTAATTGTCTTTGATACGCGCGAAGGGCGTATACCTTTATTTGGTTAGTATTGTTCTATCTCAATTGGATGATTCATTTGTCTGCCCGTCTATACTGCTTTTTTCTGTAATTTTGTCTACTACTTGTCCACTTCTTACTTACCGCTATGGTGGTTGTGGACATCTTTTCCTAGCAGAGTCTTCTTTCTCGTTTCTCGCCGAAAACAACCTCCGCTAAGAATCCCAAGTACCATCTGCGACGTGCACTTCTAATTCTTCGTCTTAATCTTTTAAAAAAGTATTTTAGTATTGTGTTGTCCATCTTAACTATAGTTCCCGTCCTCCGACAATACTATTTTGCAGTTGGTACTTGACACTTACGGTTTAAAAAAGAGACCCACTCCCACATACTTTGAAACCCACTTATTGTGTAGCACAATAAATCAGTATATGTTTCACCGACAATAGGATGCCGACTAAGTCAAAGCCGTTACAACTTGACAAGCCAGATTATAGGTAAATGCTACCATGTTTACAAGTGGCTCCGTTTTCCATCCAGACTGATCATTGACTTGGATTGCATGACACCAGTAATCCGCCCCAATTTTTAGTCTTTATGTGTGATTCAGCTCATTACGCTATTCATCTTACACCTGCATAATATCATTTATTATGGTTTCAGACGTTGAACAGATCTTGGGTTCCAAAAATTATTGTAACATTGTATGAAAGTTCCGACGAATCAATGACACCTAAAAATGTTAATGCAATACACTTATGAAGTTGTTTATCTATCTCAAAATTTTAGTACCTCTATTCATTTAGTTCGCCTCAGGCTCAATATAGGTTGATGTGTACTGGGGTTGATCCTTGCTATAATATCAGTCAACCACAACTGTTATAATAATATTTTAGCTTGGATAATATTTGAAAAAAGTGTTGCTTGGTCTGGCTGCTTGTAGTTTGACTAACGTTCTCTTTTTGTAATAGAGGAAGGGGGGGGCAGTCAGTCATTTAACAATGCATGCACAGTGAAAATACTTTTACTCATGAGATCCAAGTTTTTATGAAAACTTATTTTGAGAAAAAAAATTTATTTTTGAAATACTTTTTCCTCAATGAAAAAGTAAAAAATTTCGTAACTTTTTCCTCATGATAATCAAAGAATTGAGCTACCTACATTTTAAAGCATTGTATTTCTATTAAAAAATAATAATAAAAAGTTGCTCAAATCTCATGAGGAAAAACCTCATACATTGTGCATGCACCGTTAATGTGAGAACAGAACTGGTCAGTCACTCCCAATAAAAGAAAGTAGTTTTATTAAAATTGTTATAGTTAAGAAAAGAACTGAAGAAGGAGTAATATATATTCTGTAAAAAATAAAATAAATAAAAAATTGTCAATTGACTAGAGTTTTATCTGGATAACATTGCTTAAGAGTTGGATTGTTTTAGCTCATCTATAAGTATGTCATATTAGGAATTAGAAAATCGTCTGAAATTGTCGTTTAATTTTGGAAAATTGAAAACCAATCTACATTTATCATTTCTAAAGTTCCTGATTTTTTTTAGTATCAACAAAGATGAATTTCAAGGTATTTTGCTACCCCAGATCATCCATCTTTTAACATTTGTTTAGTTTTTTGTACATTGTCTTTCCTCTGTGCTCTATCTTATAAATTGAAGATAAAGTTTAACATTAAATGTACAAATGCCCCTTCTAACCTAAGTTTGTATTTTCTGCCGTTAACTTGTCATCATCTAGATAGAACGTTCAATTATTTTGGTTTATTAACTGACTAAACACCATGCACCTTCATTTTAGTCGCGACAATGAAGCAAAAAAGTTCGGAATTCTTTAGACTAAGACGGATCGGAATGCGGTTTTTTGCATTCGCTACCAAAAATTATTTGTTAAAACCGTGCTGCAGCCAAAACTACTTTCAAAAAATGCATTTTTAAAGAACTTTATAAATAAGAGTCAGAACTAGCCCAAATCAAAACCCATATCAAATTCTTAATCAAGTGACACATCGCTAGTCTGATCATTTTCTTCGTCATCGACTGACATATTCATAAGTAAAACATCTTCTTCATCCAAGGCCTCTCTCTCTGCCGCAATAACGTTTTCAACTGAATATCTTTCAGTATTGGTGCAAGTTGAGCCTTCACAAATTTTACAGGCAAGATTGCAAGGGAGGCGATGCTTCTTGCACCTACAGATCATCACATTACAATCTCCTGCGCATCTACAGAATATTAGTTCCATAATATTCTTGGGCACAGGTTTTTGTTTCATTTCTACAGGGACCAGTGTGTCGTCTCTCTTTCCACCCCCATTTTGTTGGGTCCATGGTCAGCTGGTCTCCGTGCAGCCAATGTTGTACTTGAAAATAGACCTTCTTTAGATGTTGTTGAATGGCGTCTACTGTGGGCAGAATTTGGCCTAAATTTACTTTCCCTTTGGAGCAGTTTTATATACATTCTGTACCTGTACGTTACGTTTGTAGTAACTCGTCCCCATTTTGTCTTAAACTTGTCAGGAACATTTGGCTTCCTGAATACCAGTGGAGCACTGTACATTGCCATGATTAGCTGCGCCCCGTTCTCAAAAATTTCTTCTCTTGACAAACCAGCTTCCTTGAACTTAATTGCATGAGCTTGAAGGTCCGAGAATTTCTGGAAGGCCATGAAAAATTTTGTTGTTCTGGTAGTACGTTGCTGAAACGGTATCGCATCTCGTTATTGCATGGAGAAACAAAATATTATCCTCAACTAGTGGCATATCAGACAAGCTACGCGAAGAATATATTTCTTCTTGTTTATTGGGCCTTGCAGGTTTCCGTAAAAATATTTCTCTGTCAACCGTGCAGACTGCAGTCAATAGTACGGCAACGTCTGTATCTTTGGCTACTATGACTTCCTTTTTGGTAGGGTCCCTAGATTCTTTTAAAGCTGCCGTTACAGTCGTACGATCAACATCCGCTGCACATTGGTCTGAAACTATCCCGACTGTGGTCAGTTTGGCACGGAGCATTTCAATAATCTTATTTTTATTCGAGAGATAGATTTTTAGATTATTTTTCAATAATCTATCCTGTTGTATTTGTAACGCCATATTCTCGCTAAAACGAACGTCTGCTGAACTTTCACGATTAGTGCGATCGATTTTTTCACATTCCTTAGTACTGAGGGTTTGATAACCATAAAAAATAACTATCGCGCGTTTGCCGTAATGGTTCAAAATATACTTTATGTAATTGTCCATGATCGCCGAGAATGTTTGTCCGATTGTCCATCTGATTTTGTGAATCAGTAATCCTCCATCCAGAACAAAAAATGTCCTCTCAGGCTCTTAAATATTCGTGGGAGTTTTCGTGAACAATGAATACAAATCAGACTTTGTATTCATCAGCATTCCAAAACTATTGAAGTATCCCTGAGGGAATGGAGACAACTCACACTTGAGGTAGTCTATCATTTCTTCCTCACCTTTTTTAATGCCTATATTCTATGAAACAGGACGTTGGAGTCAATTTTTATTGCCAACTTTTATTTAAGAGTTGCAAGAGGCGATAGTTTTAACGATTCTTAATCGTGATAATTTAAGATCCTTGAAATTTGATCCCGAAATATCTAGTATAACCTTAACACCTTCTTCAAAAGTATTGTGGCAATTGCTTTACGGACTCCCACTCATTCCATTAGCTATGTTTATGAGGCATCCTATGAATTCAGGGAATGGATCGTATTTCTGAAAGAAGTTCTGAATCAATTTCAAAGATTTCAAATCTGCCTTGATCCTGGAATCTGTTGAATCCTCATGTTGGTAATGTTTAGCAAATGCACAGTTCATGAAGTCCTCTATGCCCTCAAATAATATCTTTGGTGACCAAGAAAGTTTTGATCCATTGATATGCAATACTTTCAGTTACACCTCTACGAAATAAGCCTTCTTCAAACTTCAATAACCTCATAAGTGTTTGCTCAATAGTTTGGTCCATAAAGACCCCACTAAAAAATTTGTTGCGCCTACGAATTGTCCAATACCCTGCCGTGGTTGTACTCGGACTCAACTTTATGCTTTCATGTCTGCTAAATATACTTGAGCAGATTTTGCATATGGAAAATGCCCAGTTGTATGGAAAAAAGGTAACATGCGTTCAATAGTATTTAAATGTAGTTGCCAATCTCCGCTTTTTTCCGCGTGCATGAAATCTTTAACTATGAATACCATTCGACAATATTGAACCTATAGTTTGCATGTCGGATTGAGTCCTTCTATTCTTCCAAGTTCTTTTTCAAAGTCTGCTGTAATTATTCTGTAATTATCATCTGTTTGGAGCTCTTCAATGTCTTGTGGTGACATAAACGAATGCTCGGTTAAAAATTTTACGCATTCTTGGATTTCATCACATCTATTTTCTGCCCTTTTAAATATTATTTTTGGTAAAGCCAATGCTAAGGTATGAAGGCCAGTTTAGGGCTAGGTTGCTCTGCATCATGTGTTCGGGGGGTCGTTTTCGACGGGGAATTCGGATTCAGCGCCCCAAAAACGACCCAACAATGATTTTCGGGTTGTTTTTGTCAATATTTTCAGGAAAATTCTTGGAGAGGACGGCCGCGTCTAGGTTCAGGTGCACAGGTGTCCCGGCGTTGTTTTCCGATGCCATATTTGGATTCAGTGACCCAAAAAACCCCCGGGCGCCGTGTTTCTCTCCTTCCACGCGTGATTTTCGGGACAGTCCCACGGCGACGACGTTCATCGGCGTTCCTGAGCTCCAGGTCAGCTGTGGGTCAATTTGAACATCATAATCGTAATCAGCGACCTCGAAAATCTCCGGGAAACCGATTTGGGCCAGTTCTGACTCTTATTTATAAAGTTCTTTAAAAACGCATTTTTTGAATGCATTTTTGGCCGCAGCAATGCAATTTCCGGTTTGTACAAAAAAATAAATAGGGACGGTTTTTAAAAATAATTTTTGGAAGCGAATGCAAAAAACGCATTCCGATCCGTCTTAGTCTAAAGAATTCCGAACTTTTGGCCTTTTTAGTGCTTTATTGACTCGACTATATGGCAAGAATCACACTCTAGAGTTTTCTCTAAATCAAGAACATTTTCAAGTTTGCCTTTAAATATTGATTCTACCATTTCACGAGTTTTGCTGCTAACCGTTCATTATATATTGGACAAGTTCTTCCAATTTTTTCATTAAAACTGTAATCCAATTTTGTGCTAATCCTAACACCATAACGCCATCATTTGCAAACCGTAACATGCTCTTCGGGTTTTTACCAAACCCGTTACTTCTTCTTCGATTTTAAAACTTTCCGGTGTATTGACGAATCTTTTTTTGTTGTGTTTCATAATGCTAATATCTGCACCTCACGCAGAAAGTAGTCACCTTGACCGATCAAACCGAATATCATTTTATGGCAGTTTCTCTCTGTATAGCCTACACGACGCATTGAAAACAATAGAATGTTCTTGGTGTTTTATTTTTGAAATGCGGTTTGTTTTTCCAATATTTTTTCTGTTCTTTTGTTCTAATAAATCTTTTCTATTCTCTGATCCTGCCGTGACTGAATTTTATTTAATTCGTACAAATTTTAGATATGATTCTTCCTCTGATATGACTTAAATATCCATTAAAGAACTTTGATGACATTTTGTAAGAGTTTTAAGCTTTATTGGGGCATATTAATATTTGCAATAGAGACAGGAGTTTTAAAAATTGCTCTTAACAATATTTTTAAAGGACTTACTCTGAAAACTTTAATTTGATGTACTTTTCGTCTTCTATTGTATACTTCTATTGTTCTTCTATTGTTTATGGGTTGTCACAGTTGCGCAGGCTGCCACGTTTTTAATTTTTCACAAGAGAACACCCTACCCCTAAGCACTCAAAACTAAAAACACTCATGGGATTTTTGTTATTTCATTTTTAAAGTTGAAAAAAAATTTTTTTTTTAAATAATTTGACGTTTACGTGTCTCAAATTTATATATATATAAAATTTTAAAGCAGTTTTTAAAAGTAAAAAATAAAATTTTAAAGCAGTTTTTAAAAGTATCAATAAATATTTGTAATATTTTTTGAATTAATTATTATTATAATATTTTTTTTATTAAATAAATTTAATGTATTTGTTTTAAATTGCACAAGTTCATTGCACTTTCGACACAATACTATATTGTGCTTCTATACTGCTTATGGGTTTTCAAACGCGTGTGAAGTTATTTTGAGCCACCATTCCGGCACTAATGGCACACAATATTATTTCTATCGAATTTGAAATTAGTTTTTTACCTCTTTGTCTATAAATTTCATATAAACTAAATTCAAATTTGACAGTTCCACTTTAGATGTTAGCCAATTTATAGCCAGAAAGGTAAGAAGCAAGAAAGTGATGTGTTGCAATGTATACAAGTGTCAAAAGTACCACAGACCCTTTTGCACACTTGATTGTATCAGTTTTTCATTTCTTACCGCTTCCGTTTTAAAATAAATTCAAATATGGCCAATGGTTTACAGACAATTTATAGACAAAGAGGAATTAAAAGGTGTTGCACTGCATAACAGTGTGGAAAGGGCCATTAGTTGTTGTCATGCTTTTAACATATTTTTTAAATTTTCTTAATTTAAATTTATATAAAATCATCAAGCGTAAATCCAAAACATATTTTGGATTCTGTATTCTGATGTTTTATTTAGAAAACCAAGGGAGCGTTTTGATACTGTTTCGCTTAGTTCTAAACGTTTTCAATATTGTTTACTTGGATTCTATAAATTTTTACAAAACACGTGTTGGATAAACACACAAACCATGTGTGGGATAAAAACATTTATTAGTGCTATGTTGTAAAACTAGTGGTATAGGGTGCGTCCAAAATTGTGTGATAGCTGTGCTAAAGCTTTCGCTCATTCAGGTACCTTTACAAGTCTTTGGCATATCTTTATGCACTAGTAATAATATTAACAAATTCACAAAACCAGCAAGTGTACAACTGAATTTTCTCTACATGTTTGAGAAAAAATCAATATGGGCAACGTGCTATAGTATATCAAAAGCTTGAAAATTTAAACAATTTTTTTATTAAACTTCTCCGTTACTCATTGAAACAAATCGTAATATATGTTTTTTAATAATCACAAACGTATTGGTGCAACATAACAATTGATACAGTTTCCAAACAATAAATTTAAAAAAAAACCACGACCAAAAACAGATTTATTTATCAATAATCGATAAAAAAATTCGATTTTCCGCCTAGAGCAAAGAAACAAAAACAATTTCGTCTTTAAAACAGCATTCTATGTAATTTCTATTTTATTCGGTTTGAGATCATAAATCAAGAATCGAACAGAAACAATAAAACACAAAAAAAAATTTAACTTCAATATTTTCTTTTGTTAAAAGAAAAATTGTTTTATTTCTTCTCCGTTTCTTCTACTCAACTGCTACCATAAACAAAAAATGTCCTTTAAACATATTTTTCAATTCATAAACATACTTGAAACACCAACAACTTTTTTATATATGTTTTCGGTTTCTTTTAATTTTTCATTCTTCATAGAAGTATATAAAAATATTTTCTTTTTTAAGTAAATCTCTTTGGACATTTTCATACCCTTATGAAAAAACCACTAAATACCTTTTAAGACGTGAGTTTAATTTTTTTAAGATAAATATTTTTCATCCGTAACAGAATGAACAAAACATATTCTGTTTAGGATATAAATAAAGAAGAAATAGATCAATCACTAAATGGTATTAAATTTCTAAGGTGTTGGAGGTAAATAAACTCAAACACAAAAACAGAGCCACACATTTCAGGACCGACAACTTAAGTATAAAATCGATTTATTCTTATTTTTTCTCTTATGTTTTTTTTTAAATCGAAAATCAAAGAAATAGTTGTAAATTATTCAAAAGTTTGCTACTTTGATTTGTCTCAGTAAAATATTTATTTTTCCAACTAATGGTGTGTTCCTCAATCATGTTATTCGAATCAATATGACGAATCACATTTATCTGTATTTGAGCGTAACATCCTCCGTCACATTTTTGGTCCCTTTATGACAAACTATGCAGCGTACAGAATCCGATCTAACTTTGGGATCGGAGATTTTCTTGAGGTTCCTGATGTAATAGGTTGTATCCGTTCTAATAGGATTGCTGGGCTTAGACATGTTCTACGAACAGATTCATGATCTGGGGTTATTAAAAAAATGTACGTTAGAACCCCATGGTGTGGTTGATCGTGATATAGACCACGACTGGAATGGGATACGGACTTAATGAGTGGCCTTAAAAAAATCGACCGCCTTTGTAATTATGCCGCTGTATCGAATGACCTTAGTGCTTAGTGCTGGTTAGCTTGGCAAAAATCCTAAATGGAGCATATATGTATGCCAAAAACACATTCTATCAGTATAACATTACAACATTATAACATTATAAAATTATAAAATTATAACATTATAACATTATAACATTATAACATTATAACATTATAACATTATAACATTATAACATTATAACAGTATAACATTATAACATGGAGAACTTACTTCATTGGTAAACCAAAGAAGTTGCTTAGCAGGCCGCGCACCTAGAAAGATTTTAACGCCCCAGGTGAGCTTCAGCTTGTGGGAACGAGAAGAATAACCTGCTGAACATACAGCAAAAAAATAATTATGTCCCAAGAATGGCTATAATGAAGATTACCCAAAAATTAAAATTAGCATTTGAAACAATAAAGATATTCCATTATCGGTTTTACCAAACACCTCGTGCAACCCTAAAATTTTATATTAACATTAAAGGAATCAATACAATGCTTAAGCTGATTAGCGTTTCGGAAAAAAATACTTATCCTAATATTTTCTCAAACAAACCAATCGTTAATTCCGTTTCCGTAAGTTTTCACACAAGTTAAACCAAGACACATTGCTGGCCTTCTGATAATAATCAACATGATACGTCTCTGTATAACCCTAACTTCGCCCATAAGGCAAGTGTAACGTATTTCATTAGGACTTCTTTTCTGTTTCATCAATTGCTGGCTGATGTTAAGTAAGCGTTAAGAAGGTACCAAGTACCGCATTGGCGGTGAGCCAAATAATTAAGTCCATAGCCACCACGTTGCAATCCAACTGTTAGATCGCCACTACGTTATACCAATGCATGGTTCAACAATTAATTGGGAATATCTGCAAATGCTGATAGTTTCTCATCTGGCCAACTTACCTCAGCAATATCAAATGATAATTCAATCTCACGTAATACCAAAACACCGCGTGGCATCGTTCACTACATAACATAAGTTTCCGCCGATGCAATGTAACATTCCGTCACTAAAAATCCCCTGCAAAATACAAACTTCGCTATTAACAAACAATTGGCGACTCCCAAACATAGTTGGGAAAGTATGTGTTCTGAGTATAGCCATTGCAGTATAATTTAAGTCTTGCACATAATTAAATTACATTTACACTCACATACGCACCCCATGTATATACGCACCCGTACATACACATCCGCACACATTCACACATACACACATACCCCTATATAAACACCCGCGCTCACACACCCACGTACACACACATCTATACTCATACATCCATAAATTTATATATATAAAAAATATAAAATATACTATTGGTAGGACTCACCCCATTGTTGATGCGTACCCCGTGCCTCATTCACCTCGAAAGCGCCTTACAACATCTTTCCCAGTGATTCCATTAAGTTCAACGAATTCCAAAACTCCAATGTAAGTACGAGATGCGGCAGTGAATCTTAACTAAAATTTATGATTCAACGAAATCGTCAAATTATGTCCACACGCGGAGTTCTCAAAAAACACAATTGATTAATCTGTTGAAACGGTTTATTCACAATCTAAGTATTTTACTTGCACAATCGAATTTTACAGGAATTCGCTGGAATTCGGAATCAAAAATAACAGTTTAAAGAGCTGTGTTCTCAAAAGTTAACTACACTAGAACTTAAATTTGTGCTAATAGTATGACTTAATTAAGCTCGAGAACAAAAAAAACAATCTTCTCATTTACGTTACTTATAATTATTCTTAACGTTAACGTACACAAGTTCATAACAAAAATTAATTTAACAATATATACAATCACTCTATAAATGCGGTTCTAGTATCATTATGAACAATTTTCACAAAAACAAATACTTTAACAAAATCAACAAGTTCACGAACCATAGGTTCTTCACACAAAAAAATCATACTTAAAGGGTACACACTACCGTAATTTTATTTGGTGATTCCGAATATTTCCTTCCTTATTTGTTTTGTATAAGAACGGTGATAAAAACGGTCCACAAAATTTATTGTTCCATCCGTGAAGGTCAATTGAAGTACGCTATGTGGCTCGAGCATTAAACCAAATAAAAAGGTTACTAATATATATATGGCACTCATACCCTGAACCAAATTGAACGCAAGTTTTCTAAGAAACAAACAGATAATAAATTTTTTTTTTTTATATTTCTTTCCGATTATCTGTTCTGACAAACCAGCCCGATATGTATCAATTTCTTTTATTTTAATTATGGTTAGCTTTTTTTTGTTCGGCACAAACAGATAGTAATTTTTTTTTCTTTTATTTTTAAACTTAATTTTCCTTGGGAACGGCCACAAAATAATTTAACACAGCAAAACAAAACAAAACTTTAAAACTGTAGATATACAGGCCAATATGGATTCACTTCCTTTTTCATAATAATTACTTTTAACAAAAGCCCACAAAAATCATGCCAACTCGACAAGCACCTCAGATACGTCAAAACCACCATTCATCTAATAATAAGAATCCACTAATCAGACTGAGAGGTTCTCTATACTTTAAACCGAGTATTTATAATTAATAAAAAAGGGAGGCCGGTTTAAACGACAACAAAAACGGTAAGCATTATTTTGTAATTTTTTAACGATTATTGAACCCACTAAGGAGGTTGTGATGGGTTTAATTTATTGCACCATTACAATTACATTGATAATTTACAATTATCATTACCATAACAATTCCCCAACAACTCCAATGTTTAAAATCTCGGCAGAAAGGTTTTAAAATTACGTTTTTTTATCAACGTGCAAAACGGTTTTTAATTCATTATAGAATAAGATGTTAGATGATGTTTTATAAAAGTAAATTTCAATTAGAATAAAAACTTTTTTCTCTAGCTATGACCCAAATAAATTTTTTATCGTTAAAATGGTTAATTTATAATTAACCATATAGAAACCACATCATGCTAAAGAATTTTGATGAACAAACCAAAAAAAAATTGCTTATCGCACTCAACCTTTTACACTAATTACGATAATTAATCATAATTTTAATAAAATCAGAATTAAAAATTAATACAACTCATTAGTTTTATAATTTTCCGTTCTATGATTACATTTCAAACTGAAGTCTGGAAGTTTTTTTCCATAAATTTATTCATTATGTATGTTAGTTACCATCTTTGGATAAATATTGATATGAAAAGGTTTTTTGAAAAGATTAGGAAAAAAATTCATTCAAAACCCAAACAAATAGAAGTTTTTTATATTTGGTCCATTACGGTATGAAGACACAAGCAAAGCACATCGGATAACTTGTCTAAAACAAATAAGAGATGAAAATACAAAAAAAGGTTTTTTTTTAAAGCAAATGAAAATAGTTAAGGTTTAATATTTCAAGTATTTTGGTTTAATTTAAATTTATATTACCGAAATATGTCTAATGAGTTAAAAGTTGGTGAATTATTATTACCTCATTACTGTAAAACTTGTTTTCGATGATCAATGCTCTAATGTTTTATTTCAGCTTCAGCAAAATATTGTATTTTTCGTTAAGTTTCTCACACATGTTTGTGTATCATTTTAGAAATATTCACGTCCCATTCATTGTAATGTAATGATCACATTAACTACTTTTTTAAATTGCTCTTCCAATACTTCGGGTATGGTGGTTTTCACGTTCATTTATTTTCACGTTCCATATTTTCAACGGTACGATTTAGATGCAAAAAAATTAAATTTCGAAGTATTTAAATATTTGAGTTACAACTTACATGTAAAAATTACTATTAATTTTTCATAGTTCTTTTAATATTAGAAAAAAATAATTTTAAATATCAGACTTTAAACATACCGACATAGAACATGGCAAACAAAAATTAAATATATATAATAATATTTTCAAAATAATTAAAATTGTTTATTCAAAGTGCCCGTTTGTTTTTTGTGTTTGTTTTCATTACCTTAAAAAAATTTTTTCTCACAGAATTTTAGATGAAAATAGAATAATTAGAATAGAATAAATAGATTTTTGTTAGAGAATGGATAACTAAACAATAAATCTTATCACATATAAAATATGACATAGGCCAATATTACATGATAGGATAGAGCAAACAAAACAAAAAAAAAACAAAGGTACTGAGGCAGATGAATAGACATATACATGCTTTATAGTTTTTCTGACCCCGTCTTTTAGTCAAATGAATTAGCAATGGCCCTGCGCAGCTTCCAACTTTATTAAATGGTCGAGTAAACTCATGCCTATAACTGGGTAAGTTGCCCATCAACTGCATCTCATTTTTTTCTTTATGTGTTACGCACTTAACACACTTATGAACTACTTGACGTATCAAATTTTTGACTCCAGGCATCCCGTAGAGCGAGTACAACGATGGTAAATATGATGCAGATGCCAATCCATAAGTCACAATGCACAATCGGTTGCGATGAATCTTCGCTTCGAAAATTTTTTTGGAAATTTGTGTCATCATCGTGAATTCGAGTTGGGCGTTACGTTTTTTCCATATCTGCACAAAAAAATAGTCGATGCCGGAACGCAAAATTATGACTTATAAAGTAGATTGAACAGTATAGGTCCAACTGCTAGGCAATCGTTGAGGGACACTCCCAAGCTGGCTTTTGCAGACCTATCATAAACAACTAGAAGTTTTGTTGTAAAACTATCATCTTTTAACACTCTATGGTGTGGCCAGAAGAAAAGATCGTCTTTGACTATAGTTGGAGGCAGTTCGATCATGTGACCAAGAAACAAATATTCGTTTATGAATTTTTTATAACTTTCATGGAAATCCATGTATCGAATAAACCATCGCACTATTCTCTTTTAAAACTTTAGATTGCCATACTTAGTGATGTGCCTAGTACGATGTGAGGTCTTTTGAAAGGCAATCAAACTTTAAGACGACCATCAAGCTTTCTTTGTAGATCTTCTAACTAAAGTTTTAGCGTTTCGTCTATGTTGAGTTCAAACTCAGTACTCGTATTAAAACCAAGCAGGGCATTTTCCACACATGAGCTTTTATTGTTAGTACAAACTGTGACAAGCCATCCAAAAATTGTGTTCTGTAGAGTGAGGTCATTTGTTTTCCCTTTGACTTGTCCATCTGTTGGCATATTGAAGAAATGATCGATACCAATAAATATGTCGACATCATTATCCTTAAAACTCTGGATCAGCCAGCGGTAAGTTCTTACAAGTATTCCAATAAGTTAAGTTTATACTGATATGTGGAAGCTTTGAAATGCGTTTTAAAACAAATACTTTTTAACTCAGGACCTTTTTAAGGTTACATATGAACTCAGTCCAAGAAAGCTTGACAATATACATATTTTTCTGAAGCACACATAACTTTGGGGAGAGCTATTGGAAGAATTGGTTGCGCTGCTTGATCAGTCTCACTGGAGTTAGACAAGATTGCTTTGGTTAAACTCGCAGGTTTCTCAACGGCTTCTTCAGGTTACTTTAAAAGCTCAATATCAGCAGCATCAGCTCAACATATGAAGAAATATGTTGTGTTTTACTTTGCATATTGGACACCGTTGTTGGGATGAGCACCTGAAAATGGCATGTTTATCGTTCAAACAGTTGAAGCACCATTTCCGGTTTTTGATATTTCGTATTTTTTTGTGATCATTCATTCCATTAAAACAAGGCACTGCTATAATAAATACCTTTGAGCTTGGCAAATAGAAAACTTAATTTCTTGAACTGTAATATGACGTTTGACTGATAATGCTTTCCTATCCTGACTAGAGTTTTGCCTCGTAGTGATTCTAATGCATCCCATCTTTTTTTTTCTTCTCTGCTCATCCAATTTACTTATACAAGTTGTTTTGAAGGGTGGTTCAAACTCCGTAATTGAAATTCGAACCACTGTTCCACACATATCAAATTTACCTTGACAGAAATTTTCAAAGTTGTTGTCATTTTTCCTTTACACATGGTTTCTTCTACTCAATCCAAAGTCATCATCTACTATAGTTTCCGTTGAAAAAAATTATTATCCTAAAACAGTTGTGTGATATTTCCCAATGTAATTTCCTGCGCATAGAGGCCCTCTTAGTCTATTATTTTTCTCATCCATTTCATATTATTGGATTGATTGTTTTTGGTTTTGACATCTTGAGTGGTGATGAGATGATAGTCAATTACGGGACAATAAAAATGGTAGTTAAAAAAACACAAAAAAAATCTATTAAAGTATTGAGAATACTTAAAATCAATTAAATCAATACTACATGCAAAATCTGTTAAATTTTAGTGTCGTTGAGTGTAAATTCATGTGAAATGATATTAATGTAGATCAATCAATAACCATAAATCAAAAAAAAAATTATTTAATATGAGAAACTTCTATTTCCAAAGGTCGATTCCAAGGTTATTGAATTGTGTGTATTAGCAAATTTTTTTTCTAATTTGTTGAAGTGTATCGTTCGATAACTTGAATTGCATGTAATTAATAGTTATAAATTTATCTACTATTTAAGAGATGGGACCTGGACATACCAAGGGGTGAGTCATATTTCAATTTTATTTTGATTAGATGTAGGAATGATTATGGATGCGTGTGTGTATGAAAATGTGCTTATGGAGGTGTGAATGTATGTATGCATGAGCGAGTGGATGTGGAGCAAGCGCGTTTGAGGCGGAGGAGAATGTGCCAGATCAAATGAGTTTCTTTCCACACTACAATGATGTCTACGGTTATCATAGGTAGCTCTATTTTATTTTATTTTAAAAGTCAAACTTGTTTTTTTTTATTCGATTATTTCCATCGCATCAAACCGGGATCTGCCGTTATTTGTGGATTCTGGTATTAAAAGTTAACTTAATTGAAACAGTTGATTTTATATATTATATTGATGATTCACTCAACAATATCAAGCCCATACCTGACATAAACATACTTTGATTCGTAACATATCGCGGGTGTGGTGTATGAAGGGGGATAAATTGGAATTCTGCATTATTGTTATTTTACAAATCAGCAAATGGACCTATTATGCAACTGTATTACTTCCTATTGAGAAAGCGATAAGTGATAACAATTTATAGTAACACAAACCATTGATATCTTTTTTTTTATATTTCAGTTTGGTGCATTCCAAGTTTTGAATGCGCTGGATTTATACTTGCAGAAAGCTTACAGTATTTGTTACTATTTTGTCCAAGAAGTTACATATGAATTTAAATTATTAAAACAATAATTGAATAAATAATTCAATCATTAACAGGAACTTTTCAAATAATTCCACCAAATTATTTTATTTTAACTTATTTTAAAGTGGAAAGGAAGGATTAACATTTTGAAATGTTAAACCTAGGATCATGGATGTGGGTATGGATGATTGTGTCCCTATGTGGATGAGAGGGCGCGAGTGTATGAGGAGGTGAAAGTATGAAATTGTGTGTTGAAGTATGGGGTTGGACGCGTTGATTATGGTTCTTCATATACGGGGTCACCAGATTCTCCGTCTTTCACTTGCTTTTTCTCATTTCCGTTCTTATCGTGTTTCTCGCGTACTATATTGTTTATTTGTGCTGAAGTAGCAGGATTTCTTACTAAATCTCACAGATTGCAGCTAGTCTAGGGCTATAAATAAATCTCGCTAGGTACGCGACCGGCTATGCCACTTCGTTGTTATTCAACGAAGCAGCGCTTCATTACAAAGTATGTAGGTTAGCTACGGATTTTGATGTTCACCTTGCGGTCCCATTGTTGTCTAGCCTCATTGCATCTCATGACATTGTTAATGGTTAGTTGTTCCAGGAAGCTCCTAATGAATGCGTTTGTTGTGTGCCGTTTCCGATCGTAGTGTTTTATCAATTTCTGAAAATCTTCGGTATAGTTTGCCTCCGTTATTCTAAAAAAACGGAGTAAACTGGCAGCTTTTCCTCGTAGCACTAATTTGAGGTACTGGAATTATGGAACTGCTGACAATGATGCTAAATCATAAACCGATGAAACATAAATATCGTAAAATTAAAGTCCGTTTACAAATGGCAGTCACTCGGTATATAATCACCCAAAAATGAGGGAATGTTTAATTTTAGTAATCGTAAATCTGCCACAGCATTTGTTGAATTGAGATGATGAGTATCAAAACTCACATTCATGTTTGCATTGGCTTTCAGTTCTGCTATGGCTGCATGATAACTGTGCTCATATTCCATGTCAGGTTGTACCGATTGATCTAAATCAAACATTAAGCTTTCGATCATAGTGAATCCTTCAATCAGATTTTCCAGCTTCTATTCTTCCATGGATGCTCTCAATTTTTTCATACAGTTAATGATGAAAGTCAACTTGCCCTTATAATGGGACCGTTACTTTTTTAATACGTTGATAGATTTTTCACACAAAATTGTTTGGTTTACACACAACACACATAATTGTTCACACACGGTGCTTTGCATAAATGTGAAAAAATTGAGTTTTCTTTTATGTAGATTGAACCACGCCAAAAGGAAAAATTTGCACCTTATTTAATAGCTCTAATCGCACAAATGTCTTAGACTCTGGATGAATTCACTGGAGTTTATGATTATTCAAAACACACTTATAATATGAGCTTATAATATATATAAAGTTCAATAAAATATACAAAATTGAGAACACATTTTGAGTATCAATTTATTTGTTAATTCCTATCGAGTTGTTGGAACGAGTTTTGACGAGATCAAAATTCAAAGCTGGCTTTTCCAATCATTTGCTTGTACAATAAATTTCCAAATCCGGCTCGAATAACCAAAATGATGTGGCGCAAATTTTGCAAATAATATTTCTACGGGTAGTGACATGAAATGGGAGGGTATCGTACAAAAAATTTAAATTGTTCTTTATAATGGCCACAACAAAACCTTCAACTTTAAGTGGCCGGGGGCACCCCTTAGAGTTGACCGATTGATTTCAAATTTTATACATAATATTTTTATGGGTATTGACACCCAACGGGAGGGTGTCGTACAAAAAATTTAAATTTTTATTTGCAATGGCCAGAACCAAACCTCTCAACTTTAAGTGGCCGGGAGCACCCCTTAGAGTTGAACGATTGATTTCAATTTTTACACATAATTTTTTATCGGTATTCACACGAAATAAGAGGGTCGAGGTCGCACATAAAATTAAAAAGTTTTTTTTAAGATCCAGAACAAAATTTCTCAACTCTAAGTGGCCGGAGGCACGTCTTAGAACTGACCGAGCGATTTCAAATTTTGCAAATAATATTTTTACGGGTATTGACATGAAATGGAAGGGTATCGTACAAAAAATTTAAATTGTTCTTTATAATGGCTGTTTGGGGTGAGGTGGAAAGTAAAATCCATATATATTTTTTGAGATTTCCGATTCTTAGTATTTATTTCTTCTTTATTGATAATATCTACATTTTTTCATATTCTGGTGTGTATCTCCATTTGTTCTTGTTCACCCAATAATGTGTTCGACGATGACTGGCGATTTATATTTTGCCTTGTTGTTTGATGGTTATTAATTATCATTAGTTGTTCGAGTGTGGTAAGATGAAACAAAATTTCCATTTGTAATGGTGTTGTCATCGCATACTTGCGGTATAAACGCGAACACCCCGCCCCCTCGGTATAAAATAATGATAACGACTTCTGTATTATCGTACGAAAGTGTGCGTAGTTCTTGTTATTAGTATTCGGATACTCCAGATTCCACATTTGACTGCTGTTGATGTTTGGAATTAGTTGACTCCTCGAACAACATTCAGCTTATCGGGGTTAAAAATGAAATGCAACATGGAAATGTCGAATTTGTGATATCCAATTTCTGTAGCCATTAGATTGGCATTTTACTTGGTAATGACTGATGGGTGAACGTGGTATTGATAAATACAATTTTGTTGATGGAAATATCGTATGATTTATATGATGTATGTAATACAAAATGTTATCGTAGTTGAGAATACGAAATTTAAAAGTTAGCAATATTTTCAACATTTGCTTAATTTTATGAATCTATATAATACAAATTCAAATATCAAAATAAGTTTGATTTTAGAACAGAAATAATTCAAATAATTTTGATTCTATACAAGAAAATTAACCAATTATAAACTTGAAAACTGTCTACTATAGTTTCAATATTTGCTTAATTAAAGTAATCTATACAATACAAATGCAAATATTTTAATGATTTCGATTTCATGAACAGAAATAATTCTAATAATTTTGACTTTATACAAGAAAATTTGAGCAATCGACCAATTATAAATTTAAAAACATGTTAAACTGACAAACTGTCCAATATAGTTTCAATATTTGCTTAATTAAAATAATCTATACATTACAAATGCAAATATTTCAATGACTTCGATTCCATGAACAGAAGTAATTCAACATTGGAAGACGTTACGCCCGACAATTCCAATTGTTCAATTAATAAAATGAAAAGGGGTTTTAAATTGGTGGTCAACCAAATCAAAAGCCCTGTTCATTCGTATTGGACTAAAATATTAGTTCAATCGAAGAAACGTCGCGATCATATGGCACAGCACTTAACTCCGTGACCGACCGTTTGAATACTCCCTTCGAAGTAAAAACTTCTACTACTCGAGTATTCCCGTCTACCCCGGGGTATAATTTGACGACTCTCCCCATACTCCAACATTGAGGTGAAGATGATGAATCCTTTAATACGACCAAATCCTTGATTTGAAGATGCCGTTGTGGTCGTTGCCATTTGCTTCGCTGTTGAAGCCGATGTAAATATTCATCTTTCCATCGTCTCCAAAAGTGCACTTTCAACTTGTCCAAATTGTCCAGTACTCGGAAGACGTGTGAGTCTTCAGAAGTTTCTTTGTGATTCAGGAGGGGAAAGGAGCGCATTACCTCTTATAAAATGCCCTGGAGTAAGGGGTTCGAGATCTTCTGGATCATCTGACTGAGCAGTTAAGGGCCGAGAATTCAGACATGCTTCAATTCGACACAAAACAGTATTCATATTCTCAAACGTTAGAGTATTTGTTCCCAATGTTTTTCTGAGATGATATTTAACTGATTTAAAGCCTGCTTTTGCTAGTCCCGCCATATGAGGAGCCAATGGACAATTAAATACAAAGTTTACCTTTCGATGTGCATACAAATTAGCTGCCTGTAATGTAGCGTTTTTTATCGCTTGCAAATAGTGTTGTTTAAGTATATTGTTAGCTCCCACGAAATTAGTACCATTATCCGAATAAATGGTATGGCATAGACCTCTCCGAGAAATAAAACGTTCAAAGGTGTCGAGAAACTTTTTCGAGGTTAGATCACTTACTGCTTCCAAATGAATCGCCTTAATGCTAAAACAAACAAATAAGCAGATGTCCTTTTGTCATCTTCCGACAGCGACCTTCGTGAAGCCACGACGTAATGGGACCACCAAAATCTAAACCTACTGTCGAAAAAAGTTGATGGGAACGCAGTTGTTCTATCGGCAGGGATGCCCTAATCTGAGATAAAAGTTTCTTTCTTTCCAGGAAACATCGTTTACAGTTGTGAATGAATTTTCTCACTTTTTGTTTTAGCTTTGGATTCTAGTAAGCCTTCCTTAGAACAGCTTGCATTAGCTGTACATTACCATGCAGGGTACTATCGTGACATTCCTTGATAATTAAATAGGACAATCGAGAATTTGTAGGTATAATGATGGGGAATTTTTCGGGGATTGGTACTGTGAGATTTGATAGTCTACCGTTCACTCGCATGACTCCGTTGTCATCTAAATAAGGATTGATCGATATCAAGCGACTTTTCTTGGATATGAGTTGATTTGTTAACAGGCATTGATATTCCTGAGGGAAATATTCCATTTGGATCACCTTGATTATCTGTGATTTGACAAGTTCCAGTTCTGGTTGTGTGGGATGAGTACCTATGACCACAGATGAATAATCGATAGTTCTGAGAAAGCGATAAATATAGGCAAAAATTCGACAAGCTTTGAAAAAACAAGAATAATGTTGTAACATGGTATCCAGAGTTGTGCTATCCATAATATGAACGGTTTGAGTTTTTATGTCCATTTCTGTTGTCTCAATGTTCACCAAAGAAGGCCAGAAGAATCGACCAATTCGGAGGCACTTAGGACGCGAGAAGCCAGATCAGCTGGATTTATTTCACCATTGATATGTCTCCAGACGGATGACCCACAGTTTTCATTGATTTGTGACACTCGATTAGCAACAAAAGTTTTCCAGTTATAAGAAGGAGAATTTAACCACGATAAAACAATAGTGCTATCCGTCCAGGCGAAGATCTCAATATCCGTTAGATTTAAACCTTCTTTAGTTGCTTTGATTAATTTTGATAACAGAAGTGCTCCACATAGTTCCAATTTCGGTACGGAAATAGTTTTAACGGGAGCTACTCTGGTTTTTGCGGATATTAAGGTTGAATGACTTTCATTCTGAGGTTTAATAACTCGGATATAGATGCATGCCGCATAAGCCTTGATACTTGCGTCACAAAACCCATGCAACTGAACCTGACAAGAAGGATTGTATTGAAACCATCGTGGGATACTAAGGTGTGTCAGATTTGAAATATCGTCGGCTAACGATTTCCAGTGAGATTCTCTATGTGGTAGAATTGATTCATCCCAAGGAGTGCCATCTTTCCATATATCTTGCATCAATACCTTTGAATTGATTACCAGCGGAGCTAACCACCCACCAGGGTCATACAGTTTGGCTATTTCCGCAAACACTCGTCTTTTCGTCAGGGGATAACTAATTTGTGGTTTTTGAGGTCTCAATAAGTAGGCGTCATTTTTATTATCGAATAAGATACCAAGACTTTTTAAGAGTGAATTATCTCCTTCTTCCAGTGAGTGTGGTGAAGCCCATAAATGTGGTGGTATTGTCTTGGGGAGCGTTGGGTTATTAGCGGACCATTTATGCAGTTCAAATCCCGCTGATTTGAGTAGTGAAACCAATTCTATCTGAGAAGAATGCGCTGTTGAGATATCGTAAAAACCAGCAAAAATGTCGTCTACATATGAAGAATGCAGAATTATATTAGAAGCCACTGGAAATGTTGATTGCTCCGTTTGAGCCAATTGCTGGAGACATCGCATTGCCAAATAAGGGCTACTAGATACTCCAAAAGTGACTGTGAGTAACTTATAATCCTGTAGTAACCCAGAGTAGGGCCGAAAGAGAATTCTTTGATAATCTGTATGTTTTTCATTTAACCAAATTTGTCGATACATCATTTTTATGTCACAACTATAGACAAAGGGACACAAACGATTACGGGTCAACAGATCCAATATATTTGACTGAAGGGATGGTCCTGAATAAAGGACATCATTCAGAGAAATACCATTAGACGTTTTACAAGAGGCATCAAATACCACGCGAAGTTTTGAAGACATACTATCGGCTTTAAAAACACCATGATGGGGTAGATAATAGCTTGTTGCTATTGGGGAAAAGCTTGTTTGGTGAATTAATTGCTCGGTTGATGAGAGTGGCATCATATGCCCCAACGTGATATGTTCCTGTAGTACCGAGTTGTATAGTTGCTTTTGGGATTCTTGTGACTTTAATTTACGTTCCAGGAATTCAAATCGTTTTAACGCAATGCTTCGAGACAAGCCTAAATGGACCTGAGAGGGAAACTCTTTTATAAAGGGCAACTCCACCACAAATCTACCATCCTTTCTTCGGTAGTGTGTATCCTGAAAGTGCTTCTCACACAGGCTATCGTTTAGGGATAGTGGTGGCTTTGTATAAATCTCTTCTAATTGCCAAAATTGTTGTATTGATTCTTTTAAGGTTACTTGGTTACAAAATTATAGTAGATGCGTGGTGTGTGATTTATTTTCCATATTTTACGTTTTAACCTTAACACATCCAGAGAGGATATATCCAAAGATAGTTTTTTGAGCTACCAATGAGTCAAAAGTTTCTAGTTTGGGTCATATTAACTGTGCATACAAATCGGCTCCCAACAGTATATGAATTTCCCCAGGTGTTTGAAATTCGGGATCAGCCAGAGAAATGTTTTCAAATAAAGGTAAGTCTGTTGCTGGAATTTCACACGAAGGTAATGAATTTGTTATTTTCTTTAGTACAAATGCTTGCAACTGAATCGATTGATTTGGTTGAGTTAAGGAAAACAATTCAACACTTGCCATCTTGTGTGACTTAACATTTACAGCCGAACCCACACCCGATATCATGGCAGAACAAGGTATAGTGTTAAGTTTAAGAGATTGTACGACCGATTCTATTATAAATGAAGATTCTGATCCCTGATCGATAAGGCAACGAAGAGTAGTACTTCCAGAATTACACTTAATTTCCGTTAAGGCTGTAGCCAATAGAACTCGACGATGGTGAGTTGTTTTGTGAGATACGCTATGAGTGCTGATATTATCTCCCTGTTCTGAAGCAGTCAGATTGGTAACATGGTTGGTGGTAGAGGAGATAAGATTCATGGAATTTAGTGGAGTTGGAGTTTTTGATGTAGACTGGATTTCCTCAGCTGCTCGCTCGTTGGGATCACTTTGACTCTCAGTAGTCCCTGACCTATTCATATGAAGAAGTGTGTGATGCCTTTTCAAACATATTTGACACGTTTTGACGGAGGTACATCTCTGACTGTGATGTGGCCCAAAACAATTAAAACAACGGTGGTGTAACCTTATGAACTCTTTGCGCTGACTGGTTTCCATATTTGCGAACTCTTGACATGAAAAAATAGTGTGATCATGACTATTACACTTTACACAGCGTCGATGAGGGGTAGAATAAAAGGATCTTATTGTTCGTTCTGGTTTACAGAATTCCTTCTTTTTGTACTCAAGAGATTTGGGAATGTTGGAAGGGTTTCTTTCTTCCATAGCTTCGAAAATACGAAATCTAGATGATATGAACTTATCCATTTCAGCCCATGTACACGCGTCAAATTCTACGCGTCTTCTACCCTATTTTTCCAATGTGAAGGTGCCGATTCCGGCAAATTTTTCAATACAAAGAAAACAAGTATAGGATCACAGTCTCGTGTAGAAACTTGCAAGTTATTCAGAGAATCCACACAATGCTTAACTGTATCCTTGAGATTTCTAATGGAAGTTGCATTCTCACATTTTATCGGTTAAAGAGAAAAAACTATTTTCAACTGAGTATTGACGAGGACTCTTTTATTTTCGAGCACCTTCCATGCTGTTTCGAAACTGGAGGCTTCCAACGGAAATTTGTTTACCAATTCTTTCGGTCGTCCTGTTAAGTTACCAACGAGATAGTAAAACTTTTCAGTTAAGGTTAGTTTAGGATTGTTATATATTACCGATGTGAAGATATCCTTGAAAGATCTCCAACAATTATAGTCACCAGAAAATGTGGGAATATTAAGAGTAGGAAGTTTGAAATTAAGGCCATTGGTTGGGACCTCCTTTGGAGGAATTTTAGAAAATAACGGAGCTGGTTGGTCAAGTTCATCCAAGAGGGATCCCAAGAGTTCATAATAGGTTATTTCCGAATTAGAATAGTGGGCTGTAAAAATGGTTGAATTAAGCGGAGCAGCGGCATTCTCAGAGGTGCAAAAGTTTTCAAATGCACTGGTTATGTTCAAGCAGATGTCTTTCAGACCAATCTGCCTTCCTTGCAGCCACCCTTTCGTGCGTGTTGGGGATTGAGCTTGCTTAAATGAGGTTTTAAAGAGAGCAAGTTGATCCAAAGCATGAATAAAAACCGCTTCAGAGGGTTCCGTCATTGCCCAATGATTTGCCTAAATTATCTCGAACAATAAGGAGTTGTACGGCAAAGTTCAATAACCACTCGTAATTGGATAGAATAAGACAATAACTAAACAATCGAGTTTTATCGAGATATCTATTATAGAGCTACTAATATAATAATTAACGAAAGATACTAGCAAATAGACTAAGAGAATAATTCACACTGGGATAAAGAGCTATCCATTCCAATAGAGCTACGAATATAACAATGCAAGAAACTATACAATTGAGTTCGAGAATAATTCACACTGGGATACAGAGCTATCCATTCCAATAGAGCTACGAATATAATAATGATACAACAATTGGAATATTAAAGGAATATTAAGTGAAAAACAATTGCGAGTTGCAGTTTGCAATGGAATACAAAAACGTACAATAAATTTACCACTAGCCGATACAACTGGGTACATTCATAATGACAACTACACTTTAATTTAAACTCACTGATTTTAATGTTCAAAACAACATAAATTTTGTAATAGTAACCTATCCGGTTACGGATGGAAAGTAAATCCATATATATTTTTTGAGATTTCCGATTCTTAGTATTTATTTCTTCTTTATTGATAATATTTACATTTTTTCATATTCTGGTGTGTATCTCCATTTGTTGTTGTTCATCCAATGATGATGAAACAAAATTTCCATTTGTAATGGTGTTGTCATCGCATGCTTGCAGTATAAACGCGAACAATGGCCACAACAAAGCCTTCAACTTTAAGTGGCCGGGGGCACCCCTTAGAGTTGACCGATTGATTTCAAATTTTACACATAATATTTTTATGGGTATTGACACCCAACGGGAGGGTGTCGTACAAAAAATTTAAATTTTTCTTTGCAATGGCCACAACCAAACCTCTCAACTTTAAGTGTCTGGGGGCACCCCTAAGAGTTGAACGATTGATTTCAATTTTTACACATAATTTTTTTATGGGTATTCACACGAAATAAGAGGGTGTCGCACATAAAATTAAAAAGTTTTTTTGAGGTCCAGAACAAAATTTCTCAACCCTAAGTGGCAAGAGGCATGTCTTAGAATTGACCGATTGATATCAGATTTTGCAAATAATATTTTTATGGGTATTCACACGAAATGGAGGGTGCCGTACAAAAAATAAAAATTTTTGTTTTAAAGGACCACCTTAATGTGCACGATATGGTGCACATCATGTGCATGAAAGGTATTATGCACAATTTTGTGCACTGGGATTTTGAAACATGCACATATCATGCATTTTTTCCAAAATTATTTTACGAGAACGATGTATGTGTGTAAACGTTAAATCAATGTTTTTTGTTTTTTTCCTAAACTAATTTCCTCCTACCACAGGTAAGCTACTTGAACTACCTAGTGTTGTGACTAAAGTGGCTGCTGGCAAAGTTTGCCAAACTGATTTTACTATATATTTACTTGGTTTTACTACATTAGGTATAACTTTGATTATACTGCAAAATGCTTTCTTTTTCTGGTTAAAATTTTTTACCCTTCCTGCATTGATTTTTGTTTTAAAGTTCTAATTGCTATTTTAAAGTCACATGTAACATTCGAAATTTGTAACGCGTTCTTAATGATTATTAAGTTCACTGATTTTATCTCTGTCGGCACCAGCCGTCATCGCAAGATAAAGTTTCTGCTGTTAATATAAGTAAATAAAGTTTTTATATACGAGTTATTCATTGTTTAAAAAGAGAATGAAAAACAAAACAATGTTGATCCATCTCGTTGTGAGACCTAGGTTCGAAAAAGTATATGTGAGTTGTTGTGATATTTATTGTAACAACACTTTTATCAAAAAAACGGATATTGAAATGTGAATTTTGCTTAAATGTTTAATTGGTTTGGTTATGGAATTTAATAAAGCTGCTCGTGCACTTTGGGGTCACCAGTATGTAGCTCTAAATCTATTAGTTTTCAGTATATTAGGAAAAAAAATTTAGCACAAGAAGCAAGATCAAAGTAACATAAATAGTTTTTCTTTTTCATATTGTAATATTAAAATAAAAAATATTAAAGTTTTTCATAATTTTTGATGCTATTTCGTTTTTCTTTTTCTCTCTATTGTTTTCCATTTTTCTTAGCATAAGGAATAATGTTGTTGTAACTGTAAAAAACATTATCAATGAAATGGTAATGTTTATTTTTTTTGTTCTTTTATTTGTTTTCAATGACATAACAGTAACGAATAAAACCTCATAAAAAATCCAATTTTTTTTTTGTTTCATATACTAGTTGTTGTTTGTTTGTTGGTATTTCAATTTGTTTTCGGAAAAAATAAGATTAAGTTTATAGCATATATAATCACATTTGAATGAAATCGTGCAGAAATTTCTAAGAAAACGGAAAGCAGCTTAGAAATAAATTGAAATAAACAAAGAAAAAATCGAAGAAAATCTAAAATGAAAATGATATTGGATAAACGGAGAAGTAATGGAAGATAAATTTATACATATATTTTTGTTATTCGAATTGCTGATGTGAATTTAATTGTTTTGTTTTTATATCGTATTGTAAAGTGTGTTTACGATAAACATAAATTATGGCATATGTTTTTATAGGAAACATTAATTCAGACAAAACGAATAAAACACAAATTTTTATGTGAAAACATTTTCTTATAAAAACATAAACGTAATGATAACCAGAGCTAGTTTTCTTACATAAAAATAAAATCACATCAATTACAACCAAATGCTACCCCAAATTAAAAATTACAAGATTCTGTTAATTGAATATAATAAATGTTAATTAGAATCTCTTTATTTTTGTTTTGAAGATAATAAAAGCCACAACATCAAACAAACATATGCGAAAACATAGTAATTATTATTAAGATGTTTGTTAATGTTCTTGTTATTGGCATGATTTTCAATGCTTTTATGTTAGATCCAACGAGGAGTATTTCATTTTTAATCAAAGAAGTGTTGAACATAATTACACAATAACAAAAGAAAATTGATTTCATTAAATTTCTCTTATTTCATGAAAACCTACATAATCGTTATCATCAAAAGTAATTGAATTAAAATAAAAAAATATATATATTACACAAACAAACATGAAAGCTTCACTCTGTTAAACTTTTGTAGATAATGAAAATTGGTGTTCATTAAAAATAATCAAAGATGCTAATGATGATCAATTTACTCAAATTGTCTCATTCTACTATTAGCATGTACATTAATAGAATGACAACCTTTTATGTTGTTGTTTTTTTAAACACTTCATTCCAACATATAACAACAATAAGTTAATAGATGTTTCATAAAAATCAAGGGTAACGGGTAACTAAAATTTTAATTCTTTTCTTTTAACTTTTTTCTACTCAAACTTTTTTATTTCAATTTCACTGTGTTAACTTCCCTTTATAAAATTAGTAATTATTAAAATTGGATATTTCCCGAAAAAAAATTTCAATCTCGAGATTCGGATCTTGGAGATTGAATGGTATTTGCAGCAAATAAGTTCACATATTTGCGATTAAAAGTCTCCTGCAACATGCGTATAGGCTTAAGAGGATTAATGATATCCTCACAATGCTTTACTTCTGCGTTAGTAGTGCTCATAAGCTTTAAATTGAGCGCCTTGACGTTAGTCAGGGTAATGTGTTTGCTGATGCATAAAATTAGTTAGTTATTCAACATAAAACTTTTCTGTTTTATTTTTCAAAAATTTAAATTTCAAGAATGCCGTTACCCAAGAGTAGGTACTTATTTTGTTTTGTTTTTTTTTTGATTTGCTGAAGATTTCGCCTCTTACCAAAAACATGTTCCAAACAAGCGTTTTGTTTTGTTGACGAGAAAATCCCTTTTTAATGCTTACTACATTACACAAAGTGTGCCAGGAGTTCATTCAATTATCATTTAATTTTCAAAAATATTGGTTTTTTCATTTAATTAGTTAAAAATTAAAAAAAAACAGAAATTCTTGAGAAATCTTGAGAAACACTGGAGATTCGATATTTTCCGTTATGTTAAAAATTTCAATTCTCGAGATTCGGTATGGAAATTCTCAAAAATTTCTCGAGAATTTACGTCGGAAACATTTTTCTGCACCATTAAAACGATGCAAATTTTGCTTGCATTGGATTTATTGGGTTGTAAAAACCAACTATGTAGTAAAACAAATAATTTTGACACAAATTTTGAAGACAATTATTAGAATTTAGAAGAGTAGTTCAATTAAAAGGGTTAAGAAATGTGACAAATGGAAGGAAAATTGATATGGAAGATTTTCCATTCGGAACAATCGTGGGAAAGAACCACATGACCTGAAAGATAAGAGCTCTCCTATAGTTCGGGCCTTACAATAACACCAACAGAATTAGAAGTATTTCATAAAATTTAAGTTCGATATGAACGATATCGTAAACAGCGTGTTAGTAGCTAACATTATAAAATGTGATACTTAGAAATTTTGAAGCAATTGAAGCACAAAAAAAATGAATATGAATCAAATGAGGCCTAATTAAGAGGCGAAAAAGTTGAATTTAAATAAAAATACGATTGTGAAATTATCCAAAAAAAACAAAAAGTTTTGAAATGAAGTAACACAAGAAGGAAAACTGTTTAATAACACGACGACCAAGGCTGCCACTTCTTGTACGTTTTCTCGACCACTGAGTTTGTCAACATATTATTTCTCAATGAAAAGTGTAGTGAAGTGAAGTGAAGCTATCCGATGAAAAGTGTTATTTTAAAAATATGAGCCGTAACTAACAATAATGTGCATTCTCAATTTTATTCGAATAACACCCAGCAATTTCCTTTAATCGAATCCGCAATTTCTTTTAATTGAATTTAATTCAAAATATGAATTACGACTCAACAAATAATATCAAAAATGAAGCCATATATAGTTTAGTTTTTACCTAAACGAGAGAGTAAAAGAGTTGATTGCATAAACCTTCCCTCGTTTTGTAGCTGTCGATCTATTAATCCAATTACATCAGATTTACCAAAAAAGGACATAAATCATACAGGCTGATTCTAAATAAAGACATAGTTTTTTTTTCAGCTAATTGAAAGATATATACAAAAATAGGAATCATCCTCTTTCAAATACAATAATGCCATCATTTAACCTGTTGAAAATATAAATTCACACACCGAAAGAAATTTAAAGTAAATATTCAGAGTTTTCATATAAAACAAAACGAGTCCATACACCTCATCTCTTTGATTTCGTTTTTTATATTAAAACAAAAGAAACCATATTAATAAAAAAATAAAAAATATCTATCTATATCTATGTAGAGGTGATGTGAATATATAACAATAACAAATTTATGAAATCATACAGTTCATGGGGCGATCAAAAAGTTCTTTGTATTGTTATTATATTAAAGATAAATTATGTTAATGCAAAACATGTAACGATGTAGAATTAAGGATGGAAAAGAGAAAGGTGTTTTGCGCCAAGGTTAGTCCTTACTGTTAGACATAACTACACTGAGCTAACTCCTTTGCCAAAACCATTACTCAGAACTCAAATTGTTCTGTATTAGATTATAGAATTTGCCAAACGCTACATGTTGGACATCACACAATTAGTGGTTATAACAAGTTTATCACTGGTTGTGTAATGAAGAGCTTTCTCATTGGCGAACCAATGAGAATGGCATAGCAGGATGCGTACCTTGAGTAATTTAAAGCCGTCACGACTAATGCTCAGCCATCATGGATTTGATAGTGTAATACCTGCTGCTTCAACACAAATGCAGAAATGTACGCAATTTACGAAAATATACAGAAATGGAAAAAAAATACAAGTGAAAAAGGGAGACTCTGACGACCCCTGTTGCGAAAGAACCACGATCAGCGCGTCCAACCCCCACAATCATTCCCATACGCCCACACACTCACGCTTCATACACGCTCGCTCCCCCCCACACAAGCACGCTATCACCCATAGTTACATCCAAGACCACAATCATACCTTCTGGAAACAATCCAACATTTACACTGGTGCGAGTCTGTTAAGCTAATAAAAAAGTTATCAGTTACAATTAACCGAGTTGAAAAATTGTTATAAAATCATCAGCGTAAGCTAGAACAAAGGCGTCATTATGCGAAGATAATTTTGGAAATGGCCATGCTTTTAAATGCGAATCATAGTCGGATGAGTTTCCTAGTATTATTGCAACCACGTCCACAGGTACTACCCTTATATGTATTTGCTATAGTATTACTAGCTGGTATATTCTAATTAAGTCAATAAAATACATCGTTTAAGTTCTTGTGATACTAGCTCGATTCCTTCTGTCATCGCTGTATATTGATCAGGACTTGCCCTGGGAAGAATTGACATAATAGCGCTAAAACAAAAGGCTCACCAAGAACATCATCTACGATCAAGGTAGTAAATGTTTGACATGAAATCAATGATTGTGATACGTTTGACGATGGACATTTGCCTTTTTAACACTTCGATTTCTTTTATTTGACCACCATCCATATTTTGGCTTTACTTTTCTCGAATACCATTAAATAACTAGTTATTTACAGGTGCGAGGAATACTACCCTTTTTAGTGCCGCATTTAGGTTTTACAATACTTGGATAACTAGTTGTCTGTTTATTTTTCACTTGAAAAGTCGATTTACCATTTTGACATTTTTATAACGTTGGTTATAATACCGCTTTGACCTTCGTCCAACATGAAGTATATTTTGTTACGCATACAACAATTATCATTTTAATTAATTTAATAAAATATATTTTAATTTTTTGGGATTTTTTTTTTATGCACCTAATCAAATTTATTTATTGGTAATAATTTTTTTTGTTGTAAATAGAAAGGGCCCTACAGTTATTGGTAACTTCTGTGAGGAGTACCCTATTTGTAATTTATTAGGAATAATCAAATAAATGAATAAATAAACAAATAAATAAATATAGACCTCACCAAACATGCATCCCCTGAACCCTTTCACACCATCACACTCACACATACGCATATTCCTGTTCATTCACACCTCTAGTTTAAAATAAAACAAAATAAAATGAGATTCACCCAATGGTTTATGTCCATCACGCTCGTATCCTATAATTCCAGTTCAGCACATCATTTATTAGTCGAATCCGGTGAATAAATAGTGATAAATCGGTTCCGAATAAGTACAGGTAGAATCACGCACTGGTTGGCTCCAGTGAATGCCGTGGAATATCATATCAATAGTTAAAATAAATATTTATTGCATCCAGTTCCGGTGATTAGATGTTGATCAATTACATGCATAATAAATTTTCACGATTGAATCCATTGATTGTCGAATTTTGGCCAAATCCACTAGATACTGACGCCCACTAACGAAATGCACTCGAGGTCATAACAATATCCCCAAGAAATTACAGCACTGGCCTCGCGGACGCATATATCCAACCAGTGGAGCGAACTCAAATAAATATGTAAAAGTATAGTAATTTTACTAATCGAGAACTGCGATACTGTGGTATTTCAATAATATCGCCCGGTTTGCAATAATTATACTCGATACGACTTTCCCAACTTCATTTAATTTAAGGCATTCGACTCCCACAGAAAAGTGGTTTTGCAGTTGTTAATACACAAAACAAAGTAGTCAACACATTCACCTTTTTGGTTGTAAATTATTTTATCAGTTTTATTTCTCAACAACAAAATTTAAATTAATTACTCCCTAAGAATTGGATTTATAAACAATGTCACTACGCTCACAGAACATATAAATATTTTGTTTTGTTTAATAATTTAATAAACTTATCTTCAATAGGACGAAACACATACATAAATAAATTTTTTCTTATAGTTATTTTATCACAGCTGTGTAACAGATTTGGAACAATAACAATTTTTCTAATTATTCTAACGCAAATGTACATTTACTTTAAACGATATCAATTATGATCATTATTTTAACACAGCTTATACAATTAATTTAAGCAGGATCAAGTTATTGATTCTTTTAACACGACTATACGATCAACAAAAAAATGACAAATTATTAGCTACTTTATCACCGCTGTACATTTAATATCAACAATAATAAGTTGAATCTTTTATCATCACTATACGATAAAACAAAAATGATAATTTACTACATATTTTATCATCATATCTTATTATACCCAAAGTTCACTGAATTCAAATAACATCAATTTACAGTTTACTTTAGCACAAATTTGCCGTTATCCCAATAATAGTAGTGGGCTAATTCATCTATCACGGTTGTACAATTAAATTTTTACAATATCCTTGCTCCTCACTCGAGGTCAAAGAAAACCAAACAAAAAACACGATAATTGCTTGTCGGTGTTTGAGTGTGGAATGTACAACCGTGGTACCAGACCATGAAGTACCGGTTGTATAGATTTGTATCAAGGACGGAAAATTTGAATAGAAATGATATGAAAACGGAAATCCCGGATCATCTACACGGATCGTGTGCACGATTTCATGATTTGGCTTGTATTGTGAATAACACTTGCAATGTCCAAACAAAATCTAACCTCATTTTTTTACACTGGCTTTTATATAGATTTACGAGACGGCCCGTTTAATTAATTTTACAATGGTCCGTACTAAATAATTTCTTCCAGTACATACACTACTGTTAATAGCCACAGCAAGCAAATTACGTTTTCAATTCAGTTATTTACGGTTTATGATCTGAATGTACCTGCGCGTTCACTTAACTATTTAATTATTTTGCCACAATGATCTGACGGATGTTAGTTCACTTCACTTCGACAATTATTCTTTTTCATTTTGTATGTAAGGACATCGAGTAATTAACAATATATATTCAAAAAAGATTTATACCTGAACTCCATGATTAAAATTTTTGAGATATTTCTCGTGGTAAATCCATATCCATCCAACCGTCGAAGAAAAAATCCAATCAGCTGTGTTTTTACTTGACAGAAAAATAATCGACTAAGAGACGTCAAACGATTGAATACAAACGATTGAATACAGTCGCTCCTTATATAGCCAAAGTTTCAATCTCCAAAAATTCGAATCAGAGTCCCAGATGTAAGGAAATTAATTTACATGATATGAATAAATGCTAGGACCTTTTTTTTTGTTAACCAAAACTGTTTGTTACTTCGTAGTATTGCAAAAATAATTTTGCGAAACAAATCATTTCCGACATAATAATAAGAATTCTCAATGATCTAATATGAATTAAACGTAAGTTTAATCGATTTTTAGACTGTTTATGTATCGCAAAACAACAATCTACAACAGTATTACAGCGAAATTCAGATCCATAACGGAAAGACAATTTGATAAAAAATACCCATACAGAAAATTGAATGCATAACAAAGTAGGATATTAATTCTTTTTATTGTGACGGTTGGACAAACACGCACAGCTGTTTTGAGGTTTGAAAGCTTCGTTGTTCAATTACGGCTAGTGTTTAGAGAGTTCAAATTCAAGTAGTATGGTGAAATAAAGCGGATGGAAACCTAGTATGAGTCAATTCCAGGGGGTTGCAAAATTAAATAGTAATGTTTAAATAGATAAATAATGAAAAAAAACTGTGGGTCACGGAGACTATGAGAAAATATGACTATTGATGGTGGATGGATGAGAAACTATTACGAGCTACACAGGTTAATACAAATGACAACTAATGAATCTGAGACTATAATACACCACGTTCAGGCGTCATCCCAGGCTATTCATTACAGTTGGCAGAACCAAATCACGTTAGATTGTTGCAAGTAGATTTTTTTTTGCTCATTTTAACCTTAGTTTTGTGTTATAAAATTTGCAACATAAAACGATGCAAATTTTAATTGCATTAGATTGAAAATGGATATATGTTAGATTTTCCACCATTTAGATTTTGCGCACCTTCTGCAAATTTAAAAAAAATTGTAAGCTTTGTTTCTGTGTCCTTATAACTCCGTTGTAAATTTTATAACATGGTGATAAACATTTTTGTAGTTCTTTTATGAATTTACGACTTTTTTTGGTGCAAGTCTTTATTCACAAAAAATTACTCCAACTTTTTGGTTAAGTTTAAACTTTTTAGTAATCTTTTTAGTGCAAAATCATTTGATTTACTTGGGTCGATACCATTTTTATAACTAAATCTGCTAAACCAGTCCCAACAGCACGTCCATTTACGCGGTAGGACATGTCCTCATTGCCCCCGTTATGCAGATACAAGCGAGCCTCTGCACCTTGTCCAATTCAGTTTTTTCAGCATTAAGCTGGATTATTTTGCTCCATGCAACTGCTCCGTACGTGATGCTGGTCTCACTAAAATGGTATACATCCACCTTAGGATACATGGGCTGCACCCCTATGTTTTACCCGCAAGGTTTTTGCATACCAATAGAAGTCTTGAGGCTTTGCTTACCACTGCTTTCTTGTGGTTTCTCCACAGGAGCTTGCTATCAAAAATTAGTCTTAGATATTAAGTCTCCTGTGCAGATTCAATTTTGGAGCCCCTCATTATGATGAGTTTCATGTTAAGTTTTCTTATCTTGGTGAACGAGACCATCGTGGTTCTACTCAGATTGAATTTTAGCCCACAGATGTGCAAATATCCAAATATCTACCAGATTCAGTCCACTCTGTATTATATCATAAAGTGTTTCTTCGAACTTACCTCTGGCGATAATGACAATGTCATCTGTGTACCCAAGGCATTTAATGCCCTGAAGTAGTTATTTAATATGATTAGAATTTCATCTACCACTAGACTCCACATGAGACGTGATAAGACCCCCTTTCAGGACAGCCCCTTAGTGGTGCCCAGGCTTACTTGGCAATCAACAGCCTTGTTTACTGCTATTCTAGTTCTCAGCATCTCACACATCCAGTCAATAGTGGTGTTGTTAACCTTTTTCTCACTTAGAGCTTTCCTGACCGCTCCATGTGAGGTGTTATCAAATGCTGCTTCAATGTCCAGGAAGGCACAGACAGCAACTTCTCTTTTGTCCACCGCCTCCCCTAATTTTTTTGTCATCCTGGACCACGCGGTTGCCTATCTTGCAAAGACGATCTCACCAAGGTTTTTGTTCGTATGTAGTTGTCGACCACCTTTTCCATCGTTTTTATAGTGAAAGATGTTGAACTAATAGGTCTATGAGACTTCGGCTGAGTGACATCCTCCAGAATAAATATCACTTTTGCCGTTCTCCATGTTTCTGGAATATGCCCAAGCGCCAGACTGCACTTGAAGATGCCCAGGTGTTGCGGTACCAGCCACTTCTGCCCCCTCTGTATTAGAGCTGGGACTACTTTGTCCACTACTGGTGATTTGACTTAATACATTCCTTCGTAAAAAGAGAGGCAGCCACCCTAGAGTCCTTCGGGGTTAGCCTTTTACTATTTTACTTACCCTTGTCTTCTGTACACGCGCTTTTGCCTCCCGGAAAGTGTGCTTCTAGAAGAAGAGCAGCTTTCTGTCCATTCTCCGTATTCGTTCCATGTGACCTTCACAATGAAGTTTTGATCTCGACAACGTCCTTCGCCAAAACCTTATGCAGCCTAGCTACAGGCGCTACCGAGATATTATCACAAAAGGTACTGAGACTTCCCCTCTTTGCCCTCCAGATTTTTTTATGTTAGATGGTAAGCACTCTGATATACTCTTCTCAGTTTTCGGATTGCTTTGCTCTATTAAAAATTATCCGTACTTCTATTCTTAATTATGATAACTCCTTGCTCCACTAAAACGCTTCCTTCTGCTCCTTTACCTTAGTAATTGGGCAACTGGCCTTAAACGCCTTGGTAGTTGTTAGGTTTCATGGGCTACAGCTTGTTCCAGCACGGTGTAGTGTTTTACTGTCCTTCTAACAGTTACTAGCTGTAGACCTTCTTTGATGTTCTCCTCAAATTGATTCCATCTTGTATTCTTGGGGTTCCGAAACGGGGGTGTTTCCTCTTTCGTACTATTCAGTTCAAACAAAATCATTCTATGATCTAACAGGGAGGGTTCATTTGATACTCTCCAGTTCTTTATGAACTGACATACTTCGATACTTCCTGCTGTTAAATCTAACACTGCCCTTCTGACAAAGGCTAGTGCGTTCCTGACGTTAAACATACGCTAAGGTTTTCTTTAATTGAAAATTCTAACAGAAACTTACCTCTCTGGTTTTTGTCCGTACTTCTCCAGGTCTCATTGAGTACATTTGCATCACAACCGATGATAAGAGGCCACTTCTTCTTGTTGCACCATTCCATCAGTCTTTGTACCTCTGTAGGTAGTAATTGTGCCCCATCCCCTGCACATTAGGTCGATGCCACCACGACCTAGCGGCTAATGCCTCCGAGTGTGATGGTAGTTGATATGGCTGCCAAGACCCTGGTAAGAAAATCTGAAAGACAAATATAATTAATGTTTTTCCTAATCATAATGCACGCTCTAGGTTAGTTTGTATTAGTATCCCACACTACCTTCGCCTTGCTGTTTGCAAGGCCTCTCACCCTATTTTTGTGGATCCAGGATTCCTGTTTCAGCGTGAGTCCAAGTTGTTTCTTAGTGAATGTCCTGGCCACCACAGCTGATGCTGCTATGGCATGGTGAACATTCACTAGGGCCACGCACAATCTTCCTGATGCCTCCATTAAATGCTGTCGGAGAGGGGCGTATCTGCTCCTTCATCCATAAAATCTATCCTCTTCCTTGGTCCTCTCGTTCTCGATGCTGCTACACTCCTCTGCAGCAGCGTCCTCCACCTCTTTGACATCCATATTTACCACCTCACTGGGTGTCGTTAGGGTTGCGACTGCCCCCTGGTCGGTGGTGGTATCTGGGGTCTCCGAGATACCACCAGCCGCTTTTTCCTCCGTTCTTCCCGCAGCCGCCCTTCTTGGTCCGAGGACAAAGACTTTGCCAAATTGATAGTTAAGGGTATTCCCTACCTCCGATAAGGCTGTCGTTGCCTTGTCGTCAAACAGTGCAGTCAGCAGCTGGCTTGTGCCTTCATCCTGATTGCCTGACAGTTTCTAATTCTTGCTCAACAAGTCGGCGTTTTACCCTTCTAGCAGCGAGCGAGAGATTTTTTCCTGGTCTGCCCTAGCACTTCTTTGGAAAAATACGGTAATTTTGTAAGGAATCGGAATATTATTTCCCGATTTCGTCACAAGTAAATGCTTACCAACTTTCACTTCAAGTAAAACAGACACGAACCATTTTTACTTTCTGCTCGTCGTCACACTCTACATAATCAGGTTTGAAATGAATCCCCTCAAACCCTATCCTGTGATCAGCACAACTTATTGCTAATTTGTTCACTAACCCTGTCTCAATTAATTTCAGCTCCGCCGCGCTAAGCACCTTCTGGGGATAGTCCTCATCTAGGATAGTCATCTTAATCGTCTCAATTACACCGACAATGCTAGTGCCTGGTCTGAGATGATCTTGCTCTCGATCCTGACGGGTGGCTATCCTAGGATTCTTCACTGCTTTTTCTTGCAGCATCGTAGCCTCTCTGGCACGCTTCACACTGTCAGCTGCGACGGTTGGATCCTTCCCTTTCCATTCCAGAGCCTTTCTTTTAGAGTCCTCTGGAGACATTTTCTTCGCGAGGAACCTCAGATACCACCTGGTACCAGCACCACTGAGTCCCCACCCTGAGTCTAAAGGTGGTAGAGGCGAACCTCTCTGCCTACTACACCTTTTGTTTTTCTTTGACATATTGCTATTTTATGCCGGCATGGAAGCTTTACTGGTCCCAGCCACAGCAGTATCCCTTGTCACCGATACATTCACATCAGCAGCATTACAAATAGACTTGCTCTTGCACCTTTAACTTGTCCCTGTTTCCCTCGTCAACACGGTGACGTCCCGCTTTTTATGTTTGTGTTTTTATTTTTATTTTTAAGTTTATTATTATATTTTCCATTTTGTTCCCACGAATTTCACGGGAAGGTAGGTCGACCAAGTCAGAGCCCTGATAACTTGGCAAGGTAAAATACACCTCAAGGTAACCCAGTATCCAGGCGGCTCCGTTCGCGACGGAGCTATTTGATTGGGCCCCCAGCCTGGCCGATCATTGGCACGGTACGGGTTGCATGACCCCTTAATCCAGCCCCTTTGCTAATCATTTAGCGTGACCCGCTCCACACGCGGATCATTAACACACGTGCAAGGAAAGAACATGTAGACCCGAAGGCGATAGCATTATGGAGCCCCTAGGTGAATTATTTACAACCCCGATTTTGTTTTGTTTCTGCAAATTTTTTAACAAAAACTACTTTTATATTTTATTTTATTTGTACTTTCTATATTTCATATTTTATTATGTGATAGGATTTATTGTTGTTGAGTTATTCAATTTAAAAAAAAAATAAAACTTTTTTCCATCAATACCTCAGAACGCATGTTGTTGTGGGACCTATTGCTTCAAAGGTTGGTCTCGATACATGTTGTTGGGATGTTGTGAATGTTATAATGCCTATTATTCAGCACATATTATTTTAAAATTAGACAAAAAGTTTAACTGCCTTACAACCCAAACTATATCACAAGCCACAAAGAAAACTTAACGTACTATGCATAAAATATAAATCTGAATTAATCAAACAACGAGTATTATCTAAAGCAGCACACCCGCAAACATAAAAACGTTTTAGAGTTAAATCGTTTAACTATCTTCACGATTTTCACACAAAATTTTATATCCAAATATATTATAATACGTCACTTATGTATATGTCATCTTTATTTCATTTTTCATTTCAACACAAATCCTTAAATTCATTTCCTGTTACATTACATTTCGATCATAACAATTTCATATATGTTCTTTAATATTGTCCAATTTGTCTCCTTTTATCTTTTATTTAAATCCAAAAAATTTTGAAATTCTACTTAAAATAAATTTTATACATACAAAAAAGCACAACAAAAAAAATCTACAAATTCGTAATAAAATTCATCGTTTTCCACATTCCTATAAACCCTAGAAAATCAGAAAACGATCTGAAAAGGACTTGTTCGTTTTGTTTTCTTTGCAGAAAAACAAACGATAAGACAAATGTTACTTAAAAAGATTTCGATTGAAATTTTCAAAGTTAAAGATAATAAAAAAAAAATTCTGTTCTCAAATTTGGATGTGTATTAGAATTTGCTTGTCTATATGTTTGTCTAATATATAATATAATAAAAATAAAATTTTATGACTCAAGAAGTTACTTTCTGATTTTTCGTTTTTCTTACCATTCTTTCTTATCATGATTTTATTATATAGCTTTTATTTATTTTCATCTGAATTTAATATTATTAAGAGCTTTTCAATAAACACTAAAAGGAACCGAGACGGCAAAAACCGAAGAAAAATGAGGAAAAACTTTTTTTTTTAGAATTGAGGAAATCAAGAAAAGATTTTTGGATAATCAAATCACAATTTTCTATTATTTATTTGATATGGAACCTAGAAGTGAACATGTTTATATGAGCAACGGAAATTATTATTGATTCGTACTATCTGATCCAGTTTTATTGATTTTGGTTTTGAATTCTTTTTGTTGATATACATAAAGAAAAAATTAAATCACTCTTTGTGATATTTTACGATTATATCATCATTAAAATTTTTTCATTGTTAACCTCTTTACGCATACTTTAGGGATCAGTTTTTGTTGATTTGTAATATTTTTTTTAGTTTTTGATATGTAATGAAGCGCTTTCTTCGTTGCAGAACAACGAATAGGCATAGCAGGTCGCGTAACTGGTTGAGGTTTGTTTATATGCTCCTAACTAGTGACAGCATTGGGATCGAGTTGTAATTCCTGCTACTCCAGTACAAATACGGAGATTGTACGCGTAATACATGATACATACGGAAATGAAAAGAAAATAAGTGAAATAATGTGACTCTGGCAACCCCTTAGGTGAAAGAACCGCGATCGACACGTACAACCCCTAAAATAAAATCCTAACACATTCACGCGCTCTCGCACTTCATCCACTCACTCTCATACACACACATACCATACTGTCAAGCTACCAGGCGTAATCGAATACTTTTATTGATAAGATTTGCATGCTGGTGGTTAGATACCATAGGAGATATGCAGCCAATATATATATCGTTGTTGATGACTAAGCTAAAGATAAAAATAATTTCAGGAAGGGAAGATCTGATGATGAAAACCATGATGCTACATGGCTTGAAGATTATGGTTACAATTGTGGTTTATAAGCCGTGGGAACAATTCCAATCTAGTTCCCAGCTCGATAGCAAACAAAAATTTTCCTTCCGAAATAATACTGAAACTATTTTTTTATTGTGATATAATAAAAATTAACACATGGGCTTAATTTCTGTAGCGACGCCGAAACCATAGGAAGACGACATCGCCTCACAACAGTCACATTTTCGTTTGATAAGAAACTTAAGATGGCTGATGCACGGATGGTACCTTTTTTTCCTTTGTTTCTGCTTTCCATCATCTAACAATCCAAAAAAAATACCAAATCCTTCGTTTGATTACGCAACAAAAAACCCGCTGTTGTAAATTAAAATTCTTTTCACGTTTGTAGCAATAAAGTTTTTGTTATTTTTCAATATTCCCGAAAAATCCTTATTTACTGGCTCACCAATATAGCCTGACTGACATGCGCACTGACAACTACCGTCTTCCCCCGAAAAAAACGCCTAGGCGTTGTAGACAAATGGAACGCCTACCCTGCGTTTTATTCAAATATAACACCTAGGCGTTATGTTTTCAAAGAAAATTATAAGGGATAGGATAAGAATATTTTGCAAAAAAAAATTAATTCAGATAAGTTTTTCTTATCATTCAAATTTTTATTTTATTTATTTTTATGTAGAATTGTAGTTATTTTATTAGTTTTGTTGTTAGTTTTCTTGTGGTCTTGTTGACTCAATAACAGGTTTTAAGTACACTTTATGTATAGTTTCCTGTCTTTGAGTTACATCTTGTTTTGATGTTTCTAAAATAATATTTTGTTTACAATTTCATAATTTTAATTGTCGATTTTAACAGTGAACCTAGACTTAGATTCAGGTTGTCCAGCTGTTGAAGTAGTCAATTTCAATTTCAATTTGAGTTTGTTTGTTTTCGCATTACTGTGGTTTTCGTATGTATGTTTTTCATTGATATTTCTCTATGAATTAAAATGGCAAAATTATCCATCAGCTATGCGAACATAAGAGGATTGAATATAAACCTTAATTCAGTCCATCTTTTTCTTGAAACTATGAAACCTGATATTTTGTTTTTAACAGAAACGATTATCAGTGCGCGTGCTGTGACCTTAGATAAAAACAAATACCTTTGTCCCAATTATGAACTTGAATCCTCATTCTATATTAAGCATGGAGTTTGTGCTTATATTAGGGATACTATACCATATGTGAGATTAAATAAATTTGAATTAAATGCAAAATTTCACAATATGGTGTCACTAAAAATTAGTTGCCCAAGTCAAACGCTGTTTGTCTTTGGACTTTACCGTTCACCTAATTCACCTGAGAACTCTAATTTATTTCATGACTTATCTGAGAAAATAGATAGGTTGGTTGAGTATCCTAATGCAAAGTTTATAGTCCTTGGAGATTTTAATGTCCACAATAAAGAATGGCTTACACACAGCTCTAAAACTGACGAGGTTGGTAGACAGGCTGAGTTGTTTGCTCTTTATCACAATTTTACTCAAATAATAGACCAGCCAACCAGAGTTCCTGACATTCCTGGTCAAAGTAGTAATTTGCTTGATTTATTTTTGACAAACGATCCATATCTGGTTCAATTTAAAATATCAGAACCATTGGGTGGTTCAGATCATAATTTGATCTCCACACAACTAAATATACAAATTCCAAAACAATTTAAAGCGAATCCACGCAATGTTTGGGATTACAAAGCTGCGGATTGGCAAGGACTTAAAAGTTTTTTTAGATGTTTTCCTTGGAAACGCTATTGCCTTACCGGCCAAGACCCAGACATAGCTGCATCAAATTTTTCTGAAACTGTAATTGATGGTATGCACAGATTTATTCCTAATAAATTGATCATTCCGAAAACTGATCTATGGTTTTCTAGAAAATGCAAAAAAGCTATAAAAGTTAAAAAAAAGGCTTTTCGAAAGTTTAATCAAAACAAAACCGATGAAAACCTTAGACAGTACCGTAAAGAGAGAAATTTATGTCGTAAGTTAATAGATGAAGAGAAACATCTATTTAATAGGAAAAAAGCATCTAAATTGGCAGAACATCCGACTGGTTCACGCAATTTCTATAAAGCCGCAAAGGCTGTCCAAAGCAACTTTTGTAAATCTTCCCTACCGCCTCTTGTTAATAGAGATGTCCCTATCATTGATCCAAAAGAGAAAGCTAATTTGCTTGGGCATTATTTCTCTTTAAATTCTACTTTAAAAGAACCTAATTTCCAACCTAAACCTATTTCTAAAGTTTCTTATAAAATGAGGCGGATAATTTTTCGGAAAAACATTGTTCGAAAAATGCTTTTAAAAATCAATACTAACAAAGCAACAGGCCCTGATTTTATTCCTCCGATTATACTTAAAACATTTGCTAGGGAGCTAGCACCAATCCTCACTAAAATTTTCTATTTATCATATAAGAAAGGAATTTTTCCTGAAATTTGGAAAATGGCTAGTGTACAGCCAGTTTCGAAAAAGGGCAGTAAGACTGATCCTACGAATTACAGACCCATTTCAATTTTATCGGTAGTTGCTAAAATTTTTGAGAAATATGTCAATTTTAATTTAATGAGCTTCTTAGAGTCTTCCAAAATTATTAATGAGAGACAATATGGATTTCGAAAAGGAAGAGCGACGGGAGATTTGCTGTCTTTTGTCACTCATATCTGGAACAAGTCGCTTGAAAACTTTGGAGAAACATTCGGTGTTGCTCTTGATATTTCCAAGGCATTTGACAAAGTTTGGCATAACAACCTTATATGCAAATTGAGATCCTATGGTTTAGACGAGCAGCTTATATCTTGGACACAGAGCTTTATATCTGATCGAAAATTTCGCGTCAATGTTGACGGTGTATCATCGAATACTTTTTCAACTAATGCAGGAGTTCCTCAGGGTTCCGCTTTGTCACCAACTCTTTTTCTTATCTATATTAATGATTTGTTGGACTCAACGGTTCATCCTATACATAGTTTTGCTGATGATAGCACGCTTCATGCGTCTCATGAAGCACCTAAATTATATACACCCTTAGCGCTTAGTGAGTGTAGGTCAAAATTGATAGATTCCCTTAACACTGATCTTAAAACAATTTTGGATTGGGGTATTGCTAACAGTGTTGAATTCAATACAAGCAAAACACAGGTTTGTCATTTTTCTAGGATAACGACACCCAATCCTTTTCCATTAACATTTGGCCCCAAAAATCTTTTAGAGAATGAGTCTGTCAGACTTCTAGGAGTTGAGATTGAAAATAATATGAAGTGGAATTCTCATATTTTTAATCTGGCTAAGAATGCTGTTCAAAAATTAGGATTTTTGGGGCGATGTCGTAAGTTTTTCGATAGCGAACAACTTCTTTTAGTTTATAAATCTTTTATACGTCCCTGCATGGAATACTGTTCTCACATATGGGGTGGAGCTTACTTGAGTAGCCTCAACTGCCTTGATTCTGTACAGCGTAGAGCTATTAAACTCATTGGTAACCCAAGTCTTACTAACGGTCTTGATTCCTTGCAGCACAGAAGAAATGTTGCTGATTTGACTATATTTTATAAATATATTATGGATGAACGAGCTTCTGAAGAGATCAAATCGATTTTACCTAAATCAGCAAACCTATCGCGTCACACCAGAGCAAACGTAGCAGCGCATCCCTTTACAGTTCAAATAATTAGGTGTAGAACTGTAGCCTTTCAACGTGACTTTTTCAACAGAGTCTCTCATCTTTGGAATGCCTTACCTTCCTGGGTTTTCCCCGATGAATTTAATCCTCAAGGCTTTAAAGTTAACGTTCATAAATTTCTCAGAGAATCTTAATCTGCATTCCATTCTTATCCCTAGTTGGCATGGTATCTTCGGATATTCAGAGACGTTAATTTATAATTTATTATAATTAACACTAAACATGCCTAACTTTGAATAAAAAAAAAAAAAAAAAATGAATACAAACTAATTTTTTAAGGGATTTACTACATGTATGATAAATAATATCATACGAATTTTGATTTTAACATGAAAGCAATTGATTTTTGACAGAGAAAAACTCGAAATCTCTGTTTGACTATTTTAAAAACTTCAAAATCAGTTTCGAACCGTTCGGTACGTGGCTAAGTAGTATTATAAGCCAATGAAGCCAATCTAAATGATTTTATCGATGAGAACGACAACGCCATAAAGGGTATTCAACATCATGTAGGATGGAGATTGTAGCTTTTTGCAAACTAGAAGATGTCAACAGTACTGTTGTGGAAGTATACAACAATTGTATAATGAACGATTAATGTTTATGGGTCATTCTTTTACAAACCGGACACCTTTCTGACCGACACATTTTTAATTTGGCTGAAATTTTTCGTAGAGACTTTATATCAAAAAAATTTTCCGTTAAAACGTTTATTTAATTAATGAAGAAATGAGTTTTACTGTAAGAAATAAAATAATTTTTCCAGGGTGGGACGACAAAAATTTATTTCAAACGTTAAAAATAATAAAAAATAAAATCTGTACATGTTTGATTGTGTCAAGATTTTCGATTTTGGTTGTGTATTTTTTAAATGCCAAAAAATTGCTTTTTCTGTTGTTTTGGCTCTACTTTTGATGATGATTATGATGATATTAGACCAATTGGCTACAATCAATTCCTTCAGCAATTCAATCGATTGGAAAATGGCTAATAACACCGGCAAAAACTCTTTTTTAAAATTGAATAAATTTTTCAGTTTAAAATTGGATACAGTATAAAATGACAATGTACCACACCTACAAAATCATATAACCATGTACAGATTATCTGAACTACTAACTTAGGTTTTATTTACAACAAAAGTTTTAATTAAGTTTAAATTTTTTTAAAAATCGCTTACTTCGAAAAATGGCATTCTATTCGAGATAGCGCTCTATTTGAAACTGCGTTCTATTCGAATAATTATATCACTTTTTAAGAAAATCCCAAAATTGTTTACCCTCGAACACAACTCCTCGGCGTTGTTTTCGGGGGAAGACGGTAGTGTACTAGTTCATACGTACACGCATCCACTCGTCCACATATTTCTATTCATACACCTACACCCGTAGTCAGAATCATTCACACAAAAGAGAAATAAAACTTAATTAATATATAATTTATCTCATCTATATACGCCCACATGCATGCACACACACATACGTTCACACATACCTACATACTCATAATAATAATGTAAAAACAGTAATCAAACTCACCGCATGGTTATTCCAGACCTCGTTCCAATCAGAAATCAATTATTCGTCCCGCCTCATCCCGTTCATTGGTGGAACAGACATATAGTATTCCGGATGGCTATGATGTTGGACCAAATGCTTCGCTGTAAGTCCGTGGAGTAATACCACGTGAGTAGATATTATCAATAGACACAAAGCTCGTTGGTGACAATTAAGGTCGATGATAAAATGCCGGCCAACTAATCTGTATCCGGAGGCAACGATACACAACCCAAGTAAATAGGTGACACGGTAATGTATCTGCGGTGGTCGGCACCCCGACTGTTATAGTGGCAAGCGATAAATTGTAATCTGGACCGTAATTATCACCCAGTCACGTTCACCGGTTCACTCACCTCGAAGCAATCGATATCTTCGAAATCTACCCCTCAAGTTGTATGCACAGCACTAGGCGTTAATGGTTTGATTGGTTATTATATCGTTCAGCAGCAAGAAATCTTCACAATAATAATTTATTTTCTTTCAATATACTTTATGGTTTTTTTTTTTATAACATTTGTCAACAAAAAGTGTTCACAATAATAATTCTCTTATTTAAATATAGTTAATGTTTTGAATAAATGTTTTTTACTTAACTAACCCCGAAAAAGAAAAGTGACCTCAAAAATCTGATGCCCAAGTCTGGGAAAAAAACAGTAAAAAAGTTTTGAATAAAGTTTCACACGGATAGTTGTATAAATTCAGAACAAGTAATGGATACAAACCAACAAAATAAATTAAGCTAAAATAGTTTATCACAGTTATTTTGTTATCTTACAATATTATCACAGAATCTTAAAACATTGCAATTTTTTATTTATATGGTTCGACTTTTCAAGGTTATATATAGGATTTTTTTATGCGAATTCAGAACAGTTAATTGATACAAACAAAACAATTACGTTAAATAGTTTATCACATTCGTTTGGTTATATAATATTATCACAGTTTTGCTTTGCATTATATGCTATCACAGAAATTTTCTTTTATCAATATTTTTGACAAACACATTTATATTTAGTATAACTATTTGACCTGAATCTCGCATGAGATTCTCTGAATGTTCACAAAGAATTTTTTTTTTCAACACAGATAAGCTCCTAATGGTTCATTGATTCGCCAAATAACAAGAAAACTAACAAAGAAATGATAAATATTACCTTGGCATATATCAAATAAGTTGCTCCTAGTCCATATATTGGTTTGGATCCCGTAAAATATCCTCAGTTTTTCTGGATTTAACATGCGCCGTCGGCACAAAACTTCAGGACACACCCAGACGTAAAAACTTTACACGTTCACAAATAACTCAGGAACAGAAATCAGCCGTCTTGTGTCAGAACAGAATTGAAAACAAAGTTTTTATATAAGAGAGAGACTAGACGTTTTCAGCTGCTATATATAGGTGAATAATAGAATCGATAAGGCAGTTTCTTGTAGAGTTCACATTTAAAAATTATCGTTATTTTATTTCTCCTATCAAGTAATACTGGTTATTAGGTAGTTATAAAATTTAGCAGATATTTCAAGGATATTTTCAAAACATCTAAACGAAATATTCATGTAATCAACATGAGTATGGAATGAGAATGAACTTTTATAAAACCAACTCTAGACTCAGCGGCCAATTGGAACCCAGTATTATTAGGGTATCTGATAATTACGTATTACAACCAATAATAAAATAGCAAACTACAATTGATTTACAGTGGAATCTCGCTTGCGAGAATCATATATGTATATGTATATAGCGGAAAGGAGAATCGATAATAATAAATATAACGGTTCGAGGATAATTTCTATACCGATTACCGGATACAGTTTTAAGATAGGACAACCAAAGAATAAATATGCACAACTATTTTAGGTTTCACGACATCAATAGCAGACGGCGGTTATGGTTTGAGTTTATGGAAAAATAATCCAATCATTATAGCGAAACTATGCTGATGAGAACGCAGCGACTCAAAATCAGCGTATTACACAAAAAAAAATTATTTTTAATGGAATACTAAATTAGTGTAGCGGAAAATATATTAACGGAGGACTATGAATTAAGTATGATAAAAAAAATTAGTTACGAAAGTCGCGTGTAACGAAAACCTGAGGTATATGATAAAGCTGTGAATCTATGAATCAGGGAATTATCCAACTGCGTCGCACTTACTTCGTTACAGATACATAGGTGTGACAACCTCGCATACTTCAGTCCCTACTATGACATATGAGTTAACCTGAGATATAAAATACCACTAGAAATAAGAGTGTGGTATCACAAGTCAAGGTGATATCTTAGAAGTGCTAGCATATGAACGCATTCAGTCAACGGTAGCACCCTCAATTTTGTATTTGGAATATTTCTCGGTGATGGCATGCTATCGTTTTAACTGTATGAGTGGACTATAATGATTAAGGGAACAGTGATTTTATTTGCTCTATCTTATCTTAATACATAAGCCTGTGTCATATTTTATATGTGATAGGATTTATTTTATAGTAATCCATTGTTTAAAAAAAAAGATAAAAAACAAATTTGCGTCAATCAACTCCTCAAAAGCCAAAACACATGGTGTTGTGGGACTTTGGTCTTAAAAGGTTTATACGAGTTTTTGTGGCATATATTGACACAAACTTTTAAATGTCCAGCACTGTAGCAGTATCAAATATTTTTATAAAATTATTTTTTTTCTTGTTATTGTAAATATAAAATGTGCGTCTCCTTCGTGTTAGTGTTTCTGACTTATTATATTTAGTGTCTCTGGATTTGGTTAACCTAGCGTGGTCAAGAAGCGAATATCTTACGTTCTAAGGACGAGGTAAAGAAGCAAATTTCACACATATCATAAAAAAATCTTTATTCTTGCTACTTAAATGTAATTTTTGATTCAAAGTAATAAATTTAATAAATCATTTGATAATTTTTTATTTTTTTGTTTCATTAAATTAATAAGTTTAATAATTGATAATTTTTTCATGTATTAAACTTCTTTTGCGTATAGCAAATCAATTATTCTCGAAGAATGTAAGTGTTCTCAAAGAATGTAAATTTGAAAGTGTGAAGACAAAGACAATATTTTTATATAATTGTAATTTATTAATATCTTAACAAACACTTCAAATTTCCTACAATTTACAATAACTAAGTTAGAATATTAAATCAGGAAATATATTCTTTCTAACTTTAGTTTTTTTTCTATATCAAATTAATTTAGAAATTTTCATCCATTTCCAAAAACATTATTAAATTTCAGGAAAAAATATTAAATTCCTATGGTAACGATTTTAGCCGAATTACTTTGATTGGTTTGCATTTGTAGAAAATATATATCAAGGTAGATTAAATTATTTGTTTACTCTTTGCTTCGGTAACATTAATCCTTTGACTTAACACACACCGAACTGTTCATAAATAAGCTACATGTTTAATGTGGTTGTTGAATCCTTTTTTTCCTTATCACTCCATTATCTATTTTTTTTGGTCTAGTCAAGCTTGATATACTGTGATTTATCATTCGTTCTTGAGTTACAATAATCATGCACATGCAGTCCCATCTATTTTCTCACAACTGGGCAAAATGGAGTCTCAAATGCACATGCAGTCCCATCTGTCTTTTCACAACTGGGTCAAATGGAGTCTCAAACTTAAAGAGCACAACTTCTACATAAAATATAAAAAAGGAACCCTGATTGGTATATCAGATGCTTATTCTCGCGTACACTGTATAGACGCCATTCCTACCAATAGCGAATACGACCAAAATCTCAGTTCACCATCATTTTTATCTCCTAATTATCCTAAATTAATACAAATCGTTAAGGAGGGCGGAACGTTTCTACCTACTCGCGGGTGATGAACGAAAAAAATATAAGAGTGTCAGTTTTGCTTCTTCCGTAGAGGGTGAGACTTGAAAGCTCTGGGTCCCTGAAAAACTAACTACCAAACTAATAACCAAGACGCATATGGTATTACCGCTTTCATTCATGCTGTAGTGAGAAAGAGTCTGCCTCAGTTATGTCGCATATTGTTCTGGTCGCGGATGCTTTTTCAAGTCCCAACCCAACTATTAAAACGTAAAACGTAAATATTGCCATTCTAATGGTCCTCGATCACTTAAAGAAATTTGCTTTTTCCCTTCCTCTTTAAAATCTGAAGATCCACCAGATGGTCGTGCACGTCAACACTATATTCACCCGCCACCAGCGAACCTCAACCCCGAGATAGACTTTCAAGCTCTACCTGAACACAAAAAAACACAAAAGGACAAAAAGAACAAAAATAAAGACAAACAATAAATATAAGGCGCCAAAAAAAATATACCCAAAAATAAATTTAAGAAAACTAGTTACTAGAGGACGAAAAACAACCAATGGGATAAATGGCAACAGAATCATCGAGCTGATTTCCAAAAAAACTACAAAATCAAAAGTAAAAAAAAAAAAATTTAACAAAATAAACAAACAAGAGCTTTGGAAGAGTGTTTCTGTGAAATCAAAGGACGGCTAGAGGACAGATGTGGCCTAACTATGGCTCCGAAAGCCAAGGGCTAACATTTTTCTTCCTTCTGTTATCAGCCAATGACACCACCGGAACACTCTGTGTTGAGAATGAAGAGGCTGGTTTTGGGAAAAAGCTACGTTTTAACAAATAAAATTCTCGAAGACAATGGCAGTTAGACTTAATGAGGGTAACACTTGGTGGTCATGACCTCATTGAGATCCCGTGAACGTGATGAAATAACCATGGTGAGATGACCTAGATGATAAACCACCAGGGGTCAAGAATATCCGGGACATATCACTTCATAACTAACGACCCTCTCGCAGTAGCCGATTCCCACCCAACTAAGGAACACGGGTTCGTAAACTTCGTTAGGTGTACATCTGAAGGACCTTTCCTACCTTTGCGGTTGTAAACTAAACTATGTCTGTGTGTCAAGGACTTACAAATTCTGCCTTTCACCCCCAGAACAATTCATCTCTACCAGAAACACACAAATAAATTATCTAAACGTCAAAGAATTGTTTGCGCATCAGGACTAACAAGAATCCTGCCTTTCGTCCCCAGAACAAATCTTTCTAAAACAAATACATTAAAATAAAACTAACAGAATTGTCTACGTGTCAGGACTTACACAAATCTTGCCTTTCGCCCACAGAACGAAACTAAACAACAAAAACACTTCAAAACACAAATGTTGTCTGCGCGTCAAGACTTACAGGATATCTTGCCTTCCGCCCACAGAACCACCTCAGTCAAAACCAAACTCACACATCAATGCACAAATGTTGTCTGTGCATCAAGTCTTACAAGACTAACTTTTGGCTTCCGCCCACAGAACAACACACATATACAAAAAATAATACAAAAACAAAAATTAATTTAATAATAAAAAAATGAAAAACTGAAATATAAAATATGTAATATCAAAATTTATGAACATTTTCAAAATCTCAAAAAATAAAACTTAAATGGAAAACAGGACCACAGGGCAGAATCAGTGCCTTACTCAGGCCTTCCATCTTCTGTCCGCAAAGATTGCAGACTGCACTGCTATTGACCAAGGTGATTTAGGGAGTGGAAGTCATAGTGACTCAATTGACTGAAAAAAAATGAGATTGAAACAGGAGAAAACTAAGAGGTTTGAAACCATTTGAACTTTTGTAGAAAATTTATTATTTTAATTTACGCCGGATAGCTCAAAAACTATATTAAAACGGAAACACTGAATTTATGCACAAACAAATTATCACTCGAAAATCTCTTATTTCTTTGTATCACAGAAAAATACTATTAATTTACTAGCATGAAAATAATTTAATCGTTAACAAAATCAAAAATTATACAAATCAAAATATATAAAATAAGCTTACATTTTTTTACTACTTGCATGAGAAATTTCAATTATTTACTCAAAAACCCAAGACAAAAGTTATTTTTCTCAGCTAAGGTTACTAATAATTATTCCCCACACCTAATAATAAGTATTTTAGCACCTTCGTAAATAATGAAAATATATTTTTTGTTCGTTTGTTAACTGAGTTCATCTTGGAAATTTTTTAAGTTTCTTCCTAAAATAATAATAATAAATTAAAAAATAATAAGCGTTTTGATTTATTTTAATAATAATAAATAATGAATGAATGCAAAAACTTCTTTGCAACTATAGGTTAGTTTATTTGAAATTTTAATTCCTATTAAACAGAATTCTGTTGAAATTTAGATTAGTTTTGAGTTGTAGACTAAAAAAATTCTAAATTTGGCTCAACAATATTGAATAGATTTTTCAATTTCACTTCAAAAATTAATAAAAGCTATATTTTTTAATGCAAAGCATATGTGATTTTCATATAGTTTTAAGAAAATTCATTGAAAATAAATTTCTAACTAAGCAGCCCTGAATAATAAATATCCAATACGCAATCCAATGATATGCTAAACAATGTTTCACCAAATCAAATTTTTTATTTATTCACCATTTGATTATTAATTGACATTTTATTTTGTGAATAATTAAGAGTTTTAGTGCATTTTTTTATATCAAGTAGTAAAAAAAATAGTATATAAACCTTGGGTGAAAAAAATTTTCTCCATTTCGGTGCTTAATTCGCTCGAAACTTCGTTTCTCGCGAATTAATATCCACCTCAATGTAGAAAATTTACTTTATCACCTCGGTATATAATGTACTATTATTTATCCTGATTAATGTTGTTTTCCATATCATATAAAGTACGCTTTGACGTTTTAATTCATAACAACCTCCATCGCTGTAACAGTTTTTATTCATCAACGCAACATATGGATGGATAAAACTACCATCTAAATTTAAAACATTCATAATATCACCAGTTTGAACAACAATATTTTCTTCATTCTCTACAACTGTTCCATTTTCCAGTGTCCTTGTGTAACTAACGATACACAAGTCCCCTCGACTTTCCATAAGTTGTTTATTTCCAAACATATCACATAAACCATCATCCTTTGCATTGATTGTTTGATGGTTGCATAAAATTTTACATTACTCAAAGATTCTTAATAACAACTTAACACAGAACCTTCGAACAACAAGTGATTTTCCTAATGATGCTAAAGACATTGTGCAAAATAAGCATATCGTACATGGTGATAATAATAATGTTTTAGAAAATGATGAAAGCTGAACAAATATTCTCATTTTTCTTTCTCTGCTTTAATTTATGATTTGCTTTTTTTCTCACAATAATCAAAATAAATGACTAATTTACCAATATGGTTTCTTTTTTTTTCACTGAACCAAAAAATTTCTTTACTAAACAACATCACTCTTTTATGAAAAAATAACTTAACACAAAAAAATCAATCCTAATTTTCTTTATAACATTTTTTTTCCCACAAAATTTGATTTTTGTTTATATATAAAAAAACTCAAACAATTATTGTAATAATACAAAATTTATTCTTAACACCAAACACATATTTTTTTATAACATTTTTTTCACAAAAACATTGGTTTAAATCATTTGATTTTTAAAATTATACTGAACTCCTTAATTTAAACAGTTCGAACTTTTATATCATCTCATCGATCTTCTGTTTCCCCTTCCATATAGAATTCCCCTTTTTCAAAGTTAAAAAAAAATCAATTATGTAAACTTGTTTGTTAAGTGAAATTGATGACGTAACTAAACCGTCAACAGTAGTACAGGAAAATGTAGCTACATTTACTACAATTTAAGAAAATTAATAAAATTATAATTGAGTTTGAAAATTATTATTTTCAGAGTAAAATGGAAATAGTCCGCCGTTACAGGTTTTCACAAAAACAAATTGGTTGCGGAAAATAACGACAGGAGTATAAAAAGAAAATGTAAAAATTCGAACTGGAGCCCAACAAACAAAAAGACTAAAATGAATAAAAAATAAATTTCAAACTTTCAACAAGAATTATAAAAAAAATTTATGCGTTGAAAAAAAATTTTGAAAAAATTAAAAATTTAAAAATATATCTCAAAATAAAAAAATGGAAAACTCAATTCAACAATTTTTTCAAAAAAAATTAACAAAAAATGTTTTCTTTATATAACCTAAAAAACCCCAAACTTCTACTTCTACTCTTTTTATAGTTGTTGTATTTGTTTAAATTTTTTTTGAAAATTCGAATTATTTTAGATTTTTAGATAATTGCTTATTGATTATTATTATTATTATTGATTATTATTGTTTTGTGGGTTTTAAAAACGTTTAATTATTTTGTAAATTTTAATTTTTATGATATTTTGAATTTTTGTCTGAACTCAGCGATCCTGAATTCAACCAACCAACTTAATTAGCTCAACCATCGTTTATTTTAAAGGTTAGAGGTTTATTTTAACAAAGGTTTTTTGATTAGAGTGAACTTTTATGCGGACATGGTTTTTAGTTGTGGACAGTGATGTATATCAAACCTAACTCTTTGTTAAAGTACAAGTATTTTTCTTTCTCTGTTTAAAAATTTATTAAAAAACTAACGCGAAACATCAATACGATGCCGGAAAATTCTAACAGATCATATATTAACATAATTTAGTGAAAAGATGATACACTCAGCAAACTACTCAAAAACCTTTCCATTTAGCGTTTCGAGAAATTATTACAAAATCACAAATTCATATTTCTTTCAAAATTCCAAAAATATTGTAAAAATTAAATAAAATCAAACTTTTTTCAAAATTCCAAAAAAATTCCCAAAAATTAGAATAAAATCAAATATTTAAGCTTTTTCTAAATTCCAATAAAATTCCAAAAATTCTTAAAAATTTAAACTTTTCCAAAATTCTAAAAAAATTGCAAAAATTATTACAAAATCAAAAAATCAAACTTTTTTCAAAATTCCAAAAATTATAATAAAATCAAAAATTTAAAATTTTTCATAATTCTAAAAATATTCCAAAAAATTTTACAAAATCAAAAATTGAAACTTTTTCAAAATTCTAAAAATATATATAAAATTTAAATATTCTATTTTTTTTCAAAATTCTAAGAATATTGCTAAAATTATAACAAAATCAAAATTTGAAACTTTTTTCAAAATTCCAAAAATATTCCAAATATTAGAATAAAATCAAATATTTAAACTTTTTCTAGATTCTAATAATATTGCAAAAATTCTTAAAAAATTAAACTTTTTAGAAAGGGGACTTTAGCCGGTGGGTTTAACATGCATCCTTAAGTAGTCCAACTTTACTCTTTGCTGGCCATTGGCACAATTCCTGTTATTTTCAGTCATCACGAAATACAAATTTTATGAAACGTTTTGATAACTCTATTGGAAGCAATAAATTCTTCCTAGCAGATGGAACTCATCCCAGGATGTTTATTCAACAAAGAGGCTTTACAATTGTGGACATCGCTTAACTTTTCTATTCGACTTAGCTGTTAGTAAAACATTAGGTTTATTGAGTTTCAAATATCTGAATTGCTTTAGAATAATAAAAAAATTGGTAGAGAAATCATGTTCTTCAACTAAAATATTCCTTCGCCCTTCTGAAAGGCAGTTGTGTATAGAAAATATAACCATCTAAAAATCGCTGCAAACAATCAACACGTCTTTATTTCCCTTCTTCGTTTTGTTACAAATAATTTTCCATTTATTTATTTAATTTAAAATTTACTGTTTATTAAATTTATGGAAAAAAACATATTACCAAAAGTAAACATATGCATTTTCCGATCTATTTCTTCCATTAGAGAAGCAACGAAAAAATCGAAAGATATAAAAAATAAGCACAATTGAACGAAAAAAAAAATTTAATGCACTATTATTTTTTCTTTTTTTCTATATCTTTTTCATTTCGAAAAAGTTCGAAGAAAGAACAAACTATACTCGAAAGAATAAGTTTTCATATGAAGATTGGAATTGAAAATATATTATAATAAAAGAGATCAAACGAATAAAACCAATTTCTATTGCACTGTAAATGGTGCGAAACGAAGGAGTTTCTTAAGAATAATAAAATATTTAAATTTAGATTTGTTTTCTTAGCTCAAGATATTCGTATCTGCTACGAAGATTGCATAAATTATTCATGAAAATTTATATATAAGTTGATTATCGTTGAACTATAATTTTAAATTAAGAATAAACGACTACTCTGTAATAATGTAACATGGAATATTTCACCTGATTTCACCCGAAAGGTACAAAACTCTCCAATGAACAAATACTCAATAAATGGTTCGATTACACTGTTATTAATACAATGAAATTAGATTGTTAAAGATGTCGCTGATGCTGTAGGTTAAACAATTTTGAATTATTTTTCACACTATCAAAGTTTCAAACTTATTTTAATTTATTTCCAAAATAAAAAGAACAGTTTTTTGTTTTAAAATTATTAATTCATATATTTAAGTTGTAAATTTAAAATATATGTGTGTGATTATATTCGTAAATGATGCCTCCATTTTTTAACGGTACAATTAAAAAAACAAAAAATTAAAAATTTAAATATTGGACTTATGTGTGTAGAAAATAAAATAAATTTTCCATAATTTTCATAATTTTATGAAAAAATATATTTAAATATTGGTGAACCGACATGCAACAAAGCAAACAAAAAATATTAAAAATATAATAAATTTATTCTTTTAAATCACTAAAATTAATTATTCAAAGTGCCCGTTTGTTTTTTGTATTTGTTTTCATAAGCTTTACTAAAAAATTTCTTCCGAACATAGTTATAGATACAAATAAATTCAAATTCATTAATTTAATTTAAAAAGTTAAATGCAACCAGCCATTTTAGAAAATGTTGAAAAAAATTTTCTATTATTTGATTAGATATTTTTGTTTATTATTATTATCAGAAAATAAAATTTTATCTCGTTTTCTAAATATTTACAACTTCAATCATTTAAAATAAATTAAATGAATTTACTTTATATGATATTAATGTATATTTTGATTAATTTGGAATTATTTTTTTTCTGTGTGAGTATCTTGAATACATCAGTTTTGTACTTGCCAACGCATATATAACAATTGATATTTGGTGAGCCCTTCTCTTACAATCGGATTTCAAAATTATCCTAAATTTGCATTTTCAGAAATCTTTCGAACCACTCTGTTCTCAAACTGGACATGATTAATGATTAATCTGTAGTTAATATTGAACAGTACCTTAGGTTTTGCGTGGTCATGTGTATTTATTATCTCGATATAACTCTTAGTACTGTTAATGGATTTTAAGGAAACTCTGTAGATAAACTTTTTGTACGGCTGACAATTAGTTTTTTACATAAGTTGTGTAATGTAGTAAAAATTACCTCATGTGTCTTGAAGACTTAACCCGTAAAAAAATTGTGAAAAATATGCATGAAATGTGCATTAATTGTATATGTCATAAAATCTCCTTGTACAAAATTTTGGATAATGCACGTCATGCATATGTTGTAAAACCCTTAGCACGTATACACAATACGAATGCTAGCTGCAAGTTTTACAAGTAATGAAAAACGAAATTTATTTAATGATAATTATAATAATAAGCAAAAGAATATAGTATGAAAGAATTTAAAAGTTTTATACCATTTTCTAAAATGGTTGGTTTTATTTAACTTTTTATGAGATAATACTTTCGTAGTATTAAATTGAGGAATTTTCATCTAAAATTTAGTGCGAAAGAAAGTTTATTGTGAAGGTAATGAAAAAAACGCAAAAAACAAATGAACACTTTCAATAATTAATTTTTCTGATATTTTTTATTTGCATTGTTTCATGTCGGTTTACCGATATTTGAATTTATTTTTCTATAATATTAAGAAAATTATGGAAAATTATTATTATTTTTGTATGGAAGTCAAATATTTAATTTTTTTGATTTTTAATTTTTTTTTCATATCAATTGTATCGTTAAAAAAAATGAACGCATCATTTACAAATGCACTCCTACGCATACATTTTCATTTTACAATATAAATATCCAACCACGAAAAAAACCTATATTTCTAAGCATCGAGGTATCATTTTTAACAAATTTTTTCGATAAATCTAATCTTCATAACCAAAAGTTCTATATTAACATAGCTAAAACTTTACTTCCAACCATAAACCTGTTTAACGACTTCCTTTCAAATCTAACGGTTCAATGTAGATTAATACAAAACTGTTATATGAAACTGTTACCGCAACTAGATTTTATGAAACAAAGAGTAAACATATTCAAACTAAAATTTTCATAAAAGAAAAACTAAACAATATCAAATCTCTAAACAAAAATTAATGACATTTTAATTTTATTAAAAAACAAAATATGTACACGAGTATCATGATGCTTCTTCCATACACAATCAGATCATTCCCTGTCATATTTATATAATGATGTCGAAAAAATACTAAGGAGTTGGTATAAAATAAAAATACGATAAAAACATATATCAACATTTCCTGTTTTCCTTATCATATGGCAACCATTATCCCAATTTATGTTGTATTACAAAAATATGATAAAAATACGTTTCCTAGATTTTGATTTAAATTTGCTTATTTAGTTTGGGTCGCTTGATGGTTTGTTGTTGATTCAGGATTCACATATCATTTTGTTTTCCCTACAATATATTTTTGAATAAAAAAACTTAATTCAAGGAATTTTAAAACAGAAAACTGGAGATGAAAGAATTAATGATTGTAAGAAATTATAACGTTATTGTTAGTTTAGTAACGATGAAGAAACTCAAATTATTTGTTTTGCATAAAAATTCAAGAAACTATTTGAATAGCAAAATCAAAATATCAATATTATTTTCTGTTGAAATTGTTTGTTAAAAGTTGTTTTCGTTTTGAAGAAATAACCATAATATACTCTAGATTTGAATTTTCTGCCAAATTTGAGGTTTGGTGCTGCTAATGAAAATTAAAAAACTGTTTATAGTTCCAAATTTTTGCTGAGAGTTATTGAACATAAATTCGTCATGTGGTCAAGAATCTGACATTTGATTCAGCTTGAGATACAAATCCTTTTTTGGGGCAATCTTTAATAGTTTACATTAATATTATGTGTTGGGCTTGTGTTCAACGATTTTATCGCCATTACGTTTTATGGATAATTTGGTTTTACCTTCGACGGAAATTTTATTTCATTTGATTACACTGTGCGACAAATGGTATAATAGGGGTCAATGATCCGCTTGGGTTCTGACTAACGGCAAAAGTTATATCGGTAAAAAAAAAGTTATATGTGTCCCGGCGTTTCACTGGGTCACGTCTAGGAATCGAGATATATCGATTTGAAGTTAGTATGTATCATTGTATCATATAGGGGAAATAGTCACGTTTAGGGGACATAACTAGAGAACGACTAGTCCTTTCTTACTGAAACAAGCAGTTATAAATAAATTTATGAAGAAAAAAAATAATTTTTTGCCTAAAAATTAAAAAATTGTATTTTAAAAAATCATGAAAAATTCAAAACGGGAAAAAGTGTCAAGTCTTTGACGTAAGGTCACATAATCTGTGCTAAAAAGAGACATAGATCGTGAAAATCAAGGAACGCATTTCGCTTTTATTCACAATTAAGTAAAGGTATCTCATTTTGACAAGGATATTGGTTTTTCATAGAAATTCTTTTTTAATATCTTTACTAGAATAAACTCCAAAATTTATTGTTTTAAATGTATTTGGACATGTGTCTTTGTGTATTAATTTTATTTTTTTTTAATTTTTAATTTATTATTTTCTATTTTTATTTTTTTAATTTTTATTTATTTATTTTATTTTATTATTTTTAGTATAATTTTATTTTATATTTTGATATTTTTATTATATTTTATTATATTATTATTATTGTTTATTATTATTATTATTATTGTTTATTATTATTATTATTTGTTATTATTATTATCTATTACTATTATTTATTAATATTTACTACTTTTATTATTATTATTTATTATTCATTATTTGTTATTATTATTTATTATTTATGATAATTTTATTGTTTATTTATTATTTATTTATTTTTATTTATTATTTTTTTATTATTTATATATTATTTATTTATTATTTATTTTATTTATTTATTAAATTTTTTTATTTTATTATTTTATATTTTTATTATACTTTTACTTTATTATTTCTATTATTTTTTAATTTTACTTTATTATTTTTATTTCATTTATTTATTTATTTTATTTTTATTTTGTATTTCTTATTTATTTAATTTTAATTTTTTTATCTTTTCGTTACTTTTTCAGTATAGTATATCAGTAGATTAAAGGAATTGTAATTCTTAATTTCTAAATTTGTTTCAGCAAAATCGGACTAGTCGTTCTCGAGTTATGTCAAAAAAAGAACCCCAAACGTGACAATTTCTCCTATATGATACTTGCTAACTTCAAGTCGATATATCTCGATTCCTAGACGTGACCTAGCGAAACGCCGGGACACGTACAACTTTTTTTTACCGATATAACTTTTCCCGGTAGTCAGAACCCCAGAGGATTTTGGCTGTCGCACATTGTTATGATTATGATTGACGCCTGCAGTTTTTGCTTTCCTTTTACGACACTTGCAATTTGTAAGTTTATTGAAATCGAAGGCCATTATTAACCAACAATATTCATTATTATTTTTTCGATAGTTGCATTATAGATGTTGAAGTAATTTGCAACAGATTATTGATTAATTTTCGTGTTTTATTTTTCTAACATAACCCGCATATGTTGACATACTTTCTGATGCTACTTACCATCTGCCGAAATTCATAATAATTTTTTAATCGACGGCATTTTTTTGTTATACCTTGATTTTTGTCAATAGGATCACCATGGAATGACCTTAGTAATATCAGTTTCGTCATTCAAAATAATAATATTGTTTGAGGATAGTTATTCGAAACATACAATTTAATTGTAACTTTAGTTTGATCTTTATCACTTAGCGTACGAGGTGATATGCTCCCTCTCAGACAATTTTTATATATGTTAAATTATTTTTATCTCAAGATGCAGCATTTTGACTAAAACCAGCCTGCATCCCATTAAATACCACGTTCAATTTTTTGTTGTGATCCTCAAGATTATATCCGCATAAATTACAGCCTCATACAATTATTCAAATATACAAAACACATGGTAACCGTTTGCCAAGTCTAATGTTAAAAAACAATTTGATTTGCCTAGCAGATCCCGGGTATCAATTATATTAAATAAAGGATGTACATTGTGCAATGTTATTTAAATGTCTAAATCAATTACAACCCTCCACTGATTTTTAATATTAGGCGATATTTTGAGAACTAACAATAGTGGACTATTCTAAGCGCTAATACTGTTTTAAGTTCTTCTACATATTTCTTCAATTTGAATGAGGTAGGTAATATGGTTTTATTTTTATCCTGCCAAGATACACAGTTTATCACTCTTAAAATAAAAAATATATATTTAAATTTTTACAGTTTTTCAAGACGCTTATTTAAACAAATTTTTATTAGAAATTTTTGTTGCTTTAAAAATATTTTAATCTGAGGGACACGAATGTTTTAAATTTAATTAATTATGAAATGCCATACTATACTCATTATAGTATTTAGAATGCTTATTATTATTTTCTTATCCTTCACTTTTGAAAATGAATTTTCGATTGATATATCCCATATTCCCCATCAGGTTTATTAACACAAAAAAGTGCTACTACCCTTGTTGTAGTGAATAAGTGCTACAACCAAGTGCAATGCCACTGAAGTAAGTAAGAGAATCATTTGATTTTTTAACGAAATTGTTCTTATTGTATTTTGCCTTTTGTCGTATACTTACTGAATCAGTATTGAATTAGTATTGAAGAATGTGGGTATAAATAAAAAGCCCGATAAAAAGAGTTCTTTCACTAGCCAAATATTCTCAACAAAAAGATAATATTTATACAGCTTACAAGTATTTGTATCAACAGCGATAACTTAAAGTCTGAAAGCTTATTAGTGAATAAATGTAAAGGTGTAACATGAACTCATATTTTCTTCATTTTTTTATTCCAGGTCGTCCTGAATCGATTGTCACATGGCACAATGGTGATACAAAAGTTGAAACAAAAGGAGGAATACCAATGGGGCGTCATGTTATTGTTAATCGTCTTGAAATTTCTAATGTATCACGAGAAGCATTAAATAATACATACAAATGTCAAGCTTCAAATACAAAACTAGCACCACCTGTTGAAAAAAGTGTTCGTCTGGATATGTTATGTAAGTTGAACAAACAAAATTTTTTGATAAAAAATATTTATCATTTATGTGGTTTAAATTTTTTTTTCACATGATAATTTATGAATGCATGACTATATAGTGTACACATGAATATTATGGTTCAAATAATTTTAATGATACTCTGATATGAACTCGAAATATATTTGAAGAATTCAATTTGTGTAAAATATTTCTGATGTAGAGTTTGTTGATGGAATATAAAAGGAATTCAAGAATGTAATCGATTTATATGAAATTTGTCGTATTTGACAATATATGTAGGTTGATTGAGGATAATGATTTCAGATGGAATGATAAAGGAAAATTTTTGTTGTTCTATGTAAACCTTGAAATATACAAGTGGCTTACAAATATACAAGAACCCTTTTTTGAGTTTGTGGAATATATATTTACGAATATTTATGGAATATCTTTGTTTATTACACGCTATTGAATGATTGGAAAAATGAGCCTCTTCATATAACTCTATATCTGGGCTTTAATAATTGAGGAAGACAGTATGTCAAACGATCAACGAATATGTCATTAGCTGGCATATTTGCAACCCAGTTTTTGTTTATTCGTGCAAATTTTTGTAAAAGATTTGCTTTTATTTTTTTTATTATATCTTGATATATTGGTCTTTGTCATCTTGTTATGTGTTAGTTATCCATTCTTTAAAAAAAATAACAAATCCAAAACCAGTAAATGTTGCTTCCTTCAACACCTGAGAGCTCATGTTATTGTAGAACTTTAGTCTTAAAATTTTGTCCAAGATCAGGGAAAAATAAGAGCATATAAAATTAAATTGCAGCTTAAATAATAAATTGATTCTAGGATATTCAATTATTTACATTACTTGCTTTAAATTACTATAACTAAAACAAATTTTTTACTTAACACTTTTTCATTGGAAACGAACTAAAAAATAAATTTATTTAGTACAAAACCTATTCAATGAATAAAATTCACACATCGAATTAGTAGAAGATTTCATGAAAACGAACGTTGTTGGAAGGACTTGCACCTTCAGAGGAACAGCGTCTAGAAGCATCGCTAAGTAGGCAAAATTTAGATCAACGACCGTCTGAAGCACTCAGACGCATCAAACAACTGGCCGGGAACAATTTCCAGGATTGGATCATCGCTCTGAATCCGGAACATACCAGAGATCATCAGGATCGCCCTTGCAGCGCAACCTGAATCAATGAAGACAGAGGTGGTGGCCAGGACCGCGGACAAAACGCACTAAGCTATGTCGGTCAACACACCACAAGTTTCAGCCAACGCAATCCGACAGGCCACCAATTTAAACCAATCTAAGTTCAAGAGTAGAGACCAACGTGGTTTTACAGAGCGTTAGAGAGAACACTGGAGTTATGACGCAGTCACGCCGAAGCAGATCCAGTACACGTTTTACAAACTCCAACAGACGTGGAAGGACACCATCTCGTGTTCGCAGAAGATCGGGCTCCCGGTACGATTCAACAACCAATCAAAATGGCATGTGCTACTACCACATGACTTTCGGAACTGCCGCTTGGGAGTGTAGAGAGTCTTCCAAAAACGGCCAATCCACTTCACAATCTGTTCCGACGATCGACGATAAAAAAATGAATAGAGCCAGAGGTCCATACGGCTACGAACGAGACCACGTAAATTTACCGTCTTTTTATACGCAACAAACTCAACAATTTGTTATTTTTAGTCGACACGGGAGTAGACCTTTCAGTGATCCCATTCAAAAATAATGTATCACCAATATTTTACTAAAAATCAACTGACCTAGTCTTATCAGCTACCAACGGTACAATAATCCATACCTACGGAGCAAAACTCCTACAGGTAGACATCGGACTAAAATGTTAATTCACTCACGCTTTCATACTAGCGCAAGTGATGGCACTGACTTTCTCAGTAAATTTGGCCTCTAAGTCAATCTGAAAATAAAACGGCTGATTAATTCAACTACCCACCTGTCAATCAATGCCACAATGGAATGGTTAACGTAGATACGCCCACTCTCATTCATTTCACGATGGATAACGATTACGGTCTGCTACCAAAGAAGTATCCTTCCCTAACAGCTGAATCGAACTACAATTTGCCGGTTAAACATAACGTGGTACATCACATTGTTACCACTGGTCACTTGACTGTGTCAAGACCATACACACTAAGTCCTGTTCGTCAAAAAGCTACGTTCACAGAATTTCAACAGATAGTTGAACTTGGAATTTGTCGTATTTCTTCCTCTTCTGTATCTTGTCCGCTTCACATGGTTCGAAAGAAAGATCTCGACTGGAGTCCATGTGGAGATTATTGCAGGTTAAACGCGGTTCTTAAATTGACCTTATCATAGAGTTTATCATCTCATTCCTGTCGCAAATGAATATATCCACAAAACGGTTAATACAACTCCATTTGACCTCTTCGAATTTAGTCGAATGCCATTTGACTTGATGTCATAAAACTTCGTATTCGTCTATATTGACGATATCTTAGTGACATCGATAAACGAGGAACCACACAAACTCCATCTGGAACAACTCTTCCAGAAATTTAGCGAGTTTGGTGTTCATATAAAAAGCTCAAAATGCGTTTTTGGCGTAAATACTCTCGAGTTCCTCAGCTACTGCTTTATCAAGATCGAATTAATGCCATCTTGGAATTCCCAGCATCAACATCAATCAAACGTATTCAGCAGTTCGTCGGTATGATAAATTATTATCACCGATTTATACCGAAATTAGTTGAAACACTAGCGCCAAGTGATACACACTGTCATACGTACTGAAAAAGCTTAAAGCTCCTAAATCTTTCACTTGGCCGAACGGATGCCAACTAGCATTCACCAAGCTAAAAACCGACTACGGATGCATCGAACATTGCTGTCGTAGCAGTGTAAGAACAACGTAACAATGTTTGTTGGGAACCATTGGGATTCTTTTCGAAGAAACATTCAGACGCTGAAATTAAGTATTCTGCTTTTGATCGAGAGCTACTCGCAAACTACCTAGCTATAAAACACTTCAGGTATTTTGTCGAAGATCGCGACTTCACAATTTACACCGACAACAAGCCTCTCACACGCGCAATACAATCTAAAATGGAACGAAATCCTAGGCAATCACGCCACTTGGATTTCATAAGTCAATCACTACTGGTCACAAGGTCCCAGTGATTCACCTGATATTTAGTGTCACTGAGTATAAGCAATATTTTTTCTAAATCTTCTCCATTACATCACCATTACATCAGTCAATCACTACTGGTCACAAGGTCCCAGTGATTCACCTGATATTTAGTGTCACTGAGTATAAGCAATATTTTTTCTAAATCTTCTCCATTACATCACCTAATTCTAGCATTACACGTGCAGCACTAATTTCGAGACACTTGTTTCTAACCTTATGTTGATAAACCAAATCATGATAATGCCTTTATTCTACATTTCCATAATCTTCATAAAAACACCTTCATATATCAATGATTTAAAGTCAACAATTAATTAAGGCTCCTGTTTCGGTTTTTCCATAATATATCAAAAAACAGTCTTCATTAAAAACTGATTTTATATCAACTGTTATTAACATCTGTTCATTGTATCTCAAGTTACTTAAACAGAAATAATACTAATAATAAAAAAAACAAGTAGACAAATCTCTCATCATAATTCTTTTACAAAATTAAACAAACATAAAAAAATTCTCCTGTTCCATATCCACTTCTGTATTCCTCATTGTTATCATTTTTAAATTTAAGGTAATAAATTCCATCTCATTAGAAGACAGAGCCATGAAGCAAAAAATAAAAATAGAATTATTTTGGTTGTTTTTTTATTACCAGCAAAATCAATTGTTTCCTTCATTTTATTAGACTGTTTTTCCACTTTTATTCGTCTTCTTCAATGTAACATCGGTGCGATAAGATTAGTTTACTTTTGACTGTAAGTACGTTACGAGTTGTGTATAAATATTTATAAATTTCAATTATTACCACATTCTGTATACGTTTCTTCTTGATTCGTTTTTCATAGGGTTGCCATTGAAGATTGTTGTTGTTGCTTAAACATATTGTAACAATATTTGATATTCAATTGAAACAAGTGTAAGAAAGTGTATTTTTATAAGGAGGAAACTTGAGATAACAGAGATGTGTGAATAAAAGATTGTTATTTGTTTTAAAATTAGAAACATAAATATTAATCTCAAATGAGCATAGAAAACGATGTCTAACAGATTTATTGAAGCTGGATTCCATGATAAGTCGAGAAAAATCTACCAATTGTCCATTTATGCTTTCTATTCACGGGAGCTAGCATATCGCTTAACCCTTCGGACATGGATTTGGTTCTGATTACAAATATTTCTTTTGTTACTTTAATTTAATTTTGACTCTATAAATAGGTTTAATTATAATAATTAACAAATCATTACTTTTGTAATCTCTTAAACCAAACCTCATCCTTTTTTGTCTATAAAAAACTTCTTTTTTCAATGATTGTCTCTCTGTTTTCAAACAGATCATTGTTTCCATTGAATTAAGTATCTAATTTTTATTTTATTTGGTTTCATTAAATCATTGCCCTCATTTTATGTCAAATTAACTTTTTCATTTAATTCAAATTATCATTGTTATCCTTTTGAATACTCACGTTACACGTACAGAGTGAGTTTGTCGAAATCTAGTTTGAATTGATTGTTTGAAAAATTTGAAAAATAAATATAATTTTATTGCTTGTTCGATAAATAGGTTGTGGTGCACAAAAAACTATTTGAATTCAATTGATTACACCAAACTATATAAACGTAATCCAATAAAACTAATTTATTTTAATGTATTTTAATAATGAGATGTGACGTTGTGTCAATATATGTAATTTTGGTTAATGCACAAACGTTTGACTATTTAACCAAAACCAATCAATTTTTTATCTATATTGTTCAATTTATTATAAAAACTTAGTGCTTTTGAGTAAGTTTAAAGTTTGATTTGAATAAATGATTGAAATAAATCATACTTGATACTAGTGTTATGTTTTCATGTTGAAATTTTTTGTTTTTATTTGAATTTTTGCTTAACACCAGGTAGTTTTCTGTTAAAGGTTAAGATACATTGATCTAATGACAATCTGATACATATTACGAGCATTGGATGAGGTACTGTGATTTTTTTGTTTTGGAAAAACAAAGTTTTTATAAATCCGTTTAGTATGCACCAACGATATCTGAGCTTTTGCTTGACTATTACCCCCTTAAATTACTTATTTCTTGTTTATTTCTTAGTTGTGGTTTCGAACATTACATAACAGGACGAACGGAAAAGGCCTTCGAAGTACATTCGTCCAGAGAACTATATAAATCAGCGTAAATTGTGTATAAACTCAAACCCAGGTAAAAAGTGCATCATGCTTTACTGACCGATATAAGTTATACAATTTCCAAAGTTAAAAGGGATAAACCATAACACTAGGTAACAAAGAACAAATAGAGGGAAACAAAAATCTACTGACGCATGTGTTTTAACGAAAAATTTCAAGCTTTTTCGATCCGTTCCATGACTCACCTAACGATACCAATTGTAGATTACCGTTAAAATGCCCAAACCGAGATATTCTGTATGTAAAAGAGCTACGAAAGTTTTGTCTTTCACCCGTATGATATATCGCTGCCTATAAAATTACCAAAATTTCCTGTCTGTGTAAAGAAATTAATTCTTCTATTTTTTGACCTCCCATCCCCAATCAACAATAAACAATGAAAACAAAATATAATAAAACTACAACAAAAAACTGATGTTTTCTGTGTGCAACGAACGTACGATCATTTTGGTCTTACGCCATCAAGAAATACCATTAAAATACCACAAGCAATAAAATTACACTAAAACAAAACAACAAAAATTGTAAACTGAGTAATCGACATATTGCTGATATCACAAATAAAATTTAAAATTTATTTGAACAAATTTAAAAAACATAAAAAAAATGTTTCCTAAAATTTAAAAAAAAAATCAAAACATATTTCTGAATTACTAAAATTATATTGAAAATTCCAAAAAAACTCAAATATTTCAAATATTTCTAAAATTCTAAAAAATTTAGAAAACTAATATTTAAAAAATCTTGTTTTCAACATTCTAAAAAATCGGAAAATCTTTAATTATTTCCAAAATTTCAAAACAGTTTCTTCTAAAAAAAAATTTTTTCAAAAAGTTCAATAAAACTTATTTTTAAAATTCTAAAAAGTTCAATAAAATTTACTTCCAAAATTGTAAAAATGCAAAAATACATTAGAAATTTCCAAAAATTTCGAATTCTTCTAGAACAAATTACTTTCAAAATTCAAAAAAAAATTATTTCCAGTATTTTAAAAAATTCAAAAAACTTATTTTCATAATTTCACATAAATTCAAAAAAATCTTATCTCAAAATTTCTAAAAAAATCAAACCAAACTATTTCCGAAATCCAAGAAAAATTCAGGAAAAGCTTCACTGAAAGTCAGTCAGTTATCTCAACCTCACCGTGCGGGCAGATATGACGAATAGAACTACGAAATTGTTCAACAACTGTACAATTATAGAACGATGTAATTGAGACAATCACACGTAATATTTATGTGAAAATAAAATACATATTGGTAACACTTTATACTTCAAATAAACGTCATACCGATGTCAGGAAAATGTTAACGTGTACTTGTCCTAAATACAAGGTGCCATGTCCTCCCAGAACGTTGGCGACTAGAATTTCCAATTTTACTTTATTTACTGCAGCGCGAAATAATGCTGGAGTATTGCGAAATAATGCTGGATGACCCTCAATTTTTTCTTGGATAATGATGTGTAATAGTTTGTATTTTTCATTACATGTCCAAAATACTCCAATTTACGTTGTTTTATAGTATTGATTACCTCGAGTTGTTTCTCTATTTGAGTTAAGACTTCTACATTTATTTGGCGCTCTATTCAAAATATTTTTAGCATTCTTCTATAAGCCCGCATTTCAAAGGTCTCAATTCTTTTACACATAGCATCAGTTAATGTCCATGCTTCCATTCCATATAGAAGAATACTTAACACATAACAACGGAGTTACCTTAATCGAAGTGTTAATTTCAGGTCTCGTGATGTCAACACTTTTTTCATTTCCTTTTTTTTTTTTTTTTTTTGTATGGGAAGTTAGGCATGTTTAGTGTTAATATAATTAATTATACATTAACGTCTCTGAATATCCGAAGATACCATGCCAACTAGGGATTATAATCAATTGAGAATTAAGTTTCTTTTAGAAATTTATGAACGCCGACTTTGAACTTTTGCGGGTTAAAGTTATCAGGGAAAACCCACGAAGGTAATGAGTTCCAGAGATGGGAGACTCTGTTGAAAAAGTCGCGCTGGAAGGCTACAGTTCTACATCTAATTATTTGAACCGTAAAAGGATGGGCCGCTACCGATGCTCTGGTACGACGCGATAGGTTTGCAGACTTAGGTAAAATCGATTTGATCTCTTCAGAAACCCGTTCATCCATGAAATATTTGTAGAAAATTGTCAAATCAGCAACATTTCTTCTATGCTGCAAGGAATCAAGGTCATTGGTAAGATTTGAATTACCAATCAATTTGACTGCTCTCCGCTGTACAGAATCAAGACACTTCAAACTACATAAGTATGCTCCACCCCATATGTGAGAACAATATTCCATACAGGGACGTATAAAAGATTTGTATATTAAAAGAAGCTGTTCGCTACTGAAAAACTTACGACATCGTCCCAAAAACCCCAATTTTTAAACAGCGCTTTTTGCTAGGGTAAAAATATGAGAAATCCATTTCATATTATTTTCAACCTCAACTCCTAGAAGTTTCACGGACTCTTTCTCTATCAAAACGTTGGAATCGAACTTCAATGGAAAAGGGTTAGGTGTTGATAATCTTGAAAAATGGCAAACTTGTGTTTTGGACGTATTGAATTCAACACTGTTAGTAACACCCCAATCAAAGATAGTTTTAAGATCAACGTTTAATGAATCTATCAAATTTGATCTACAGTTATTAAGCGCTAAAGGCGAATACGATCTAGGTGCAACATGAGATGCATGAAGAGTGCTATCATCAGCAAAACTATGGATAGGATTAATTGTTGAAACCAACAAGTCATTAATATAGATAAGAAAAAGAGTTGGGGACAAAGCGGAACCTTGAGGAACGCCTGCATTAGTCGAAAATACATCCGATGAAATACCGTCAACATTGATTCGAAATTTTCGCTCAGATATAAAGCTTTGTATCCAGGAAATTAGTGGCTCATCTAAACCATAACATCTCAACTTGCATATAAGATTTTTGTGCCAAACTTTGTCAAATGCTTTGGAAATATCAAGAGCAACACCGAAAGTCTCACCAAAGTTTTCAAGGGATCTGTTCCAAAGATGAGTAACAAACGAAAGCAAATCTCCTGTTGCTCTTCCTTTTCGGAAGCCGTATTGTCTTTCATTAACTAATTTGGAAGACTCTAAGAAGCTCATTAAATTAAAATTTATATATTTCTCAAAAACTTTAGACACTACTGACAAAATTGAAATGGGTCTGTAATTGGATGGGTCAGTTTTGCTACCCTTTTTTGCTACTGGCTGTACACTAGCAATTTTCCATATTACAGGAAAAATCCCTTTCTTATAAGACAAATAAAATATTTTAGTGAGGATAGGTGCTAGCTCCCTAGCAAACGTTTTAAGTATAATTGGAGGAATATTATCAGGCCCAGATGCCTTGTTGGTATTAATTTGTAAAAGCATTTTTCGAATAATGTTTTTACGAAAAATTATTCGCTTAATTTTGAGCGATGCTTTAGGAATAGGTCTAGGTTGGAAATTGGGTTCGACACAGGTAGAATTTATAGAAAAAATATGTCCTAGCAAATTAGCCTTTTCTTTTGGGTCAATAATAGGTATATCTCTATCAATAAGAGGAGGAAGAGAAGATTTACAGAACTTGCCTTGGATAGTCTTAGCGGCTTTAAAGAAGTTACGCGATCCAGTTGGGTGCTCAGCAAATTTAGAAGCTTTTTTCAAGTTAAATAGATTTTTCTCTCCGTCTATTAGTTTCCTACATAAATTCCTCTCTTTTCGATACTCTCTAAGGTTTTCATTAGTTTTGTTTTGGAAAAACTTTCGAAAAGCCTTTTTTTTAGCTTTAATTGCTTTTTTGCATTTACTCGAAAACCAAAGGTCAACCTTCGGAATGATCAATTTATTAGGAATAAATCTACGCATGCCTTCACCTATAATTTCAGAAAAATTAATAGCAGCAATGTTTGGATCTTGGCCAGTAAGACAACTATGTTTCCAAGGAAAGCGTTTGAAGAAGATTTTAAGTCCTTGCCAATCCGCCGCTTTATAATCCCAAACAAGACGGGGATTCGCTTTAAATTGTTTAAATTGTGAATTTGTATATTTAATTTAGTGGAGATCAAATTATGATCTGACCCACCTAAAGGCTCCGATACTTTAAATTGTACTAAGCATGGATCATTTGTCAAAAATAAGTCAAGTAAGTTGCTACTTTGTCCAGGAATGTCAGGAACTCTGGTAGGCTGGTCTATTATCTGAGTAAAATTATGATAAAGAGCAAAGAGCTCAGCCTGTTTACCTATCTCATCAGTAGAGGAGCTGTGTATGAGCCATCCTTTATTATGAACATTAAAGTCCCCTAGAAGAATAAACTTAGCATTAGGATACTGAGCTAACCTATCTATCTTTTCAGACAGATCATGAAATAAATTAATGTTCTCAGGTGAATTAGGAGAACGATACAATCCAAAAACAAACAAAGTTTGATTAGGGCAACAAATTTTTAAAGATACCATATTATGGTGTTTAGTGTTTAATTCAAATTTTTTAATCCTCACATATGGAATAGAATTTCGAACATAAGCGCAAACACCATGTTTGTTATAGAATGAAGATTCTAGATCATAATTAGGACTAATATATTTACCATTATCTAATGTTACGGCTCTCCCACTGATAATCGTTTCTGTTAAAAAAAAAATATCAGGACGGCAACGTTCAAGATATTGGTGGACCGAGTTGAGATTAATGTTCAAACCTCTTATGTTTGTAAAATTGATTGATAATTCAGACATTTTAACTCAACGTTTATAAACCTTAATAAACCTTAAACCTTAAAGAAAAGCCTTAATTGCATTCAATATAAAAACAAAATCCAAACTGACAAATCAACAGCCCGGAAACTTGAATCTAAGTCTAAGTTCCAGCTGCCAAATCGACAATCTAAACTCTGAAATCGCAATTGAACTGTGAAATCATAATAGAAATTGAAACAATAAAAGGTAAATAATCAACAGAAAACGCCAAAACTGATAAATGTTTTTAGAATAATTGAAGGAATACAATCTGGCCCAGATGCTTTGTTGGATCCCCAACAAAAACTTAGATCTATTATATCACCAAAAGGAAAAATTGTTCATGCAGTTGGGCTTGTTACTAGGACTAATTTTACTGCCTGAATATTAATCCAAGTACCTAACAAACACACAGAAACATAAAAATAAATAAATTTATAATAATAATAATAATAAAAATTTTCTTATCTGAAAAATTTAGATTCCAATTTTACTTGTTATTGATATTGGTTTTTCTAAGTTTTCTTAAATTTTTCCTCATTTAATTCCTTATCCAAAAAACAACATCAATATTTATTTCCAAAAAATTAATATTTAGCAGATTTGATAGTTTTTCAGTAGATAGATTTAATAGATGAAACTTTTTGTTGAAAATCTAAAAACTTACCCAAAACAGAAAAAAAGAAAAAGTAATTAGTAATTATATTAACTGTAAATAGGGGTAAATTTATGAAAAGTTTCATAACACAGAAAATTAAATAAAAGTATAAAAAATTAATAGAAAATTCAATGAAAAAATTTAATTTAAATTTATTTGTAAGAAAATGACACAAAAAAAACAACGTCTTGATTCAACGATTGCTTTGACTATTTTTTTACTTCGTGGCTGTTCTATTCTGTATCTGATTTCTTGTCCGTTTTCACACGATTCATTTAAGTAACATCCTAAATATCTAAAGTGATGTACCTTCACCACAACTTCATTACCGTACCTTCACCACAACTTCATTAGCCATCAATGACTGATTGATACTATTTGAATTTTTGCTGAATAATAACCATTTTGTTTTCTTGACGTTCAGCTTCATCCCCATATTGTTTCCATATATTATAACCGTATCTAACAATATATGCAGGTCGTGCATGCTTGTTGCTATCAAAACCGTATCATCAGCATATCTAATATTGTTGACTACGACTCTATTAACAATTAGTCCAGAATCAATTTGCTCCAGGGCCTCATTATTAATATGCTCCGAATTTAAATTAAACAATAAAGGTGAAAGTACAAAACCCTGTCTTACACCTCTCAATATATGTATTTTATCTGTTGCATCATATTCTACACGAACTGCAACAGTCTGATTCCAATATAAGTTTGCTATGATGAGTACGTCATTTTTATCCAGCCCCAGATCGAACAAAATTTTTAACAATATTTCGTGTCTGACCCTGTCAAATGCTTTCTCATAATCAATGAAACAGACATACAAACTTTAAATCATATCCCGGCACTTTTGAGTTAGAATTTGCATACTGAATAGTGCCTCGCATGTTCCGAAACCGTTTCTGAACCGAAATTGTGTCTTACCCATCTTTTCTTCACATTTTGCATATATTCTTTTATGATTGATCTTCAAGAATAATTTGAGAACATGATTCATTAAACTAATTATTCTATGATCGCTACATGTTTTTGATCTTGATTTCTTAGGTATTGTTATGAAAATAGATTATAACCAATCCAAAGGCAAATTTCCTGTTTTATAAATTAAGTTAAATAAATCAAGTAATTCCGATAAAGCCCTTCCGTTCTCTAATAATTTTAGCACTTCCACATTAATTTGATCTGGTTCAGCACCTGTACCACTTTTTAGCTGCCTTATGGCATATTCTACTTCGTCTTTTGTGATATCTGGACCCTCCTCCATTCGTATGTCTGGAATTTCAGGTCTTACATCGTTAAATTAAGCTTCCACATATATTTTTCATTCATTTAACTGTTCTTCTATGCTTAAACTTTTACCATTTTTGTCACACAGATAACTAATATGGCCGCTTTTATACATACCCGCAGCCTGTTTAACTTTTTTATGCATATTAAATGAGTCATGTAATCCATTTAGCCTTTCTATATCATTACATTCATTTGTTAGCTATTGTTCTTTTGCTTGTCTTATATGTCTCCGTATTACTTTTTGCATTTCTATGTACTTTTGGGTGTCAGTTCTCTTATAAATACGACGTTGATCCATAAGGGTCAATATTTCATCTGTCATCTACGATTTTTGTTTTGCAACCAATGATCGTTTTAGATTTGTTTGCGCAGTTGATGTTATTGCATTTTTAAGTGCGTTCTAATAAGACTCAACATTTTCAGGCTCTAAAAGCTCCAGATGAGCAAGTTTGTTATTAAGCTCGTTTTGTGTCGTATTCTTAACATCGAAATTTTGTAATTTTTTTACATCAATACGGAATTTCGATATCGCTTTCTTGCACTTCTTGAGTCTTAAATTCAATGTCGCTACAAGAAGGCTATGATCTGTAAATACATCCGCACCAGGATATGTTTTAACGCTTTTTATCACATTTCTGTAGTGTCTTTTAACCCTTATATAATCGATTTGATTTCTTACATTTCTATCTGCGTTGGAAATCCATATATATAACCTTTTTAGATGTAATTTATACTTGTTTGAAATTGTTTTAAAATAATTTTTCTTTGTTTAAATAATGATCTGCCAACTTCGAGATGACGTTGTCATTACTTCAGTTTCTTTTTCAGTTATTTTTAAAATTCTTAAAAAACTCAGTTCAACACAAAAAATTCGATATAAAAAAAAGTTTTATTGAACTATAATTATTTTAATAAAATTACGATTATTCTTCATCCGCTACACAATAGTCTAATAACACCCTAACAAACTATTCTTTAACGACATCATAACGACAGTAGGAAAAAATACTAAATGAGCTTAGCGATGTAAAGCATCTACGATGCCACGGACCCATGGCCTGACTAAACATTTAGGTAAAATTTTGAAATTTTTCTCTGGATTGTAATATTTGTGTCAAACAGAAGTAAAAATGGCAAAAAATCTTATACTTATTGATGAATGTGGGTTTTTTAGGATATTCCACCTCTATGGTCTCGAGACTAAAACTTCAATTTTTCTTTTAAGAAAACATATACAACTTTGAAATCAAAGGCTTGTTTGGTCAATTATTGTCACATATGTATATATATTAATCAACATTGATGAAAAACGTGTTCTAGACAGAGTTGTGAAAACTTGACCATTTTTGATTTTACTGAAACTTGGCATATAAGTAGTATGGACCAAATAAAAATACAGCTTATTTTAAAAGTTTTTTAAAGTGCATAGTTTGAGCACAGGGCGCACCCCAACATGCATGAAAAATGAAAATTCTGCCAATCCGATGTAACTTTGAAATTAAATTGCTCAAGAACGGCTATACTGATTTCAACAAACTTTTTTTTGTTTGATAGATGATTAGTTAGTCGTTTGAAAAAAATTAATTTATTGTTTTTACAATTAATTTTTAAATAAAAATATTAAAAAAACTTTTTTAAAGATGGCGCTGGGGTCGAAGATCAATTGGAATTTAATTAATTTTTTTTCTGAAAAAAATTCTATCGTTACTCTAAAATATATCAAATTTACAAGGGGCTTTAATTCTTGTTCTTGAGATATTTAATTATAAAGATTTTTAGTACGACTGAAATTCGAATTTTTCTTCATTTTTTCAAACAACTTCCATTAACAAAAAATTTTAAAATCAATTAAATTTTAACCTTTTTTTTTATATATAGTTCTAACCTACCTTTAAAATATATCAAGTTTAAAAAGAGGCGTTAATTCGTGTTCTTGAGATATTTAATTTTAAAGATTTTTAGTCCGATTAAAATTCTAATTGTTCATTATTTTCTTTAACTTCAGTGGTTAAAATTTTTTGATGATAAAAATTGTTCGAAAAAATAATGAACAATTAGAACTTTAGACGAACTAAAAATCTTTAAAATTATGTATTTCAAGAACACGAATTAATGGCTCTTTGTAAATTTGATATATTTTAAAGTAAGGTTAGAACTATATTTAAAAAAAAAAAAGTTAAAATTTAATTGATTTTAAAATTTTTTGTTAATGGAAGGTGTTTGAAAAAATGAAGAAAAATTCGCATTTCAGTCGTACTAAAAATCTTTAAAATTAAATATCTCAAGAACAAGAATTATGGCCGCCTCCTTGTTTATCTGATATATTTTAGAGTAAGAATAGAACTATTTTCAGAAAAAAAAAATAATTTAATTCCAATTGATCTTCGACCCTAGCGCTATCTTTAAAAACGTTTTTTTAATATTTTTATTTAAAAATTAATTGTAAAAACAATAAATTAATTTTTTTCAAACGACTAACTAATCATCTATCAAACAAAAAAAAGTTTGTTGAAATCGGTATAGCCGTTCTTGAGCAATTTAATTTCAAAGTTACATCGGATTGGCAGAATTTTCATTTTTCATGCATGTTGGGGTGCATCCTATGCTCAAACTATGCATTTTAAAAAAATTTTTAAATAAGTCGTATTTTTTATTTTGTCCATACTACTTATATGCCAAGTTTCAGGAAAATTAAAAATTGTCAAGCTTAAATCTCGCATTTTGCACCTGCGTAGATCAAGTTTTTCATCCATTATGAGAATTTAATTTTTTTTATGTGTTTCGGATAAACTCGAATTTCCTTCAGTCCCATGTTCGAATCCATTGGCAGACATGTTATCAATTACGCCACCGAGGTGATGTGAATATTTCGAGGTTGAAACTTCAGCATCACTTATAATATATTAACTTAAGTTCAATTTCTCTACTGTCCCTATTATGGAAACATTTTTACATTATATGAGGATTTCTGCATCTAGACAGACATCACAAGAGTCTTTAGTCATTATTGATTGTTTCCAATCAAAAGATAAGACAAAACAAAATTATGAGAACTTGAATTTTGTTTTTGGACTTACTTACTTTAGTTTAATTGCTCAAAAAAATCCCTCAAAAAATTTAAATTCCCATAATTACTTCGGTCTGAAAGACCTAAGTATTACATTCATGAGCTAAAAGTAAAATTCTTACTCCCACTTTTTTTGGCATTTCTCGACGTTTTAGGACCTACTGATTCTAAACAAGCAAAAAAAAATGTATGTCTGTCTACCGGCCGCCCGGAAGTCACAACCTACGAAATATAGAAAACCGTTGAACGGATTTCAAAAATTTTTTTCTTCTAAAAATAGGTTTACTCAATGGGAAGAACCGAAGGGACGATGTGTTCGATATCTGTACCGGAAGTGTTTCAAAAAATCGTCAAGTGTCTCAAACAAGGAAATTTGCATATTTTTGGGTTAAAAACTTTCATTTTTAGTGATTACGAGTAGGAACATTGAATTTGGAGAAATCATGATGGTAGGGATTGGTATGTGAGACCAAAAACTAGATTATTGCATTATAAGTTTGTCAAAAAATGTTGTCAAATGTGTGAAAAGAAAGATTTTTATTTATTTTTTTACCCAATTTTTTAGAAAAAAATAAAATTAATTATTTGTTTGACCTGAAATTTTATTATTATTATAGAGAATTATGGCATTCTAAGTTTGTCAAAAAAATATTGTCAAGTGTGTCAAAAAACGATTTCATTTATTTTTTTTAGATAATTTTTTGGAACAAAATTTAGCTGTTTGCTTACGTAAATATAAATGAACATTGAACATGGAAATTTTTGAATTTGTTATAGTTTTTGAAATATTTTTGGAATTTTGAATAAGTATCAATTTTTGATTTAGTAAGAATTTTTGTAATATTTTTAGAATTATAAAAAATTTTAAATTTTTGATTTTATTATAATTTTTATAATTTTGGAAAAAGTTTTTAAATTTTTGATATTGTTATAATTTTTGCAATATTTTTAGAGTTTTGGAAAAAGATTGAATTTTAGAATTTTTAAGAACTTTTTGAATATTATTAGGATTTAGAAAATGTTTAAATATTTGATTTTATTCTAATTTTTGGAATATTTTTAAAATTTTGAAAAAAAAAATTTTTGAATTTTATATATATTTTTAGTATTTTGAAAAAAGTTTCAATATTTGATTTTGTAGAATTTTTGGAATATTTTTAGAATTTTGAAAAATTTTAAATTTTTGATTTTATTATAATTTTTATAATTTTGGAAAAAGTTTCCATTTTGTTATTGTTATGATTTTTGGAATATTTTTAGAATTTTGGAAAAAAAAGTTTGTATTTTGAATTTCTAGGAATTTTTGGAATATTTTTAGGATTTTGAAAAAGTTTAAGTTTTTGATTTTATTCTAATTTTTGGAATGTTCTTAGAATTAAAAAAAAAAAAAGAATTTTTACTTTTATATATATTTTTAGAATTTTGAAAAAAGTTTCAATTTTTGATTTTGTAAGAATTTTTGGAATATTTTTAGAATTTTGAAAAATTTTAAATTTTTTATTTTATTATAATTTTTATAATTTTGGAAAAAGTTATAATTTTTGATTTTGTTATAATTTATGCAATATTTTTTGAATATTTGAAAAAAGTTTTAATCTTTAATTTTGTAATAATTTTTGAAATATTTTTAGAAATTTGTTTGAAAAAAGTTTGAATTTTTGATTTTATTTAATTCTTACAATATTTTTGGCTGATTGTATCATCTTTTCACTAAATTATGTTAATATATGATCTGTTATAATTTTCCGACTACGTATTTATTTTACTACGGTCTGAAAAAGACCTAAGTATAACATTCATGAGCTCAAAGTGAAATTCTTACCCCCACTTTTTTTGACATTTCTCGACGTTTTAGGACCTCCTGATTCTAAAAAAGCAAAAAAAAAAAATGTATGTCTGTCTGCCGGCCGGCTGGCCGGCCGTCATTACCTACGCTGCAGGGAAAACCGCTGGAGGGATTTCAAAAATGTTTTTTTCTAAAAATAGGTATACTCAAGGGACAGGTCCGAAAGGACGCTGTGTTTGATAACTGTACCGGAAGTGTGTTAAAAAAATCATTATGTGTGTCAAAAATAGCATATTTTCATATTTTTGGCTTAAAAAACGTTCATTTTAAGTGATTATGAGTAGGAACATTAAATTTGGAGAAATTTTGATGGTCGGGATTGGTATGTGAGATCAAAAACTAGATTATTGCATTAAAAGTTTGTCAAAAAAAAGTTGTCAAGTGTGTCAAAAGAAAGATTTTTATTTATTTTTTTACCTAATTTTTTGGAAAAAAAATAAAATTAATTGTTTGTTTGAAATGAAATTTTATTATTAATATTGAGAATTATGGCATTAAAGTTTGTCAAAAAATGTTGTCAAGTGTGTCAAAAGAGAGGTTTTTATTTATTTTTTACCCAATTTTTTTAGAAAAAAATAAAATTTATAGTTCGTATGACATGATATTTTATTATTATTAAAGAGAATTATGGTATTATAAGTTTGTCAAAAAATAATGTCAAGTGTGTCAAAAAATGATTTCATTTAATTTTTTAGCCAATTTTTTGGGAAAAAAAATGTAGCTGTTTTTATGACGTAAATGTAATTTGAAATGAAATTGGACATGGAAATTTTTGAATTTGTTATAGTTTTTGAAATATTTTTGGAATTTTGAAAAAGTTTGTATTTTTGATTTTGTAATAATTTTTGCAATATTTTTAGAATTTCGGACAAAAGTTTTAATTTTTAATTTTTTTTGAAATATTTTTAGTATTATGAAAAATTTTTAATTTTTGATATTATTATAATTTTTGGAATTTTGAAAAAAGTTTCAATTTTTGATTTTGTAATAATTTTTGCAATATTTTTAGAATTTTGGAAAAAGTTTGAATTTTTAAGAATTTTTGAAATATTATTGGAATTTAGAAAATATTTAAATATTTGATTTTATTCTAATATTTGAAATATTTTTGGAATTTTGAAAAAGTTTGATTTTATTTAATTTAACAATATTTTTGGAATTTTGATTATAATTTGCCGGCAACGTCAATTCGTGTTAGTTTTGTAATATCTTTATAAACAGAGATAAAAAATACTTGTACTTTAACAAAGAGTTATGTTTGATATACATCGCTGCCCAAAACTAAAAACCATGTCCTCATAAAAGTATTTTGCCGAAAACTATATACAAATCCTTAACCCAGACCGAAGTCTTGATATCTCAGAGCTGTGAGATTTCGGCCCCTCCATATTTTTCTCTATATAATATGCTCTATTTTGAAAATTGAGATGCTTTGCCGAGATCAACCTCTTAGAACTTGGTTTGCTATTCATACGGTTTTTATCAAAAGCTGTGTAAGATGCGTCTCTTAAAAAATGCATCCCTTTACATGTGATGATTACTCCCAACCTTACAACAAAGATTACTATTATGGAATTATTCCAAAAGAAATTGCAAAGACATTTATTACAGTTCGTAAATAAAGGAATCGATGACAGCGTTTTATCGACCTTATTTGTATTTAACTGAAGCCACGGATATATACTGCATAAATAAGTCGATATTGTTTATTGTTACATAAATCTACTTAAACGATTTTTGAAAAAATTCATGAAATGTGCATTAATTGTGCAACATACAAAATCCCCGTGCTCAAAACTGTAAATAACACATATTTAATGCACATGATGTGCACCACACCACGCACATGTCGTAAAACGCCTATGCACATGTATGTACAGTTATTTAATTTTAATGCTAACCATTTATTTAATGTTAATAATAATAAACAAAAGAATGAAAGAATAGAAGCAAAAAAAACATTTTAACATTTAAAAAAATGTTTAACAAATGAAGCATACAAAAAGCAAATGGGCACTTTGATTAATTAGTTTTAGTGATTTAAAAAATTATTATATCGTTTTTATATGCCTTGTCTCATGTCGGTTTACCGGAATTTAATTTTTTTTATAATTATAATGTTCTAATGATGGAAAATTAAAATTAATTTTTTTGTATGTAAGTCAAATATTTAGATGTTTTGTTTTCTGATTTTTTTTTCTTTTAAATTGAATAAAGAACACCAGCGAAGATTAAACTTCGTCCTAAGGACTTTCCAAAGATCAAACAACAAGATAGGAAGGGGTTCATTTGCATTGACCTACAGCGACATGCCCTTCTCATTGATCTGCCGGTGTGGAAGTTATGGGTACCAGAACCTACGACTAGCGACGTGGTCAGGAAAACATGAGAACAACATAGTTGCTCATGGGGCTGTTAAAAAAAATCAGAGTGAATGCCGGCGGTATGACTTCTGGCCTAGGATAAACACGACTATGTCGTCTATTGTAAAACCTGTAAAAAGACTTAATGGTCGAACTGAATGCCCATGGCAGCGAGCATACATTGACTTTTTAGGTCCATATCTACAATTTTAATTTGGTAACACTATACAATAGTGTTTGTCTTGGACCATTTTACAAAAAAAACCATATTAAATCCACTTACGAGCTTACAAACATCAAAGGTGATTTTGTAGCGGAAAACGAGTCTTTTATTTGCTTGGGGTTCCTGAACACTTACACTGCAATAACAGTAAACAGCTTACGGGTCGGTTATTTCAAGGCGTGCGTAAATCGGTCCATTATACTTGCAAACCAAGCCTGCTTGAAAAATGACCATTTGAGATTCTCATTTGGGTTAAATAGCGTATGTTTTTCATTGTGCTATGCATGGTTCGGCACAGTTTTCACCATACTTCTTTTTATTTGATCAACATGCGATGGCAGATAGGAATCCTTATCGCTTCCTAGGAGATCTTCATGGCTTGAATGAGACTGAAATCGGTCCTTCATCACATGTGGACACACTGCCGATTTGACAATTTTCTATCACTTCCCAATTTCTTTTTGGTCTCATTATTACCTTTATCTTAGAGGGACGTCCCATATTAATACCAACCCTCACAAAAAAGTGTGAAAACGGGCTCCTTCCAACCCTTCTATCAACATTCTTACTATCCATCGGTGGGGCAGACCAGCGATGTGAATGCTTCCGGCACCGTCGGCAGCATTTTGGAAGGTTCTTTCTATTGACAACATCGGGGTCGTTTCTCGGAGGATGGTCCATACTGTTGTTTTTAAAAAACTGAGCAGTGGCTACTCCATTGACCTGATCCCTGATCGGATTGTCCCTCATCGCAACAATAGTATTTAAGGTCTCTGTTAAAGTACCATCCTCTTAGAAACCAACAACATGTTGCTGTTTGTTTTTTTAAAGTGTGAGAGAGTTAATAAACGAAAGATTTTGTTTTTTGTTTTTCCGTCATCGTCATTTCAAATAAATTATTTATCATGACAGTTTTCATCACCAAAATATCTAAAACCGCTAACAATTTTTTTATATCAAAATATTTCAATAAATGCATTTATTAAAACTAATAGTGGCTGCCAAAATTTAATTTCTGTAAATATAATAACTAAACTTTTCCATAGGCTTACTTTCAAAATTCATAAAATCGTTGTGATATACTTGATATACTCATAATTGCGATAAATATTACCAATTAAATATTGAAATTAGAATAATTATAAAAAGTTTTGACATCGAAATAAAATGAAATTTTTATTCCAATAATTGGTTCAATTTTCATAAAAACTATTCGCTCTAATTTCTTTCCAATATTACTTTACAATAAAAATATATATTCATTCCAATTTAAACGTAAAAACTAATTTGATTTATGTGATCCTATCAAAAAACGATCATCCCAGTTTTTCTGTAGTTGTGCTTTTACTGTTTTTATTCGAATTTAAATAAATTGTGATTTAAATGTGAATGACAAATTAAAATCCAGTTTTATTGGATTTTGTAGAATAATTATAAAAAAAAACAGAAATTCAAATTATAGAATTTGATGATTTTTGTATAGTTTTAGACATTTGGTGCATTAATATATTTGAGTCATTGATAACCGGATATACATTTCTCATAAATATTGTCATTAAGAGCTTGTTAGTCCTGTAGTAAAGGTAGAGTCAATTAATCCTTAAGCTTAAAAGCTTTTGTTATCAAGGTGATAAGTTACCAAGGAGAACTCCTGATGATGTCCAATGTTGCAAGAAACATTCCGTAATTTTTTTTCTTCGCAACAAGTTTTTTTCAATATCTTACATACTTCAAAACAATTCTCCTAATGGATCAATAGAAAAAAAACTTTTTCAATTCGCTTTTCCAACCCAAAAATAATAACAAAATTGTTTGTTTCTCAAAGTTTTCCATATTTCTAAGACCGCTTTTACCAAAAATTCTTCCAATTTTAACTAAAACCATAAACTTATATTTTCTAAAGATCATTTCAAACATCATTTAAGTTTGCAATTGAAAACCTTAAAATAAAAAGTTATAACCATATAGAACACAAATTTTTGTATTATCTCATAACTTGTTATAAATTTTTTGAAAACAAAAATTGTTATGATAACTTTCATTTTATATATATTACAATTTTTTTTATAACAAATAATACACTATTATTCTTCATATGTCAATACAAGACAAAAGCTTCGAATGAGAAAGACATAAAAATATATCCCAAAATAATATTCTGCAAATGTAAAAACTCTGCTAACTAATATCAATAAAAATGGAAAAGAAACCATTTTTCTTAGTTTTACTTATAAAAAAGCATAAAAGTTTTTAAGAAAACTGGAGAAAGCTTTTGAGTTTTATAGTTTCTTAGGAAAAAATAAAAAAATTTGTTTGATTCAGAAAGATCATAGAAATGTCGAAATTGTATTGGAATATTTATAGAAAAATTAAAAGGTTTTAAGTTTGACACTTCTATTTCTTGCTTGATCATTGTGTTTGCTAATCTAAAAAAATTTTTACTGGGTTTTACATTTTGTATCTCTCAAAATCTAGATACCAGACGTGCAGGCGTTCTTAGTGTTGACACACACAAATTTTTAAACCTATTACTCATTCTTCAGCTGAAATCAAAACTGTTCGAAATAAACAAAGCTTCCTTCCAGTCCCTAAGTCAGCCCTTTGAAATTTCATCTTTTACTCCATATATTTTGGTATCGATTTTTCTATTTTTTTCAAACTATTTTCCATGTATTATTTGCCACTTTCTTGAAGCGTTTGAATTAATTCCTACAGATAATACAGAAGGAGAAGATGAATTGCTGCAGGGTGCAATACAAATGTTTCCGTCATTCTCATTAGTAAGATTAAGTTCAACACATTTGCTTAAGCATATAATTGATATTGGTTGTAACCTAAATATAAATAAATTTCTATCTATATTTGTAATAAATTTCTATCTATCTATATTTATAAATAAATATAGATAAATTTCCTTGAGAAAAAACGTCTAAATGAAAAATTGCGTTAATCGTAAATAAACCAGTTGTACCTGTTCCGTTTGGCTGCGTTTGAACTCTGAATCTTACAAACCTCAGACCATGCCCAAATTCATAAATCATGTGATCCCTCCACATTTAAAGTCATGTGTCTTCGTATATCTAGATGACCTTCTGATATTTTTCCATCTCATATTAGTTGCCAGGTGTCTAAGAATATCAAACGCACGTTCGATAGACTTGCGTTTAAAAACTTCCTTTTGTAACAGTAATGTTACAGATATGAATTCGAAACTTGAAAATTGTCTTAAACCCATTATCCTATTACTTTTGCACACTGTGTAGTTGCAATAACTTTCTATTAGTGTTGGTATAAATGTTGGTCTGACTGTATTTAAAAGACCTCATAGAGCTCCCTGTCTATTTTCTTTATGGAAACAAATCAACGAGCCTATTTGCATAGTGCTAAAAACTAATGATTTCATGTTTTTGGTTTTCGAGAAACAATTGTGTCAGACATTCTCGAGAAGTTGTTTCATTCGTTCAAGAATTTTCTTTCAGCGAATGTGGTTTTCCTCTTCCTTAAAAGTGTTTTATTTACAAACAATCGCTTCCGAGTGTATACCAAAGTGTCATCGCTGCAGTACGAGCGTTCCTAGTCAAAGACCATACTCGATGGCACGTGCTTTCTATTAAAATTGTTTGAGCTCTAGATACAAGTATAGGTTGTTACTCTTCATTCTTTTGATTACCTATGATTACTTACGGTTCATCTAGTCTAGATCTTTCCAGGATACGTTTTCAAATTAAAGAGCTGACCTTTTAATTATTTGCGCAAAATGTAGTTCGCTACAACTTCCGTGTTTGAAAATGCGTTTTTACTCGCGGTCACATCGTCTTTCATCAAAATTCCAGTTTGAGTATTGCCAGTAAAGTATCAAGTTGCACTAAAAGTTGGTAAAAGCAAAGTTCTTAATTTATTTGTAACACTTTTTCCAAAGGGGGCGTGATTTCACGACAACGATATACACTACTCGTAAAACACTACTTCAATGCATTTAACATTCTCTTTTGTTCAAGATGGCCCCTATCAATTTGTACACTGAAAAGTACAAAGTTGTTTACTATTTTTTGCATGTGCCGTCCTGTGCCTTAGTAAGCTACTTCAATCAAAAGGAGAATGAGAAGCTTGATCTCAAGTTTTGCACTCGAGCTCTTGCTCGCTTTTTTGGTTACTGAGACCTCTTCCTTGCATCTTGTTCTGTAATAGCCGTGTTGTACTGCACGAATAGTTTTTTTCTGTTCGGTTTTTTAATATTTCTGGACCGTTTCCTTTTGGACGGTTGTATTATTGAAGTGAGGAATTAATTAAAATGCCTGAGTATTTTTGACTTTGTTCATGTAACGAAACTTTACAAGCTCTATTTAGAGTCTTCAGAAATTTCCAGAACATCATAATGTTTATTCAATGCACGGTAGCTTTAACGATCGCAGAACTTTCAACCAACCTCACAGACAAGAAATTTTAAAGCAAACATAATAATGAAATCATTTTACACGTATAAGCAAATATTTTAAAAATTCTTGACTCCACTCAATTGACCGACCAAAATCCATCTGCACAGACTCATTTGCAAGAAAACGAACAGAAAAACAAATCCTCAGTAACAAAAATTATAAAACAATTTTTTTGGATAACGATAGAGGTCGGCGGTTTCAAATGGAATTTGATCTTTAGAATCAAAATTAAAATTAAGACGTGTTGGGAAGTTTTTTAAAACATCTCTAAATACATTTTCGAATAATGCTTATAGTATGTTTATTACTATCTGCAAATACTATGCAAAATTAAAGTATATGTGCCATAATGTGAACCGTTCAATACACGACAAGTCGAAAGCACTATATATGTCTTGAGATGCATAAGTTTTAGTCACGTATCAATAATATAGTGCGATAAAACTATCCATAAAACAGGTTGTTATACAATAATATGTTTTAATAAATTTTTGTCAGATACTTTACAGAAAAAATTATTTCCAATTTTAGGAAGGCTTAACGGATTGGCTACCTTTTATGCCGTTTCAAAAGTTTGTCTTCGTTTGCATACTGCTCACATTAGACTAATACATGCTCTTCATTATCAATTATTCACTCACAGTAAAAATTAAAGCCAATTTTTTCTTATCCCCAATTAAACTTTTTAAAGTATCCACTACTTTTTGGCTACTCATAAGCACGACTTCTAGTTGTGAACAGCCCATCCTAGTCCTGAATTGTTAATCCATGCTTAAGCATTTGTTCTGAGTTAGTTATAGTCCATTGCAACATCAATCAGCTTTTAGCTAAAACTTTCGCCATATCTGTTGCGTATCCAATAATTGCTTTATGTTTTATGAAACTCCTGTTGTTTAATTTGCTGACAATTGACAATTAATTGACAAGTAATTATCAATTAATTGACAATTAATTGACAATCAATTGACAATTCATTGACAATTTATTGTCAGTAAAGTTATTAGTTAGACTAAAACGAATCAAAAACACCTCCGATTATTGACTTCACAAGATTTTATTTAAAAAAAAAAATAAAACTAATTTAATGATTTATTTATTTATTTTTAAAAAAATTTTGCAGTATGCATTTCGGAATAATTTTACACCTTCAGCTGCTGCGTTCTTACAACTGGACAGCAGCTGAAGATGGAAAATTATTCCTAAATGCATACTAAAAAAATTTTGTTTAAATAAATAAATAAGAACTGAATCTAAACAATTTTGGTGCATATTATGAAATGTTTTGCAATCCATACAATTTTCGACCGATCTAGTTTCGAACCAATAAGAAAATTTTAAACTTTCGAAAAGTTTATCATTCTCATCAGGGCTAGCCGACTAGATAAACTACCAAAAAATGTCAACGCTTATAAACCAAAAATTAGTCTACATTCGTCTACATACAATCGAAGGTGTTTTTGATTCGTTTTAGTCTAACTAATAACTTTACTAGAACTGATATCACGTTTGAAAATTCATTTTAAGGAAAAATACTTAATATCGTATATTAATATTAATCATAATGATAATTAATTGTCAATTAATTGTCAATTTACTGTCAATCAGTTGTCAATTAATTGTCAGTTAATTAACAATTTATTGTCAGTTGATTGTCAATTAATTGTTAATTTATTGTCAATTCATTGTAAATTAATTGGCAATTTTGTTTAATTTTGTTTTGTTTTACTTTGGGTGGAGCAGAAATTTTTTTCCCTTTTTGGGGTTTGAAATTGACCTTACGGATTTTTTAAATACCTTTTTTAATGTCCTTCAGAAATTCATCCGTTTTGGGGTAAGTATCCAGGTGACAAGTTACCAATCAGATATTCTCGTTGATAATGACAGCGGTTTTCACTATTCTAACTCGCTCTTCTTTTTCGTTGACATTCCAATTCTGAGTTAAAATTTTGTAACGTATACTTTGAAAAAATATTATAAGTGGCTTATTTTAACCCCTCTATTTGTGGAAATGATGTTAGCCCTATTCCTTGTTTTTAGAGTTTTAAATACTATTTTATGAGTTGGAATAAAGCCTTCAAAGTATTTCAAAATTTGTGACAAAGTAAATTGACATTGATCTTCATTTTCCTCCGTTTGCAAATATTGTTAAATACCAAAAACACATATTAATCTTCAGTTGACCGATCTTAACTGGCTATCTAGTTTGGTTTATATCCTGCCGTAACCAAATCATTTAAACGCATTCTTTGAAGCACATCTTTAGAAGACATTTTTTTAGAAACGCATGGGATCTTGGTCAATTTTTGGAATATGATCCAGATTCACTTGAAAAAGAAAGATTTGGATTCATTTCAAAATTGGACAAAATGGTGAGGGGTTTCACGAACACCTGTATACAAAACATGAATTACTTACAATCCTGCCTTTCTATCTTAAAGAGACTTGGTATGTAAGTTCTTATTACTGTTTCTAGTTAACAATTTTTTTGGAGTTTTTGTTAGGTTAATTTCTTCTTTAGCTTACAGTTCCAGATCAATTTTCACGAAACTTTCAGAAAGGCTTCAATCATTACGAGAAAGATTTTATCAGCTTTTGAGGTATAATGGACGAAGGATTGGGGGTCCACCATACAACAGGAGATTTTTGTAACTTTGCTTTTTATGTTGTAACTATGTTTGTTGGGAGCATACATTATTAGTTTTTGAATTAATTTTAATCACACCTTGACAAAAGACTTGTTTCTTTAGTGATGTTGAACAAAGTGGAGGGTGGTCTCCAGCTACCACTTTTTAATTGAAAACAACCATTTACTACGGAACCACCTCCTATCTTCTAGGTTTAAATGATCAATCCTCTTTTTATTCGACTAAACATTTAATTTGTTTCTCTTTTAATCGTTGTAGTGGATCCATCTCGAAACCACTACATATCACTAACAACTACAAGCCATTAAACCAATGCCCAAACATTCTCAAAAAACTCCAAACTTACTACAATGTAAGTTCTCAATATTTCTCTAAAATCCAATTAACAGATTTATCCCAACAAACATCCCAAGCATTCGATCCAACCGATCCTAACAACCCAATCCATACCTTAAACAACATAAACAACATAAATATTTCAATCTAAATAAAATCTAAGTCTAAACCTCCCTACTCATAAACAGTTACTATGTTACCAACACTTTAAATTCCTACATAATAAAAATTAACCAAAATCACCAAATAAACAAAACCCCAAATAAACCAATTATTGAGAAATATCAATAATTAAAAGATTACCCAATATATTAAAGTAAAACTAAATCCCCTGAAATCAACAAAATAAGTTTATTAAAAATTTTTAACATAAATAAAAAGTCGGACAAGTGCGAATAAAATTCGCTCGCTAAGGGTTCCGTGAATGTAAAAGAACACAATATCAAAAATAAATGACATAAAGTTATGTTGTAAAGTCTTTATAATGCCAGACTATGGACGCATAACAGAATAAATGTTTAATCGTAAACGTCAATCGTAAATGTCAATCACATCTACATTGATCAAAAATGTTACTTGAGGTTAAATCTTATCCATAGCTGTTTATGTTAGCTAAAGAAAGATTTAACCAGTATTTTAATGGTCTAAATTAGGAATATTTGTTCTATAAATCAGCGTCGAAATATAGCGTGGTAAAAATATACTTAAAATAGCACTTTTTTTTAACAATAACTAAAAAACTGTGCATCGCAGAATTCTAAAAAATGTTGCAATGTTTCTTAAATTAAGTCTTCTTTCAAATGACACCCCAGTCGTTTGGTTCCAAAAAAATTTTTTTACCCTCCCTACACCCATCCCCTAAACACACAGAAATATAATTATTTGAGAGTTCGCTATAATTTTCGTTCAAAACATAGCAAACTTCCTGTCTCCATGAATTTTTTCAATATTTTCTGTCTATCAGTGTCGAAACCAAGGGGGGGGAACGGTCTGGAATTTGCACACTTTTTAGAATAAATTAAAAACTGTGTACCGGAAAATTCTAAAGAAGATTGCAATGTTTTGGAAATTTAGTGCTCTTTCAAATGATACCCCACTCGCTTGGGTCAACAAAAGTTTTTTTTTACCCCCTTTACACCCACCCCCTAAACACACTGAAATATAATTATTTGAGAGTTTGCTATAATTTTCGTTCAAAATATAGCAAACTTCCTGTCTCTATGAATTTTTTCAATTTTTTCTGTCTATCAGTGTCGAAACCAAGGGGGGGGGGGAACAGTCTGGAATTTGCACATTTTTTAGAATAAATCAAAAACTGTGTACCGGAAAATTCTAAAGAAAATTGCAAAAAGTCTGAAATTCGGTTTTCTTTCAAATGACACCCCACTCGCTTGGGTCAAAAAAGTTTTTTTTCACCCTCCCCCACCCAATCCCTTAAAAGCACAAAAATATAATTATTTGAGAGTTCGCTATATTTTTCGTTCAGAGTTTATCAAACTTCCTGTCTCTGTGAATTTTTTCAAATTTTTCTGTTAATTAGGCTCGAAATGCAAGGGGGGACCAACTTTTTGTGTCACTTTATTGATAATAATTCAAAAACTACGCATAGCGAAATTTAAAAATAAATGGCAATATTTCTAAAATCTAGTGCTCTTTCAAATGACACCCCACATGACCTGGTTTTAAATGATGTTTTTACACCTTAACATGCCCACCCCTTTAATAAATATAGTTATGAGTATCTGCCACTTTTCTATATTTTTCATTAAAAACCTACTCAATTTTCTATCATTCCAAATATATTTCAAGATTTTCGATGAGGTAGGGTCGGAGTTATTTGGGACAATAAAACATCCAGAAAACGTCATTTTTCAAAATTATACAAAAAATGGTGAGGTGTAAAATTCCAAAATATATTTTTAAATAATGCTGAAATGAAGCCCTTTCATATGATGATTTCAAGCCCTACTCGTCTCGATAAAAAAATGTATGTTTTCAAAGGCTTTACATCGTATCTCCTTAAAACAAACGAACACAACTTTATTTACTTTTTAACCCACCATCTTGTGTGGATAAGTTAGTTTTATAAGCACCTCAAATTTTAAGTTAATCGGATTAATGGTTCCCGAGATAATCAAAATTATGTGAAAAAAACGTTGTACTCTCACCAATTGTGTTCCGTAAAAAATACGGAACCCTGAAAACGAACGTTCATGAATTTTTATTTAATTGAACGTTTACAAAAAATTCCCTATAAATAATAGAGAATTAGGAATTTTAAGGAGAGTCTGGTTAAAGCAACGTTACCGGTAAACGAACAAGTAGAAGGCTCCGTCGAAAAGCCTTAAAAATTCTCAAAGTGTTTTACTTTTTCAAATCTTAAAGTGATTTACTTTTCAAAATTCAAAAAGTGTTAAACTAAAATCTTTCATTGAGATTTTTAGTTAGATTACAATAATATTTATAAAAGTGCTCAGCAAAATCTGTTTACCAGATTTCCTATTCAATTTAAATACATTAATAGAAAAAAGGTGTTCAATAAAACCTCTTTGTAAGGTTTTTAACCAAATTAAACATAAAATAATTAAGAAAGTGTTGCGAAAAATCTTTGTATAAGAGTAAATTAAATCAAACGAAATAAAATAAAGAAGTGTTCAATCAACCTAATACAAAAGAAATCTCGACTGTTTTTTTTTATATATGAGAAACAACATCAGAGGAAAAAGACCACAAGTAGTAAGTGACAAACTATTGTTAATCTCATTTATTCGAACCTTAGCGAATCTACAAAAGGAACCAGTGCAGAAATAGGAACGTCCCTATGCAGAATTCACCAAACAATCACGGAAGAAGATAGTTGAACAATTTTAAATCGACAAAATTTAAGTAATTATACTGGAAAAACTGGTTCAGGCCAGTACCAAGTACCCCCCGAACCTACACATCGTTTTGCAATTCGATACAGTCACTGTTGGTTTTTGCATTTTTCATTCTGTCGAATTCTGTCAGTTTTATGGTTGTTTTGACTGTTAAAATAGATTACTCAATAGGTATGAAACAATTTTGAAAACAAATCAAATAACTTTCGGAAACGAACGATTGAAAACAAACTAAATACTTAACAATAAAATTTGTTTAAGACAAAATCTGCTTCGCTCCATTCGATTCACACATCAGATTAATATTTGAATAGAAGTTTTGAATAGACCTCCCTCCTTATTTGTACTTAAAAATAAAAGGAGATGGAGCTATCAATGTAAGAGGTTCTTTGTTTTTCAATTGTTTTGGGTACAAACATTTGTCCAAAACTGAACGATATTAGTTATAATTTTTTAGTTTAACTAAATAAGAACAACTAAAAAGGCAAAGAATATCAATGATATCAAGAATAGTTGTTGCTACAAAATTTTAAATTCTATAAACAACCACTTAAGCAGACTGTCTGGTATTATGCTACGAAACTATTTGCCACATAAAAATTTACTTGTCTAAACAAAGTTATTGTATATGAATCAACTTCTTCAATACAGCTTATTGCTTTTGTTCTCATATATTTTTTGTGCAACCTTGCTCGCAATGATATTTCTTTTTTCCGACTGCTGTCTCATTTTATGGCCTTGTTAATTCATGAAATTTGTTTGTATATTTACTTGGATACGTTCCGGTCTCATTAACATGCATATCTGTTCATTTGTACTGAACTGGGTGAAATTGCTACTCGGACACACATGGCCGAGACTCGTCGGAATAAAACACTGCCAGGCACGCAACCATCTGTTCGCTTTTTGTTAGTGATACACTAGCAGGTCCAATGTGCATTAAAATTATATTGTGAGAAATTAATTTGTTATTTAATGATTCAGTAATAGTTAAACTATATAATTCAGGTTCATAAGTTTCATCATGTAAAACCAAATTTAAATCCTAATTTTATTTCATTTCTTTATCAAATCTGATATTTTTTTTTATATTTTTCAGTGAAACCAATATCAGTAAATATATCCGGAAAAATGAAACAGTTTATTTCAGAAACTGATTACACTCTGTCATGTGCGGTCGATGGTTCAGTTCCAGATACAGATATCAAATGGACTCAAAACAATAGACCGTTTAAAAGGGGGAAGGTAAGACATTTATTTTAAACTATTGCTAAAAATTTCTATATAAGAAATCTAATTAATATTTTCACAAGGCATATTTTGTTTCATTTCTAAACAAGTTTTGTGTTTGGTGTTGTTTGTTTTGTGGTGTCTTTTAAACATAATTCTACAAAATTTAACAATTGAATTTAAACAAGATAATACTCTTCATTTGTAGTTAATAGTCCAGTAACTTTGTCGCCTGAGTGTATGAGGTAGTATGCGTCAAATCCGGTAGTTCTGATTTTTTGCAGACTTATGATGTTGGCCTAATGAATAATCCAAGTTTGTGACCTCGAGCGCCGAACACAACTTCGTCAAAAATCGCAAAAACCGCGAAAAAATCGTTATTTATTCAAATTTTGGCGATTATAGCCCTAAAGGGCTAGTTTTTTCTTTAACCTTTCTGAAGCTGTTTTTAAAGTAGACTAAATTTTCTACAAGATGATACTAGAACTGTCTCTGTAGACCCAATAGTTTCCGAGATTAAGCCTTTCAAAGTTTATCACTTTTTTCGAACTTCGCAATTGCTTGCAATATACCTTTGTAGAGCTTTCTACATCCCTTTCCTTATAATTGTATTAATAGATATATGTGTGTGGTGGCCGATGAGAAAAGAAGATTATGTAACTGTACCTGATCATTTTTGTAGTTGCAGTAGCAGATATCCCAGAAGGTGACGATCTCTCCGATGTCGAAATGGAGGATGACTTGTGGGCACACGACGTTGACGATTCATCACCATCCTCTGATGGGGATATGCCATCCCAATACGTCAATCTATATACGGACGCACCTCAAGCGGAACCTTCCAAGAGGGCTAAATTAATTTAATTTTTTGATGTAGTCCAGTAACTTTGTCGCCTGAGAGTATGGGGTCTAATCCGGTAGTTCTCATAGTATGCGTCAAATCCGGTAGTTCTGATTTTTTGCAGACTTGTTTATGATGTTGGCCTAATGAATAATCCAAGTTTGTGACCTCGAGCGCTGAACGCAACTTTGTCAAAAATCGAAAAAATCGTTTTTTTTCTTAAAATTTTGGCGATTATAACCCTAAAGGACTAGTTTTTTCTTTAAAATTTTTTAGATGTTTTTAAAGTAGACTAAATTTGCTACAATATGATACCAAAACTGTCTCTGTAAACCCAATAGATTCCGAGATTAAGCCTTTCAAAGTTTATCATTTTTTTCGAACTTCGCAATTTTTTGCAATTTATACCTTTGTAGAGTTTTGTACATCCCTGTCCTAATAATTGTTAAATACATACAAATTAATAAATACATGTGTGTGTGGTGGCCAATGAGAAATAGTATATTGTATTACTGGTGCGAATGTGTTTTCCAAACAAGAGTTAGTTTGCAGCATGACCGTAGGGAGTGCTGCAATAACTCGCGCTTGGAAAACGCATTCGCACTAGTTATACACACCATTTTTTGTAACAAATGCATAAAATTTATAAATATTGATTTAATTGTTAATTTAATCATTTATTTCCTTTTGCTGAACAACTGTTTGGAGAATATCAGTGTGGTTTCCGGCGGGGCCGAGGTACTACCGATGCACTTTTCTCGATAAGGATGATTTTGGAAAAGTATCGAGAGTTCAACATACCTGTGCACACTGTTCACACTTCTCATTTTCTTTTTTAACATCCCATCATAAAAGTACAGGGCTTCGATAGTATATTCAGGGTCACAGTTTATTTAGAACGACAGAATTGCAAAAAATTGCGAAGTTCGAAAAAAATGATAAACTTTGAAAGGCTAAATATCGGAAACTATTGGGTCTGCAGAGACAGTTCTAGTATCATATTGTAGCAAATTTAGTTTACTTTAAAAACGGGCTCAAAAAGGTTAAAGAAAAAACTAGTCCTTTAGGGTTATAATCGCCAAAATTTGAATAAATAACGATAGAATAGTGATTAAAATTTTTTATTCTTCAAGATATTTGAGAAAACTGGTCTAATTGATTTTGAGTATATTTTTGAATATATTTTTAATAATTAAACTTTTTCAATTTGTATAACAGAACTTGTCTGTTGGGATACTACAGCTTCATTCATTGAACTAATATTGAAGAAACTGTAGCAACGGATGGAGATATATACGAGAAGTACTGATAAGCTTTTGAGCGATAATGGGCAAAGTGGTGAGAGCCTGCAAAAAAAGTCAAAGTGGTGCGAGCCTGATAGCTATCCCCAAATTTTAGCTAATAATTCAGGTGAACGTATTTTTTTGCAAGAATTGACGGAGAAATCACCGATTCCACGGATGATTGTTTTAGCTAATAATGAACAAATTTTAAACATTTTATTGATGGTTCGTATGGGCACCTCGATACTAAATAGTCAATTTGAAAATTCTGAACATGTATTATGGCTAAACTCAAGCTTACAAAGCCGTAACATTTTAAATTGCACACACACCGTTCGTGTGTATTGAAATTGTTTATACCGGCATAAAAAAATTTGCATGCAACTCTATAGACACATGAAGGAAACCGCATTTCCGATGTTTCTACTAGTGGTTATCATTTTTTTAGAAATCTTTCCTTTTTTTTAGAAATGTTACAATTTCAATGTTAATCTCTAAAGAAGAAAATTTAATGAACTGATAGGTTTTGTAGAATATTCTAAAGTTTTGAACAAAAACCCAAATTGTATTTCTTATCATTTCACAAAACGCAAACAAAATCCCTCTAAATAACTAAATAAAATTAATAATAATTTTTGTTATAATTCTTCTTACTAACACAATCATTAAATCCAACAACCGCTCATTTATAATCCTAAACTAAAATCCCAAATCTCAAATTATATAGAAACAAAACACAACAGCACAAAAAATGGAATAAAAAAAATATTACAGTGTCCATTTTAGTACATACATAATAGTTTACGTAACTTTTGCCACGTTTAAATAAAAGAAAAACCCAAAAAACAAAAAAAATTAAATAAAAATCTGAAAAGAAAACTTTTCATTTTTATTTCCGGAAAACTTTTCGTTTCCAAAACCCATAGAAACAAATTATTAAAAATTAGAAGTTATACAACGTGTTTTAGTAGACAATTGGGAATTTAATGCTATCACAGTTCTGCAATATTTTTGTGTTTTCTTTTAATATATTTTATTTTATTTTATTTTATATAAATTTTCTTTTTTTTTTCTCTCCTATTTGGGATAAAACTAAAATAAAGAAAACACAAATAAAAAAGTTTTTATAGTTGAAAAATTTTTTTTTTTTATTTTCGTCCATTAGATTTGATATTTTACTTTACCGTAGTTTTTAGCTTTTTTATATTAATGTTTTTCTTTTATGTCATTTAGATTGTGATTTCGACAAATGGGAGTGTTGTGACATCAGTTTTGACTTTTACGCCAGTACCAGAAGATGATGGAACTATTTTGAAATGTGAAGGATCAAATCCAAGATTACCGAATTCGGCGCTGGAAGACTCTCAAGTCTTAAATATAATGTGTAAGTAACATTTAATTCATTTTAATTGTTTGAACAAATTGGTAATAGATTTTAGAAATCAGAAATCAGTAGTGTTTGGGTCATTTTTAAATGATAGCTTTATAGTGGTTCGTTATATACAAAACTCGAATTTTTTATTTTATTTTAATAAGGTTCTAAGGTGTTGTTTGATTTCTTTTAAACCTATGTGGATGAACGCCACTTAAAACTATTGATTCGGACAAATTTTTCCTTTATGCGCTATTCGACAAAGAAGTCCTAATTTCTAACACTATAACAGTGTATTATTTCCAGAGTTAGGCTGTTTTAACAAATGGGCGATCGAGCAAAACGGAAAAAATAATATGCTTGACGCAAGGATGGAAACAGATTCATCCCCAAACTTAACAAAACTCCATACAGAAACGAATGTTGAACTTATAAATGTAAAGTAATGAATACGGAGTGAAATATTTTTTAAATCTATTGAGGAGACCAAGTTTTCTTGACGTACTCTTTGCTATTGCCACTATTATGACACTTGGTTATTGTCACAACTATGGAAACTCGGTATTTGGTCAGGAAAAAATCAACAGATGTGTTTGGTGAAACTGAAATTGGTAAAATTTTAGTACATATATGGCAGCGTCTCTCCTGGTAGAACTTATTTGTTAGTGCATTTTACCATATGATTAAAGAAAACGATTGTCTTGTGCACCGTACTATCAGCTTGAAAACTATTTATTGAGTTACTAGTGATTTTCAAATTTTCTTTGCAATTATTAAATTAAAATAGAGTGGGGCGAAAAACTGAGCCTTGGATCATAGCAGCATTGTTTAATTTAGACTCAGAAAGAATGCTATCTTTGGGTATGTACTGATATGAATCGGCGAGTCTGAAATTGTTTGAGCAACTTCACGACTGCGTTACAAACAACATTTGTAATAAACAAAGTCGTATCACAAGAATAAAACCCTTTGTAAAAAAATGGCACCAGTTTTTTACTATCTAGAAATGTATTACACAAATGTGTTGTTCGAAAATAATAAAACAGATCATAACCTATCATAATGATATGAAATATGAAGCAACGCGAGGGCCGAGGATTCACTCAAGAAATTTTTCAAACAACTTCTCCATTTAACGTTCAGCATTTTCTAATATTCAAAAAATATGACACTTAATCTGTCAGTACCTAATATTTTCCTACTATTTCTATTAGGGTAGAAGAACTGCTGGCTCAGACAAAGACAGTTTCAATGAATGGTCGGACTGTAGGCTGTTTAGAGTCTGTCAGTGGAGATAGATTTGGTTTTATCACTCACGGTCTTACTACAGCAGACAATTTATCCATTCTGATTAAAACATAGTCGTTGCCCTTCAAGGCCTTTAAAATATAAATATTATCTGAAGAAAAGTGCCGAGTAATTTATGGTACAACGTTGAGAAACGACAGTCGTAATTGATGGATCAGGGCGATTAAATCTATTTATGCCACATGGGTCAAATGCATCATGACTTCTGCGGGACCTTTAGTGTTTTTCCGTAAACAAGACATCTGAAATTCAGATCAGCTTGTTATTTCTAGCATATAGTTCTATTTGTTTGTGAATGGTATTTCATCAAATAGAAATAGGTTACCTTCATTGACTGCTTTGGACATTCGTATCCTCAAGTGGTACATTATAATCTGGGATATGATGCTCCACGAATGCTTGGACAACAATATTAGTTATCACGTTCAAGAATGGAATGGCGTCAGACTGTTTGACGATCGGTATGGTGGTGGTAATAGGTATACTGGACCCATGTGTCTATGCTCAAACCTCACAAAAATCACGTCAAATCATCCAATATCGAAACGCGAGATGGGAGACATTTTTGGTTTCAGGCCTTTGAGGCATATTTTCACCATCCGTATCCACGTTGATACTGGGCCAGAAGTATTTCGAAGAACCAATTTTAAGTGATTCTCTCATGTTAGGGTGAAAGATATTTTGAAGCTTTTTTTACACCGCAATGTATTGATAAATAAAGGCTGAGAAATTTTTATACTATACGTATAAATTAAATGCAGAATAACGAAGAAGTTTGGAGCTGTCAATTTGCTCGGGAATCAAATGTTGTTGTTCCAAACACCCTTCGTTCACTCGGTAGCTGTTTGCAAGCTAACGAATCCTACCATAACTAACGCGGTACGACATATCGGATATACCTGGTATTTATAATGTTTCGACAAAGTGTCTTCTACCACGTTACCGTAACCGCAGATTTAGCTTATATTTATCATCAACTGTGGAATGCTTTAATACAGCGCTAATATACACGTGTTCTTAGTGTTCGAACTCGATGAGAATATCACCGTGTGCAAAAGCTAAATTTAAACCTTTTGTGACTTTGTCCACAAAACTAAGGTCTGTAACGCGTTTCGCAGACAGTATAGCATTCTGAAGAACTAAAAATCCCAAAATGAATTGTGAATAGAGTTTATATTCTGCAGGTACTGGTATTTGGTGGTAGGCTCGAACCAGGTATATCTGTGCAACGTTAGCACAGTCATACAAATTTAGGGAGAAGTTGTGGATGTACGGAAGTGCGTATACGCTGATGATGTTGTAATAATCCGCCGAAGTGAAGGTGTTACGAGTGAGACTTGTGAATGAGTTACTTGAAAGTGGTACTAGAAAAATTGGTCTTCAAATTAACTACGGTAAAGCTAAACATATGAATGTTTCAAGAGAGGCTGAGAAGAAAGATTTGATGTGCGGCAATTTTCTAAAATGGTTGGATATGAATCTTTGTAAATATTTGGGATCAATGCTTGACTCAAACAAAAGCATACATACAGATACAGGGGCGCACAAGGCTGATACTGATACTTTAGAAACGTTAATCTTTAATGTGTTATGGTTACACTAAACAGTTCCTAACTGTCCGGTTTTTTTATTCAAAAATAATATTAAAACTGGAACAATTTAATCAAAAACAATTTTTAAAACAAGAAACTTTTGTTCTTCCCAAACAAAAACGTATGTAAAGAAAAATACTGGTTCGTCCCTGTTTCGGCGCCAATTTGTTGTACCGCGACTTTTTTCTAATAGTTATTATACAAAAAATATTAATTTTTAATTAAAATCCAAAAGTTTAATAATTTTTTATGTTAATTTTATTCAACCTTCAACTATTATATTGACCAATACTAAGTTTATACCACCGATAGTTTAATAGCAAAATACTTTTTTACTATTAAACTATCAATACATTGGGTTGTCATATTTCTATTAATTATTTCATGAAAATTATTTCATCAAAAAATTATAATACAAATATTAATTTAACATTAAAACTAAATTTTGAAATTGTCTTTTAGACAATTTGCATTTTGCATTTTATATTTTGATTTACATTAAATCGCTATCTATCACAATAAAAACTATTTATTTACATCAAAAGTGAAATATTCTGTTATTATTCTATTATTCTACCATGGTTAGCTTAATATAATTTCAACAAACTTCACAATTGGACATTAATAAGATAATTAACATTTTGTTTTAAATAAAATAAATTTTATTTTGGTCTTATTAATATTTTTATATGAAAATTAAATTTTGTTTTAAAACATTAGCGTCTAGAACACAAACGATTTGGTTTATCGTCAAATTAATTATAAATTTTGTTTTTCACATTCTAGAGGATATCGACTACGATCCATAGATTTTTCTCTTTTGTTCTTTGTTAAACATTTTTTTTTTTTCGTTAAAAGTAGACTATGTAGGGTTGGCTTAGAAATTATTTTATTTTAATAACAAAAATGTGTTCAAAAGTTCAAAATTTCTATCTGAATGAAACCTTTCACAAATTCTTTCGCAGAGTTAAATGAATTGGCAGAATTTTTAGTTAAAATTCAGTTGGATGACGTAAATCCTGAAAAAATTCTGTCGACAAAAAAATAGCCTATAGCAAGTTCAGGCTTTAGTAATATTTTTCAACTAACGCACCTCAAAACTTTTTTAAACACCAACCTCTCCTCGAAATCTATTGGGCTAACCAAGACCAATTCTAGAAACGTGTTCTATTATCGAATCGAACCTCCTTTGTTTTAATTGAATCATCAGGCATTATCCCTTTAGACATCGATTGATTTTACTAAGAAAACATAATAAAATTGTTCGTTATAGAGAAATTACACGTCACCGAAACATCAATGTTCCCGACCCCATGTGATTTCGATGAAATTTCAGATAGTCAATGACAAAATAAAAATACTATTTCTTTCGAAAAATGCAATTTCGCTCTGGGGATGACACACGGTGGCGGCAAAGTCTTACGGGTTGGCGAAACATTAGTATCTTTGGCTGACGATTGCTAACGATTTACTAAACCGATTTAAGTCAAAATAAGTTATAGCTCATTAGGAAGGTAATTAATATACCTTATAAAATTTTTTTTTATTTTTTTAGTAATTTTTTAAAACTGTGTAAAAAAAATGTAAGAAAAGTGAAGGTACCCTCAACAGTGCCATCTTTGAAAATATTACTTAAGTTTAACACAGTTTTAAAATATTACTAAAAAATTAAAAAAAAAAAAGGTATAATATGTATCAATTACCTTTCTAATGAGCTATAAATGATTTAAATGGGTTTAGTTAATCGTTAGCAATCGTCAGCCAAAGATAATAATGTTTCGCCAACCCATAAAACTTTGCTACCACCCTGTGTCATCCCTTGAGCGAAATTTAATTTTTCGAATGAAACAGTATGTTTATTTTGTCATTGGCTATCTGTGTATGAAATTTCATCGAAATCGTAGGGGGTCAGTCCGGATGCTAGAACAAATGCTGTTGTGGTGACATGGAATTGCTCTATACTAATAAACATCGATTATTGTTTTCCTTTCTTTAGCTCAATGAAGGACATTGTTGACTTGATGAACAGTTAATTGATTTTATGAAAATGTTCGTAGTTATGAATTTTGTTTAATAAAAATTGTTGTGTAAAGTTTGCTACTTTTAAGACTTGGGTCCTTTAACAACATTCGTTCTGGGTGCTGAGGATTTTCTAATTTTAGACCAGATCTAATTTTTGAGTTGAAATAAAAAAACGCGGCATCAGTGTATCGAGTCATGTTTGGCAAAAAGTCATGCCTAACAAAAAGTGGTATATCATTCGTTACAAAGACATTCCATGCAACTCTAAAACAAACTATCAAGACTTTACATTAAAGTTGAACAATACACCAGAACTCTTTACACCAGCTTGTACCTTCCCCACATTTTTCTTTGACACTGTTTTACAACAACTCAAAACCACTTTACCAAAAAACAAACTGCTTGTTACTTTTCCCAATTAAAATCTTTAAAGTAACCACCTTTTTGCATTAACATTTAAATTTTCTAACAAGAAGACAAAAATTTTAACCTTACTCATCCAAAATATGAAATCAAAATTAAATCTAAATCCACATTAAAACTATTTTTATTATAATATTATGTTGTCACAAGATTAAAATTAATAATCTAACAAAAGCCATCATAACTTTTTAACTTATATGCTTTTCACTTTTCGCATTTTCCACTTTCTCACTGCCGGTTCTTTTTTGATTTTCTACTTTTTCAATGTTTTTCTGAATATAAAGTCATGCTGACCCTTTATCATATTGTGACATTTACGAAAAGTGAACTAGAAAAAGGAAGAACATAATATTTCTTTATTATTATTTGTTTTCCTTTTGTTGTTTTTTTTTTTTGCTTCTCATACTGAGTCTAAACCACGAAGCGAAAAACTTGGATAAAAGCTGTAAGAAAAAAGAAAACCTTAAACTAGAAAACTGAGAGGAAAATTAAAAATTACGAATCTATGTGAAATGATTCAAATGACAAAAAAAAATTCTTCGTTTTATTTTCTTATAAATGATGGAATAATCATCATTCCATTTTTCTTGAAATACATTTTAGTTTCGAAAGGAGCAAAAAAAAGCTTCGTATATCCTTAGATGTGTAGAAAAGAATGGAACTGGGGTATAATAACCCCTGTTGAGAATAAATACCGTTTAAGGAAAAGACAACCCGATATAAATAACCCTTAAAAAATAGCAACCCTTAGCACAATAGAACAATGAAGAAAAATAACTTAAATTGTAAGATATTATTCTTCTTTAAGTTTTTTCTTTCGGTGCTTTTGTTGTTGCTGTTGTTGTTATTGTTGCTTTTTTTTGTATTACATCGTTGTATGTTGATTTCGTTTTTCCTTTTGAAATAAAAGTAATGAAATGAAAATCCATTGAATGGTAAACACAGTTTTATGTTTTTAAATTTTAACAGAGGAAAAGACAACGTTGACTCGTACTTAGAACATTTTCGTTTTGTATAGACATTACATTTTTATGAATGAAGAAACATAAATTATTGCGGTTTCAGAAAAAAGGGTCGATCGATAAAAACGTTTTTTTGGTATATTTTGTGGATCTTGTTTTATAAACAAAAACATGGGATGGCTATGACCATGTTTTTATGCTTTGCATAATTTGTTTAACAAAAAGAAATGATATCTTGGCAAATTTTTGCTATAAGCAGTAAAATTATTATTTGCGGTTTTAGCCTAATTGTATTACTCATTTGATCATAAAACTTCATTTTGTATAATTTTTGTTATGTTCGCTTTGAAACAGTTTTTTTTTTTGAAAGTGCAGAGAGAGAAGAGAGAATACAGGTAAAGCAAGCACTGGGTAAAAGGTGATCAATTCTGTGATCTATAGTTTTTTTCTTTTGTCTTCTTCTCTAACAAAATATTTGTTTTAATTTTATTTGTTGTTGTTCAATATTTTTTGTACAAACTTGTTAAAATAAAAAAACACATCTGATAAACCTTTGCGAGAATGACTTATTAGTAATGTAGTAGGTGATTTTTGAGGGATAAATTGTAGCAAGCAGTTTTTTAAAACTATTTGTTACAAATCGTGGGGCAGACCCACTACCCATGATATGTCTCATGCAGGTAACAAAAATATGAAAATGAACTTTGTATTTAGCTAAAAACACACAATTTATCAAATACTTTACGCATGTTAAATGCCAATTGCCTTTCCTTTTTCTATGCTACGTAACCGTAAAAAAAAAAACAAAAAAGAAAAACAAACCAAATAAGAGAGCCAACATTAACAATAATTTACTTAGGTCTGAAAGACCTAAGTATGACATTCAAGAGCCAAAAGTGCAATTCTTACCCCCACTTTTTTGGCATTTCTTGACGTTTTAGGACCTACTGATTCTAAAAAAGCAAAAAAAAATGTTTCCCTGTCTGCCGGCCGACCGACCGTCATTACTTACGCTGCAGGGAAAACCGCTGGAGGGATTTCCAATTTTTTAAAATAGGTATACACAAGAAAAGACGCTGTGTTCGATAACTGTACCGGAAGTGTGTCAAAAAAATCATCGTTTCGTGTTAGTTTTGTAATAAATTTCTAAACAGAGATAAAAAATACTTGTTCTTTAACAAAGAGTTATGTTTGATATACATCGCTGCCCAGAACTAAAAACCATGTCGTCATAAAAGTTTTTTGCCGAAAATTATATCAAAATCCTTGATTTTGACCCAGACCGAAGTCTTGATATCTCAGAGCTGTGAGGTTTCAGCCCCCCATATTTTTAAGTTTAATTTTATAACTTTATTTGTCTGCTGTGTGACAGTTTATAACGCTCTTTCAGAGTTTGTACACTGGAGCTTATTATAAGTATGTAATAGTTGTTATGATATTTGAACTTTTACGAAATATATTAATATTATATTACACCGGGAAGCTCATAAAAACTATATTAATACTGTAATATTACACCGGTACACTGAATTTATAACAAACAAACTGATTACAGCTGGAAATCTCTTATATTATGAATCACAGAATGAATAATTTAACAAAACTATTAATTGACTAACATGAAAAATAATTTATTCAAAAACAAATCAAAAATTATATAAATTAACGTTCAATTAAAAGCTTACATTAATTTATTTTTTCAATGTTGTCTTCTTCATGTTTTATCTCACATCTTCGTTTATCTTGATGGTTAATTAAAGATTTTATTATATCAAGCAGAAACTAATCCGGTCCTCCAAAAAAAAGCAATACATAATGAAGTCTCTGCACGAAAATTTCATAAACGGACTTGCCGATTAATTTTTACAAATAGAATTAAACAATTTTGTGTTTAGCATCTCATACGGTAACAACATCATGAACTTTTTCAATTAATTTTTGTTTTTCATCATCATCAAAGTTCATGTACCATTTGGCGATGACGTGTTTTCCTTCATAAAATTATAAATTTATTTTCAAAACTGATAACATAACACTTGCTTAACAAATGAATTTTATTTCTTCAATGTAAAACATATTTCGTTTACATATTTTAATAGATGCAATTGAGGTTTTGACATTTTATTAAATTCACAACCATAAAAAAACCTTTACAATATTAACACAATAATTGAAATTAAAAGCATATTTATTTTCTTTTTAGTTTTAAAATAACATTTTTGAAATAATTAACAACATTAAAAACTCTAAAGTAAGCTATATCACGACTCAGTCATCACTGAGTTTAATTTTATTTTAATTTACATAATTTTCTGAGCACTTACATTTTGATTTAACTTAATATCCTAATTAATTCGATCCAAACATTTTGATCGTTTTTATACACAATCTTTCAGATCTTCCGTTTCATTTTCCATCATGTTTGAAAAACTTGTATCTTCAATTTACTTGAACTTATTTAAATCATTAAAAAAAATGTACAGTGGTACGAATAAAAGTTTAAATGTACAGTAGTACGAATGTTACCCACAATTAATGAGATTATTATTGAATTTAAAAACTATTATTTTTAGAGTAAAAAATTTTAGAGCAAATTTTCATGTTTTTGGCTTAGAAAACGTTAATTTTAAGTGATTACGAGTAGGAACATTCAATTTGGAGAAATCTTGATGGTAGGAGTTGGTATGTGAGATCAAAAACTAGATTATTGCATTAGAAGTTTGTCAAAACATGTTGCCAAGTGTGTCGAAAGAAAGATTTTCGTTTATTTTTTAACCCAATTTTTTGGAAAAAAATAAAATTAGTTGTTTGTTTGAAATGAAATTTTATTATTATTATAGAGAATTATGGTATTATAAGTTTGTTAAAAAGATAATGTCAAGTGTGTCAAAAAATGATGTCATTTAATTTTTTGGAAAAAAATAATTAGCTGTTTTTATGACGTAAATGCAATTGAACATGAAATTGGACATGGAAATTTTTGAATTTGTTATAATTTTTGCAATATTTTTAGAATTTTGAAAAAAAATAGAATTTTGGAATTTTATATATATATTTAGAATTTTGAAAAAAGTTTCAATTTATGATTTTGGAAGAAATTTTGGAATATTTTTAGAATTTTGAAAAATTTTAAATATTTGATTTTATGAGATTTTAGCCTTGAGATTTCAGCCCATCCATATTTTATTATTACATTCACTTTTATCTGGTCTGCGTCGCGTTGGATAAAAAACGGTCAAGTAAAATGTAGATGTAGATGTTACAGTGATTTTCAGCGCTGGAAGGCAATTTTGAGCAGCTCCACTACAATGACAAACTGATACTTTGCAATTTTAAGTTTTTAATTAGACTCTAATTCCATTGATTTTAACCCTGTATTGGTATTGGTCTTCTTTGAAGCGTAACGGATACATGCCAAAAGAAAGTTTAAACAAATTAACACGGTAGTTTCTCAGCTAATACTGGGCCTTTCCAGTCCGCTGTTGGAATTTATTTTACGACGAGATATAAATCCGGTAATGAAACTTAAACAGATAGAATGAAGAATTTTTCAATTTCAACTTTGATTCGAATACATTTCCTAAACTATTCATGCTTTGAAACGAACGACAGATTAGAGCTCTGGATTACCATAAACAATCCTTACATGTTGAGGATACGCGTGCCTTGAGTTTCTTCCGACTAGTTTCAGTACGTGGATTCTGTAGTTTTATCATCAACCTTATACAATTGTTCGATGCAGGCGAAAGTTTTTTAATGAACGAAAACAAAGATAAAATGTAAAATAAACAATAGTCTTTAACGACTCAAAATTTATTGCAACAGAAAGACCATCACCATTAACTAGGAGTATGAAGTGAATAAATCAATTGGTGATTTTTGAATAATACATCCTAAATAAGTTATTGCAAAAACAAACAGGTGACTTTAACAAAATATCATTAAATAATAGGTGTTTGATAAATAATATCACGCAAAAAAATCCTTGTCTCAAAATAAAAAAGGATTTGTTGAAAAATATCAAAATATTTTTTAAAATTTGAAAAACATCAAAATATTTGTACCAAAATAATAAAACTTATGCAGAAAAATATCATCAAAAATCATTACACCAAAATAAACGTGTGATTGAAGAAAATTATCATAAGAAAACCGTTGCACCCAAAAATTAGGTGATTATGGAATAATCGTACCAATACCGTGCAACCACGCAAAATAGTGCATGCATGGTGGATGATAATTCGTTATACCACCTTCAAAGGATGCCATGTTTTACTTTTCTTTTCTTGCCTTAATATTGACAAAAAGTTACAATACAAAAATTGAGTATCAACTAATTAACCCTGTCAACTAATTAACCCTGATTAATCCACCAATCATAACAATAATGGTAACAGTACGACCAGAAATAATACTCGTGTCAACCACAAATAAAATTCAAAACTTTATGCCTTTTTTTCAATCTTGTTATGCCGCAACATTTTGCATTTACAAAAAACATCTAATCTTGTATAAGAATACAAGAATTATAAAATCAAACGCAATAAATGCACTAATTAATTTCTTCTCTGTATTCTTTATTCCATCAATCAAAGTCCATAAATGACATCATTGTTTTCTTTTATAAACAAACAAGTCAGATCGAAATAAATAAAAAAGGAATCGATATATTTGTTTTATTTTTTTACAATACATTTTGTTTTTATAACATTAATTTCGGTGACAAGCTGGCAAGTTTGTGTACAATAATCAGTAACGATATTGTTGTTTCGTTAATTTGTTGTGTATGATATCATTACAGACTGAAACCTAGTTTAGTCAAAAGTAACGATTATAATAATGAAGAGACAATAATTGAATCCTTTCCTTTTTTTTCGATAGGCTTTTAATATAAGCGTTGTTATTTTATATAATTGTTTCTTCAGTGTTTGATTTTTAATAAAAAAAATTAGTTTTTGATCTTCGACAGATCTGATCGAACTTTTTTAAAAACCAATCATGACAGTCATTTTGATTGAGTTTAGTTTAGATAATTTGAAATAAAATTAAGCTTAGTGGATTCTCTTAGTGGAAAAATTGTGAATTAAATAAAAATTACTTGAATTACGTTTTTATGTTAAATGATTGTAAAAAAAGTGCAAAAAATAAATGAAAGAAAACCCAATTGTTTAAACAAAAAAAATTATATATTCTGTTGTTGTATTTAATTTTTTTTTGTAAACGAAAAAAAATAAAAGAAAAAAAAATATTTCACTTATGTGGTAGTTGTTGTCCCCGTGAAATAAGTGGTAAGCTGTATTTTGTTACGAATTCAAGATCAATCGTAGACACCTTAGAAACAAAAGTTATTTGAGGTAATATCTCGAAACATAAAAATTGGCGAATACAAAAGTTGAACATATGATACTATTGAGCTTTGAATAAACGTATCCCGAATGTTTATGATATAAAAACGAACTAAAAGAGCTAGAAGAACTATTAATGGTATTTTCTCAGTAATTTAAATGCTTTATTATTTATTTAAATAAAGTTGATTTATTTATTTAAAGTTGAATGGTTGAAAACTTGGGTTTGGACATTCTTCATTTTACCAATTGACAGGTAAAGGCTGTCTTTGATAATTTGTATACTGAAAATAATTGCTATTGTAAATCAAGCTTGTTATGTGTCGTATTCAACAAATTAATGTTATTGTAGTTAAATGGGGGTAGTATTTAATTAATTGTAGTTAATTTGGGTAGCGAAAATCCGAAATTCTACGTCCACGCCGTGCTACCTGGGTAACGCTAACAGAATTAGGTTGGTGTAGTTGAGAGGGGCAGAGTAAATACTGCTTATACTCAATGATTCTGCACCATGGCGAGTCATTGGCGCCATAAAACCAATGCAACTCAAGCGTCTGTTCTCCATGTTAGGGGCGGCTTGGAGCGGGCGTCTGTCTTGGATCAAGCGGCTCGCTATATAAATGTGTAGAAAGCGTCTGTTCTCCATGTTAGGGGCGGCTTTCAGTGGGCGTCTGTCTTGGATCAAGCGGCTCGCTATATAAACGTGTAAAAAGGTTGTTTCTGGTGACCTTAAGATGCAGAACGAACCCATTCACGAAAATTTGGGTTGGGCGAAGGGCTAACACCCCATTTCCGTAAAAAAAATTATTGTCATGAATTCTGTACACAGGCCTCGGAATATCTCGGATTCATTATTGGAACGACCTCGGAAACTGTACCCGGACTACGATTTAAAAATGGGAACCTGGAACGTGCTTAGCCTCAGAAGACCAGGAGATCTCCTAAAACTCACTCAACAAGTCGAGAGCTACACACTGGATATAGTGGCATTACAAGAACTAAGATGGCCAGGCAGTGGAATCCATGAAACAGCGAAAGGATACACTCTGTATTATTGCGGTCATCAAAACGGAGGAGAATTTGGAGTTGGCTTTCTTATACACCGTCGCGTGAATCAGCATGTTATCGACTTCTGCCCAATTAATATGCGGCTATGCACACTGAGAATCCGCACGCAAAAATTCAATGTAACGATCGTCAATGTTCATGCACCTACTGAAGATAAAGCAGATGATATTAAAGACATGTTCTTCCTAGAACTCGAGGAAGTCATCAATAACATCCCGCGGCACGATATAAAAATCGTGGTAGGTGACTTTAATGCTCAAATCGGTAGGATTGCAGAACTTAAAACACATATCGGCCCTAACAGCTTGCATCATACCAGCAACAATAACGGTTTTCGCGCAGCCGAGCTGGCTATGATGTATGATCTAGTAATTTCCAGCACTTTCTTCCCTCACAAGAGAATTCACAAGGCAACGTGGAAATCAAATGACGGAAGAACGGAAAATCAAATCGATCACGTCATGATCTCTAAGAGACACTCTACAAGTATAACTGACGTTCGATCATACAGAGGTGCTGATATGGACACCGATCATATGCTTGTCATCTTTAAGTACAAGTGCAAGTTGTCATCCACATTTAACAGACAAGCAAAAAAGACCGTGCGCTGGAATGTCGAAGCATTTAAACATCCGGAAACGCTGAATAGATATCAGGAAATAATAACACAAAACATAGAAGAGCATGACATCTCTTCTGAGATGCCATTAAACATACAAGAAGAATGGCAAACGCTTCAATCAACCATTATAGCCGCAGCACAAACTACAATCGGAAAACGACCACCGAAATCACACAACGAATGGTTCGACGACGAGTGCCGCCAATCCGTTGAAAATAAACAAAAACTGCGAGAAAAATGGTTAACAAGGAACACCCGAAGCTCCCAAGCTGATTATCTATGCGCCAGGAAAGCCTCAGCAAAACTTCTACGTAAAAAGAAACGCGAACACATGAAGAGCTGCATCGAAAACATCAACCAACATGCGGCCAACGGAAATTCAAAAGAGTGCTTTGCCAATGCACGAAATCTGACCAAAGATTTCCACCCAAGATCTACAGCCATCAAAAATGTAAATAATGAACTTACAACAAGTGAACGTGATGTGCTGGCAGTGTGGCGATCCCACTTTCAAGACCTACTGAATAGGACGAACGAAGTTCATCCTATTCGAGCAATTGCTCCATCAACTGAAGAGATTTTTGTCCCTTACCCAGCAATAGAAGAAGTGGAAGCTGCCATTAAAAAACTGAAAAATGGCAAATCACCAGGTTTCGATGGAATTCCCGCAGAACTTCTGAAAAATGGAGGAGCAGCTCTGGTCTCACGTATATACGATCTGATTCTTGCAATCTGGGACCAAGAAGAACTACCTGATGAATGGAAAACAGCTCTCATTGTTCCGCTACATAAGAAAGGTGACCGTTTAAAGTGTGAAAATTATCGTGGCATCGCACTGTTGAACACTGCATATAAAATACTAGCTAATGTTGTACTTGCTCGACTCATCCCGTTCGCCGAATCTATCATCGGTGACTATCAGTGTGGTTTTCGTCCCAACCGCTCAACCACAGATCAATGTTTTACATTAAGGATGATTCTAGAAAAATGTTGGGAGTACAACATCAGCATTCACCAGCTCTACGTTGATTTCAGGCAAGCATATGATAGTATCATCCGCGACAACCTCTGGTCCGCACTCATATGCCTTGGTATCCCAGAGAAACTTGTTTCTCTGTGTAAACTCACAACATCGGGATCAAATTGTAGAATAGTAATCGAAGGGTCAGTTTCTGATCCTTTCGATATAACATCAGGTGTTCGACAAGGTGATGCACTCGCGCCCGTACTATTTAATTTGGCGCTGGAGTACGCGATAAGAAAAAGCCGAATTGAGACACAAAACTGCATATATAACAAATCTAGTCAAGTTCTTGGCTACGCAGATGATATTGTGCTTCTTGGACGTAGAACAAGCGATATTAAGGATAGTCTCTCTCAGCTTGAAAGAAATGCTAAACGGCTTGGATTATGCATCAACACCAGCAAAACTAAAGTGTTAACAACATCTAAGAACATACCTCCCGGAAATCTGGATACTGGCGACTATGAAGTGGAACGCGTGGAAAACTTCAAATACCTCGGGTCTGTAATAACATCGTCAAATGACATGCAGGCAGATATCAAAGCCCGTGTCTCTGCCGCATACAGAGTTTTCTACGCATACTCAAAACTTCTGCGATCAAAACATCTTTCGCGGTCGTGTAAACTCACACTTTACAAAGCATTGATACGACCTGTGCTTACATTTGGAAGTGAAAGCTGGACACTGACTTCCTCCGATTGTAGAATTGTATCAACATTCGAGAGGAAAGTCATACGAACAATTTATGGTCCATGTAAAGTTGCTGAAAATCAGTATAGAATCCGAATGAATCATGAAATCAGACAGCTTCTTGGAGGCTGCGATGTAATCGGATTCATTAAATCCAACCGGATTAGATGGTTTGGTCATGTAGAAAGGGCTCCATTGGAAAGAATGATAAAAAAAGCGTCCCAACAACAACCAGCTGGTGTTCGTCGAAGAGGAAGACCTAGACAACGCTGGCGTGATGACATCATCCAAGACCTTCGTGATATAGGATGTCGAAACTGGGGTCAACTGGTCATGGAACGAGATGACTGGAAGCTTATTGCACAGACGGCAAAATCCCTTCATGGGATGTAAACGCCAGAGAGAGAGAGAGTTAAATTGTTAATTTTATTGTAAGAAGTTTTAAATTTTAATACATAATTTATGATTTCCAATCCCTGTTTTTCTATGATTAAAGCGGGAAAATATTTTGTAGAGACCGAAATTCGTAATTATTTTCAATTCAAAATTTGTATTACCATTGTTGGAATTGGGCTCAAGTTTTGTCTTAATTCTTAAAGGAGCTTTAAAAAACCAGTACTCAAATAATAGATATAACTAAAGATTGACATAAAAACTATGATTTTTAGGAGTTTGAGTTTCATTTTAAATTATATATTAATCTAATGAAAAAAATGGCACATCTTTTTAGTTGTCTTAGCATTATTTACATTCTTTACATTCTTTACATTTTTTACATTCTTTACAATGATTTTTGGACATGTAAAAAATGAATTCTTTACATGTAAACAATTACGTTAATTACTTTTTGTAAAGAATTTGCACAACACTGCCTACCTCACATACAAGAAAATATCGCAAGAACACAGAAATAAATCAGTTGCGGTGCGCATCCATAATCTGCCGCTCATTTTTCAAACCCGAATTTTTTTTTCGTCGAAAAATTAGCTTCAGACAAATATCTAACGGATAAAAAAATCTTTTAGATAAACGAATTTAATGAATGTTTCCGTTGATAATTGTTATCATTATTTATTACAATTATCCGGGAAGGATAAAAAGTTTGACTAGGAATGCGCGATTTGCATCTTCGTGATGTGTTTGAAAAGCGGACCAGAAAAAAAACTCTGCGCTCTCCAAGGCTCAGGACTGTTACAGGACAGGACAAAAGGAGGAAACCTGTGCACTACATTCCTCCTGAGAATTATATTAATAAGTTAAGAGTTGGGTTCAAACCCAAACCTTGAGATGCAAGGGTCTCATGTTCTACCGACAGAGCTAGCTTAGCTAAGCAAAAGTACAGTAAACAAGAAAATAATTGATTCAATTCCTATAGGAAAATGCGAAATCAGTAATTGAAAATTAGATAAAAGTTAATAATAAGCGTCAATAAAAGTTTCGAGTCCTGTAAAGAAATGCGAACAACGAAAAGAAAATCGTTTAACTTCATGAAATAAAAAAATTATGTTTGTTAGTCATGGACGGATGAATTCTGTCATCCACCCACAGAACAAAAAAAAATGGAACCTCAAATTAATAAAAAACCATATAATGGCAAAACTTTCTAAATGTAATGAGTAACATAGGTTTTTGAAGAGCACTTCGGTGATATATACAGATGCCCAGAGGACAGCAGAAGCGGTCGAACTATGGCACAAAAAGTCAAGGGCTAGCATTTTTTTGCGTACCATTCCTTGGCAAGCAAGAGATACCACAGACACATTCTATGTTGAGAACTAAAATGTTGACGTTAGTGTAGAGAGAACGTCAGTCACAGAGGTCTGCACGACAGGCGATCCTTATCCCTGATACCGCCAACTGGTGAACGTTCTTTTTACGCCCAACAAATTACGATTTAACGAATAAAATTGACGAAGATTATGGCAGTTATAATACTTAAGTGTAGCATGTGGTTTTCCTTGACTATGTTGAGAACCCGTGAAACTGGTGGAAAAACCAATTTAACCTAACTAAGGTACGTGCAATTCTATTAAATTATTTATTTAAGGGTACAATTGTGGCTGACAGGTTCACCCCTTCCAAAACTTGAGCAGCTATCTATCAAAAAATTAAGTAATCTAGTTTTATATGTTGTTCGGGCGGATGACAACAGTCCGATAAGTAAATACACGTGATCTAGTTGATCGCTACCCACACGGAGAAAAAGATGTTAGGTCTTCTGTTATGTTAGGTTGGGTTTTCTAGTATGCAACACCCGTGGCATGAATAACAGACAATTTCGTCTACGGGTATTTCATCTAAGAACATCTTAACAGGCTATGATCTAACTAATGGTAATCAAAGACAAAATTTCGTTTTTAAATGTGCACAGTAATAAAAAATCTCAATTTTGGAACCGGGGCATAACGTTACATCACAGGGTGGGAAGGCATTATTGGAAACTACCAATAACCAACAATGTCCATCTTCTGTTGTCTCATTACATTCGAGCTCCTCAACTGTGGTTCGGGTTGACAAGACCTAAATCTTGTAGCTCTGGAGCTCCACGTGTGGTGCCATCTTGTATTAGAAAATCTGGTGGTCATAGAGCATAACTTTACCACCTAGAAGACTATTGTGCTTAACCTGGTTGTTTTCTTAGTCAGATATCGTCGATTCTGATACGGTTCCACTTTGTTATCCATATTGAGGTTTAATAAAATAACGATTACGATATCGTTTTCTTCCAAACGACTTCCTTTATATAATCAAACCTTTAACCAACAGACTACAAATGTCTACGATGCAAAACTACGATTGAATGTTAATATTAAACTACAACCAAAGTATTTGACAAGTTTCACATATGTTAAGTGTCCACCTTTGTTTCAGCCACTTTTATCTCTTACCGTAATAAAAGTTGTACAAATCAATTTTTTAAACAAAACTTTTGTTTAACTAATAATTCTGATTTGAAAAGTCTCCAATAATACATCTTGTACTTGATATATCATAAAAAAATTTACCTAAGTTACCGATTAACCCAAAAAATCCTTTTAATTTTTTGCCTCATATCATATCCTTCTCCTGTAATTGAAATAACCTACCACAAATGAAAGTTCACTCATCATTCTAACACTTTTACTGTGCTTAAATTACAAAAACAAAAACAAATCAACATTTACTTTATCAACAAAATAAAACAGCTTCCCTGTTAAATTAAATCAAATAATTTTCTTAATGATGCTTTACACATCCACAAAAACATCAACATAAAGTTTTTACAATTTTTGTTAAATTTTTCCGGTTTATATATAATCTTATACGTGTCAGAAAATGACACCTAAAAACGCACTCAAGAAATATTAAGCGACATGAAATAACTGTATTAGAAAAAGTAACACGAAGAAATGAAAAAGGTACAAATTAGGTTAAACCATTTTTCATTAAGATAAATTAACAGAAATGTACTTGGTTTGAATCATAATTAAATCTGAGGTTTTCTCCTTGTAGCGTTTTAGATTTTGACATTTTGTCTACGTTTAATATTAATTTGTGTTGGGAAATAAAATATAATTTTCATAGCTTTTGTTTACCATGGCTAAGGTGTGTGGGGGGAAAAATTGTGTAATATAAAGATAAATTACATATTTGAGTATAATTTGTAGACAAATTTCATAATACATAACGGTAAATCTTTTGGAACAAAGAGGGCAATGAAAGAAAGCTAAAATCTCCAAATGGTGACCCTTAGTGAATAATTATTACTGAAATTCTCTCATAAGATTTTATCAAACATTCTAAGCTTCTATTAACTAAAAATTAATTCAAACTCATAAAAGTTTAATCGGAATTAATTAACAAAATACCCACACATAAACAAATCATAACAACAATCTAATTTAATATTCACCAATTACTTAAAAATACATAAAACCACATGTTTAAAATATATTAATTGAAATTTAAAATGCAGTAACTTATGTCTTATTTTTTTTTTTTAAATTCCCTATTTGCATTTTATTTCTTATAATTTTTATTTCCATCTTTTTATTTTCAATTTGCTTTTGTATATTTTCCGTTACATGTTTTGTCGTATGAATATAAAATATATAAGCATAAATTTTCTTAAATAAAAATACCTTCAACAACACGAAAAAAAAACAATATATGAACAAAATAATATATTTGTAAAAATTATGAATTTAATTTTTTTTACATTTGCATATTGTATGATAAGGTAAAAGAATTAATCGTACGAGAATACAACAAATATATATTTATGAAAATATAATATAAAAAACTAAATTTAAATAATTTAACTGTTAAATAAAAAAAATTAAGGAAAAACGTTGACACTTTTGGCACAATCAAGAGCAGCATTTTGATAAATATAATTGTTAACTTTATTTAAAAATAGAGAATGACTCAAACATAAACCTAAAAATAATTGAGTAGCAATTTCATTTGTAAACCTGTTTACTTAAAAACAATCCAGGTAACGAGAAGTTCTCAAGCTAGAGTAAGAATTGGTCTCCTGGCTTAAAAAATCCAATAAAATTGTTCCTTGGCTCAATACACAATATCGATGGTTTAATAAATATTTTAATAATATTACGATGTCTTCGTAATATAAATAACTTGTGCACTGAGTCAACGAAAATAGTTAATAAATCACTGGTTATTAACAGAATTGGAGTTCGCTGTTTCTTTCCTAGCACTTTCTTGATAATCGCATCCAAATACGTCTCCGCAGCTACATTCAAAATTTCTTCCTTTCCTTCCTTGAGTGGCGTTAAAACATCGCAAACTATAGTATGAGAAAAGGGAGCATCAGTTTTGGGGACCCCATTTTTTGGGTTTTACTAATCAGTGCTTGGTGATCGCCGTTGGTGTGATAAACCTCAGACTTTTAATCTATTTCTCTAACAAGAGCTCTGTCTGCGAACGTGATGTTAATATTTTAACCACGCCTTGTTTTAAAGATGGAAAAATATATATAAAAAAATAAATGGCAAGTGCAGTAGAAATATTATTTTTAGTTTATTGATTTACCTATTCTATCTAAAAAGCTTTCATTTTATTTTCTTATTTGATAAAACTCCCCAATTTCCTGTTTGATGTTATTTTGTTTTCAATAATTTTCTCTAAAAAACCATTTTCTTTAAAGAGCATTATCCAGAACGATGTACTTTATAAGCGTTACGTTCTCCACCACCTAAATCTGCTCGTTCCGTATAGAATTTAAATCTCCCCTTTGTAGAGTACTAGTCTTTCTAGATGAACCGCTTTGGTTTTGCTCACTGACATTTCTTTATTAAATGAACTACATCGTTTATCTTTGCACCATCATAACGTTACTTTCCCAAAATTATTAAAATTTAAAATTTAACGGTTTAAAATTATACTTGCGATACTGTCGATATTTGACGAGCTATTTATAAATAATTTGAGCACCGCGTTTAGTATCTCTTTGGTGGTGACAGCCGAGATTGAGTTATAATCAATTTGCAGCTCGAGAGGAAGACAGACGTCATTATGATGTGGAAATAAAATAGGTTCAATTTCAGTCATTATATCTGAGCATACTGTTGCAGCTGATTAAACACCCTTTAGTTTAGTAAGTACAGTTTCGTACGCACTTCCCACTGGTTATTCTGAACTTTATCTAGTTATCAGATACTGGAATGATCTGTTATTAGATCTACTATTAGCAATTGTATTTCCGCAACTCTTTCGGCTTTCTTTGGCAATCATCATGGAACTGCTCATAGTGCTCAAGATTTCTTATTCGTGAACATTTCCTCCGGCGATTGAGGCACTCTTTTCTCAAACAGCCAATGCTTTCGGTCCCGCCAAAATACTGGGTACCATGCATTACTGTTCCTTTTAACTGACATAAATGCATCACAGGTGCTTTAAGATATCTCGCAATAAAGTGTGTTGTAAATGAGAACTAGTTGCATTGTAAAACCAATGGAGCTGTCATAGCAGGCCGCGTACCTAGTTCAATTTGAGCCCTAAACTAGGTTCAGTCTGCGGGAACGAGAGATTATACCTGCTGCCTAGTACAAATTGCGAAATTGTACGTGTATATTGGTTATATATCGGATCGGAGATCAAAAGAAAAAGAGATAGAAAGGAGACCCTGGCGGCCCTGCAGGTCGATGAAGCCACGACCGTCACGTTCACCCCCCCATAATTACTTCACTCACACGCTCACGCACTGTTGTGAATACAACTTATGGATGTCGTTCATTAACAATAAATTTTTTTACTAATTTCATGGTTGCTTTATTTAACACAAATTTGCATTAGTAAAAATTGTTATTTACATTTTTTATAATTTTTAGCAAACAAATAATTTATTAAATTTCACATTTAACTTTAAGAAAATTAGATTTTAACTCTTTATTATTTAAATGAATGGATTATTCTGTTGGAATTAATTTTGGTTGCTTATAGCTGGAAATTCGAACAGAAAAAGAGAGCGATTAACAAATTCTCTTCGCTTATATATCATTAACTCCATATGTTTGTACATGTTCGTTTATAGACGTTCGTTAAAACAAATTACAATGAATATAGTTAAACGATATTAAATACAGTGTAAATGTGATACGGTGTATATGTGATATGGTGTAAATGTGAACCTCACAACAGCACCTCATACACTCACACATATATACACGCTCTCAAACAACCCTAAACCTATAGGTAGCTATAATAGTACTCACCCCATGCTAGTAGTAGATCCCGCTTCGTCTTTCTTCCGATTTAGCCGACCAACACTCTCTCAGCCCAACCACACGGCAATGGTCATGCAATGGTCAAATCATGCAATGGTATATGAAGTTATAACAGCTGGTATTTAAAATTGGAACTATTGCTAAATATAAATGAACGATGAGCGATGGTAGTGATATTATACAAAACTAGTGTTTCATGCAATGATGAATGAAGGTATAACAGCTGGTATTTAAAATTGGTCAAAATTGGTACTATTGTTATAGATGAACGGTGAGCAACTGTAACAACACGCTAACTATTGTTTCAAGCAGTGATGATTTGATATATAACAGCTGATTTGAAAAATTGATAACATTGTTATAGGCATATGGTGAGCAACGGTATCAACACGAAAGCTATTGTTTCATGCAATGGTGAATGAAGGCATAACAACTGGAATTTAAAATTGATGCTATTGTGGAATATAAATGAACGATGATCGACGGTGGTGATGAAAAATAATAGAAACTATTGTTTCGTGCGGTGGTGTGTGTTTAATGGTGAACGAATGTACCACAGCTGACACGCAAAACCGACAATACCGTCGTACACAGCAAATATAGGTGAACGGAGAGCAACTGTATCAATAAATTCTAAAAATATTGCAAAAATTATTACAAAATCAAAAATGCAAACTTTTTTCAAAATTCCAAAAATATTTCAAAAGCTATAACAAATCCAAAAATGTCCATGTCCAATTTCATTTTATACTTATTACATTTACGTCATAAAAACTGCTACATTTTTTTTCCAAAAAATTGGGTAAAAAATAAATAAAAATCTTTCTTTTGACGCACTTGACAACATTTATTGACAAATTGATAATGCAATAATCTAGATTTTGGTCTCACATACCAATCCCAACCATCAAGATTTCTCCAAATTCAATGTTCCTACTCGTAATCACTTAAAATGAAAGTTTTTTAAGCAAAAAATATGCAAATTTCCTTGTTTTGACACACTTGACGATTTTTTTGACACACTTCCGGTACAGTTATCGAACACATCGTCCGTTCGACTCTTCCCATTGAGTAAACCTATTCTATAAAAAAAAAATTTCAAATCCGTCCATCGGTTTTCTAGATATCGTCGGTTATGACGGCCGGCCGGCAGACAGACATACCTTTTATTTTGCTTTTTGAGAACCAGTAGGTCCTAAAACGTCGAGAAATGCCAAAAAAGTGGGGGTAAGAATTTCACTTTGAGCTCATGAATGTAATACTTAAGTCTTTCAGACCGAAGTAATAAGGGCGATGTCATAGTCGGATTCGTATATTTATAGTCGATGAAAGCATAAAGATCGATTGCGACGGTATAAGGAAACGATCAGTTTTTTGTATGCTTCCATCGAATTCGTGTACCCACTAAATAAGTTTGTTGGTTTAATTTTTAATTTTGTTCGTCTGAACTCATTTCACCAGAACAGTGTCCCTATATTAGTACCACTCTCTCAGTTTTGGAATAAATTTAAACAAATAGTCCAGTATCTCTGTGTCAAACTCTTTGATTTTCTACCTATTTTGCTGACAGTGGTGAATGGATTTCAAATATGACAGCACGATGATCACTAAATGCGTATATAAGTCAGACATCCTCGATCGTCTTCCTCTCGAAAGTGACTCACTAGCAAAAGTGATATTGATTATTAAACCTGGTTCTCCTTTATTATATGTCTCCGTGGTACCATGGCTCAGTTGTAACAGTTCAAGTCTGAAAAATGCCTCAAGTATTGACCTATCTTTAGAAAGAATACGTTTATTTCCCCACACAATGGCCCAAGCATTTAAATCATTCGTAGTTTTAGTGGGTGACCTCTACTTTTAGTCGATCAAGTGTCTCCACAAATTATTCCAGTAAAATGTCTTCCTAGCACTGCAGTGTAATAGTTTTTGGAGTCACTTGAGCAGTAGCTGTAGGTCAGCTGTAGATGTGGACACCTTTGATTTTGACTTAGACGAATCCTTCATGCTGACCATTAGATCTAAGTTCATTGCCGGTCCAGATAGTGGCCTTACTCGTCCTGTTTTCCACTCAAAATTTCCATTCCATCGGTAACAGGGGTTCTTTATTGTTTGCTAACTAATTCCACGTCCACTCTCTGGTATCCAACAGATTGATTTAGATATACTTTCCATTTCGGGCAGATGTTGCCCTTAGCTCACTTTTGTAGACTATAACAATCTACTGCTGCCTGTTATATGCCCACTACTTCCTGTGGTGTCCGGTGGTGAAACAGCGTGTTAGAATGATTTATCTCACGAAGTCAGCATCTAAAATATCCAACTCGGATGTGTCCAGATTAGTACCGTCTGTGTCGTGTCCCGCCTCGTGTTGCCATAAAATATTTAATTGCAGTAGCTTGAAAATGCTCAATTGTAATAAATTGGAACTTGTCTGCAATTCAGACAGCTTCCCGGGTTGTCACCTCAACTATGTTGCGACACTCTATGCAAATTTTTTAATAGTCTGACCTGACACTTGTTGGGTTTTGGAGAGCTAGATCTGCATGCATTTCAAGACTTTGATTGAGTTCATTTTTTTCAAGTTCAAGAAGCGGCTCATCCAAAGCTGTGTTCTTAATCTTAGTGACACAATCCTTGAGCTCTTTCAGTTCCAAGTTCACACTCTTATCATTAAGTATTTGCGCGTAACCTTTCTCATCGGCCCTAGATATAGTTATAGCATCTGACCGTAGTGCTCTTCGTTTGGGTTTGCGTTTTTCAGTTTCCGTTGGGTTTGCGTTTTTCACCTTTGCTCACTCACCACAGTCACCGGTCTTGAAAATCCATCTTTCTGCACTGTATCATTTGATCCTTCGTTACCTTCCATTTGGAAGTTATTTTCGGAGTAAGCCGCTTCCTACATTAAGACACGCGTACTAGGGAGCCGCTAAATATGTCATCTTGTTAGAAAACGGTTTATTCAAATAATAGCAGATCACCTACATATCTGAAGGCCGTTTATTATTCGCCACGTATGACCCCATAATACCCTGAAGTTCACCCCTGTGCAAGCTCGTCTGTGAGAAACTCTGTATTTGTGTGTATGTATCGTCTTTCCGTTGGGCTCAACAAGACGCATTTTGTTTCCGTTTACGTTTCCTCACGGTTTTCCTCTTTGTTTCGGATGCTAGCGTAGGGTGTAAATTTGGCTTCATTGACTCAACTTGTTGTTTTCTCGTTTTGACCACGTGCAACTCACTTGCCCTAATTTCGTTCAGAATTCTGTTGACGGTTTCACTGTTTTTCTGCGAAGATAGTAGAACTCACATGTCTTCAGCATTTCCAATTCGACGTTTTTTGGATGTTTCATCAACAGTTCCTTTCAAGGACGGTGACGTGAGGCATACTTGTGATATGACGCTTTGGACAACTGTGAGGCAATTTACGAAAGATTTTTTTTTTTTTTTTTTTTTTTTCTTTATTGAGCAAAAACAAATATAATTATTGGAAAAAAAAAATATTACATTTTAGCCTTCTAACGTTGCAAAAACATACAATATTTTACCGCAACTCATTTAGTTTTAATTATTATTTTAAATTTTATTCTACCTATATCTAAACATTTGACTAGATTAAATTATAATAACTAATAATTGATTGCTGTCAAATTTATACACGTATCGTTTGAAGGTTAGTACTAAATAAAAACCATATGGAAAAAATTCTAGTAACGCCATCTATGTGTCATCCTACGGACTTATTGAATGACCTAGTACAGATTTATTTAGTTTTTTGCTATTGTTAAGCCATTACTGATCCCATCTATCACATAGCTACGTTTCTTAGATTGTTCTTAAATGTCATTTTTTTTAGCTGTGTAGCTTAAGGAAGTAAAAAATAGCTTGGTTTCAAAATTACGCATTTTATTAAAGAAATACCCAGCAAACCGAAAAACCGAAAAGACCCAATGCCAGCATGAGATTAGACTGTTATACATTGCCACTTGATAATAGTATTTTTAATTTGGCTTTGAAAAGGGAGATCTGCTTAATTTCTTTCATTTCCTCTGGAAGCTTATTAAATAACAAAAGGCCTTTATACAAAACGTTGTGTTGTCCTTTTGATGTTCTACAAAAATCTATTACATAGTTGTTGTTTTGACGTGTCAAGTATTTATGAACATCTGAAATTTGGCGTATAAAAAAATCGTTTTTTATTATTTTATGTTTAACTTTAAATATTAGCAAGATTATTTCAAAATCAATCAGCTTATTTAAAGGAATGATATTGGTATCGTAAAGATCTTTTGTAGGATATCGAGAGGGTAGAAGTTTTATGGTTTTTAAAACTTTATTGATAAGACGATGTACTTCTGTAATTCTGAAAGCCGCAGCTGTACCCCATATAGGTAATAAGTACCTGACAGTGCTTAGTATATGTGACTGGAAGATCATGTATTTTATCTTATTTGGTAAGGTATGCCGCATTCTGTACAGTATAAAGCAAATATTTTTTATTTTTTTCTTAACATAAGATATATGCTCATTCCAATTTAATTTAGAGTCCAAAATCAATCCTAAGTACCTCGTACTGTAGACACGATCAATTATTCTATTATTCAAGGTTATGTGACTAGAGTTAAAAGTGTCAATATTTTTATTTTTTATTTCAAATACCATGTAATTTGTTTTCTTTTCATTTATCTGCAAGTGGTTTAGTTCAGCCCATTTATTTATAATGTTTAAGTCTGCTTGCATTTTAGATATAAGAGAGGTGGTTTCAGAGTATACTAAGACCATATCGTCGGCATACATGAGAAGTTTACCAGTTAATGTAAGTTGAAAGGCATCATTGACATAGATGTTAAACAACAAAGGTCCTAAAAGAGAGCCTTGTGGAACTCCATATTTTACTGGAAGCATTGTACCTTGCGTTGAATTAAATTTAACAACCTGATTTCGGTTTTTTAGGTATGAAGCAAATATTTCAAGTGAAGTACCCATTATTCCTAGTGCTTGTAATTTTTTTATTAATAAAGCATGACTTACCGAATCGAAGGCTTTGCGTAGGTCTATGAAAATGCAGGTAGTGATGTGTCCTTTATCTAACCCCGTTCTTACTTCGTACATTAGTTTCGCTACTGCAGCCAATGTACTAGATCCACTGCAAAAACCGAATTGATTTGGATCTATGATTTCGTTTTCTCTACAATAGGTTTCCAGTTTGGCGTATAAGACGGTTTCATAGATTTTTGAAAATGTTGTTAATATGGAAACCGGTCTATAGTTCTCAACTGACAACTTAGAGCCATTTTTATATATAGGAACAACTTGGGCTAATTTAAGTTCATCTGGAAAAATACCACTTGTCATTGAATCATTAATAATTTCGGCTAGTTTTGATCCTAATAGTTCTTTAAACTCCAAGCAGAATTTGGCTGAAATTAAATCATAACCTACTGCTGAACTAGTATTTAGATTGGATATAATTTTAATAATTTCGTCATATGTAACAAAACTACTGTTATAAAGATGCACAGCATTTATATTATTTGATGTAAATTCCGGCAGAGTTTCTTCGGAGGGTTGGATAATTTCATCTATACAATTAGAAAAATATTGATTAAAGTGGTTATAAATTGTTACCTTATCTGAGATTATATTTTGATTTCTTTCCAGCATAATATTTGTTGATGTTTGTACTTTATTGAAGGCATGTCTATTAACGACAGCCCATAGTTTTTTGTAATCATTTCCATTTAGTTCTCTCTCAAAATATTGTCTTTTGACTTTTGTTATCATTTCTATGACCGTTTTTTTATAATATTTAAAACGACAAAAAATGTATTCATTAGATGGAGATTTTTTGTGTAGTTTATAAAGTTTATCTCTTGTCTTCATAGTTTTAAAAATTTCGTGTGTCATCCAAGGGTTTCTATTTTTCTTCTTCGGCTGGCTAAACATTTTTTTGTTACGTGTAATATTGTCTTTACATACTTCCATTAGTTCACTCAACTGAGCACACTGATTTATATCAGTTTGAAATTGGAGTTTATCTATTTTATCATATTCTAAAACTGTTTTTTTGACAATTTGTTTCGGAAGTGGTAGTTTTAGCTTACAAATATTTAAAATTAGAATACGATGATCTGAAATGCAGGTATCCAATGTAGACAGATTATATTTATATCTGAAAATATCAGTAGCAACATGATCAATCAACGTGGAAATAGTATTAGATACTCTTGTCGCATGCTGTTGATCACGCGAATTAAGGATTAAGAATCCATTAGTATTGACTATTTCTTCATATTTTTCAATAACCATGTCATTGCAACATAATAAATTTATATTAAAATCCCCAAATATATAAGTATTTTTTCTATTTTCTAATGTAGTTTCAAGTAAATCTAAAAATAACGAGATATTTGCAGAGGGCGGTTTATAAACTGACATAATATTTACTTGAATATCTACTAGTTGGACTATTAGCATGTCACAAAACTCTGTATTAGTTTTATGTATTAGATTAGAGACTAATGATTCAATTATATATATTGCTACTCCACCACCCCTACATTGGCGATTTGCGAAATATCCCACATAATTTTGTATGCCAAATAATGAGACCTCATCATCCTTAAGCCAAGTTTCAGTTAGAACCAACCCGTGTATGACAAATTTGAAAGAAGCTAAGAGATTTTGTATATCATCTAGTTTGTTACGAATACTTCGTACATTTAAATACAATATATTTAAAAATTCTGTACCACCAGTGTGGACAGCAGTTTTGTTTAATAGATGCTTAATTTCAACAGAATCTAACATATCTAAGTTTTCATTCATATTGTACTGGAGTTTTACTAAAAACGAAAAATATTGTAGGTGTTATCAAACTATGTTTTCCTTCTAAAAAAAATACAAAGAACATAATAATTAAAGAGATGAAAACCAATAATAACAACAATAGCAAAAATATATATATATATGTGTGTATGTGCTTCTACTTGAAAAACAAAAAACAAAAAAACACATTATACCGTATAGATACTATTTTGTTGTAAATAACTTTAGAGTTATTTACAACAAAATAATTAATTAATTTTACGATTCAACAGTAATTTTATATAATTTATTTTCTTACTTTAGATTTTAGTAGTTCAATGTCATTTAATGATTTGATTGTAATTACAGCTGATTGAGTAGTCTCTCTTAAAAAAACGCTTCCAAATTTGGTCCACGCATACGCATATTGATGGTCCTTTTTGAACTGACGAGCATGTCGAAGTAGTTCTTTATTTTGTGGTGTTAAAAATTCATTAAAGTAAATTAGATTCATGTTGCCTGTCTTCCAGATCTGTCTTATTTCTGTGTACCTAGATCTGATTGTTCACTTTGCAATCTTGTAGATGTACATTAACTGTCAGGCAAACTAACCTTTAAAAACTAATGATCCCTTGCGTAATTAAGATTACTTTCCTCTAATGGCAACCTTGCCGTTTTACTGATCCTGTTAAACGCAGTTTCTGACTTTACAGCTTATCGTTTGTTTTAGTAGCTGGTACAATGGCTGAATTTGCCACCGCTGTATCATTACAATCATTGTATTTCGACAATCAGGAACCTTTGCTCACTCACCGCAGTCGTCGGTCTTGAAAATCCGTCTTCCTTCACAGTATCTTTTGATCCTTCGTTACGTTCCATTTGGAAGTTATTTTCGGAGTAAGCCGCTTCTTACATTAAGACACGCATACTAAGGAGCCGCTAAATGTGTCATCTTGTTCGAAAACGGTTTATTCAAATAATGGCCGATCACCTACATATCTGAAGGCCGTTTATTATTCGCCACGTATGACCCCATAATATCCTGAAGTTCACTCCTCTGCAAGCTCGCCTGTGAGAAACTCTGTATTTGTGTGTATCGTCTTCGACTCAATTCAACAAAGATGATTTGCATGCTGCTTAGTATTTTCGGATCTTTGTAAGTCATACCAACTAATGGATGGCACGGAGCCGATAATATCTTGGCAATTAATAATTTTTGGGACTGTGTTCCTTATGGGGTTTTTGGGTCTTTTGGATTTAGTGTCATTCTCTTCTTTTTTATTTTATTTGAAATAATATATTGATTGTTGGATGAAACAATTTTTAACCACAACGTTCACATATTTCATATGAAAAACAAGCATAAAATTCTCATGTAATTTTTACCCTTGGGTGGTTTGAGAAATTTTCCACCTAATATAAAAAGATACAATTCATTTAACTAACTCAACATTTTTATGCGTTCATTTACGTCTTTTTTTTTGCCATATACCAACCCAAAATTATTTCACTTAATTTGAAAACAAATAAGCAAAAATATGCGAAAAGTTAGTTGTCCCATTCTCATTTTGTGTCTACACTTTTCGGTTTGTTTTTAGATCTTTTTCAACTAAATTATTGTTTTTTATGTTGGAAAATTTTATTTATTTAGGTTATAGGTTTATCTGTGGATTTTTTTTTAATTTAATGAAGGCAGCATTTATAGGGTATTATCGATTATTAAGCAATAGTCTGCCTTTGATGTAGTTTATATTTTTACAATCATATGTCTCAGCTTAAAACATACCAGAAGTCATTCGAATATTCAATTTTTCTACATAACCTAAATATGTAGACCAGGTTCCATTAGCATTTGGTGACTTCTTCTATCGAAGATCTCCTCTATAACAAAATATTTGGTTAATCAAAGTCTCGTAATGGGTCGATCATTTTAGTAGTGTTGGTGCAACGGTGATCAACATACGTTTCATCCGTTTTTTAGTCGATTCTTAGAAAAATAAAAACAAAAGTCACTTTTTAGTAAAATTACTACATAATTTTAGGGTATTTTTTTCTGTTTGCAAGTGTGGGTGCGATAATACATTGATTGGACTGAAATTTTATTGAGCTTTTTTATAAAACGACACCAAATGTTTATTGCAGTCGTAAGTCTAACATAAGAGTCCTGACATGCCTCAAGACTTAAATTTTCAAATTTAATCACCAAGTATGTTTTTTAGTTTGATTAAAGCTGGCGCTAACTATTTGCGGCATGTATCTTCTGTCGCAATGCCAAATAAATTTATTAAACAACAAAATAAAATAAAGAACAGAATTGCATAAAACCCATTGAAGGACTAACAATCGATTTGTTACCTTGTAATAAGAGGTCTTGTAGACCGTAAAGGTCTACCAGTTAGTCTTGCACGCAAACCACATTCACCCGCAGTTAGCTCGAGCTGGCGTAAATTCTGATGACCAACCTCACTAACAACAAATTTAGAATAAAATCCAAAACAAAACCATCCCGTGCCTAAATCACCACCCAGTTTCTCAATAGTGATCAACTACCATGCCACAACTCTCCCCTATAATAATATTACGTTAACACATCATAATCAACAGAAAAAAAAATAAAAACACAAAATAAAATCATATAATAAAAGCAAACTTTCCTGACTGTGTAGTACCTCGCGGATGGTCTACTACTGGCTTTTCTGCATTCTCTATGCCCAAATTCCATCCCCCACAAAACAGAGATCTCACAACCCAATCTTTTTCATTATCCCGAACAATATCTAACCGTCAGTTCTGATATTAGCTGGCTTTCTATTTAACTTTCTTGATTAAAACACAATCGAAGTTCACTAATGGATTTTTGTTCTAATTCCTTTATTTGATTTTACTTTCATACATGGTGCGCTTAAATACAATGTTAACAATTTTCCTAATTCAATTCCTAGGTTTGCACTACTAACTTTTTCCAATTTTGCAAATCGAGTTATTTCTTTGGTTTTCAAGATTTTAACAATTTTCTATACCACAATTCATATTTTCTAGGTATTTTATTATTATATTTTTTTATTTCTTTTAATTAAATTTGACTTTAGCAATTATATCACTTAAAAAAAATTGATAGAATTAACTGATCATATAACATATCGAACACACTTCAAAACTCTCCACCCAACTCCTCAAACTAGGCAACTTGTTGCAACACTTGCAACTTGTTACAACACAAACCCCAACTGATTAACTCAACTATCACAGACAAATTAAAGTTTTCCAGTTCTTTCTCATGGCACAAGCCAAAAGAAAAAGAATTGTCAGCATAAAATACCATTTTTCTCTGTAAAAAAATGGTATATTTAATATTTTCGTTAGTTTTTGTAAGTTTTTTCCTAACAGTTAGTGGATAATGTATTGCTAGTGTCGTGTAGATCATGAAACATAAAATGATTTTTAAATAAAAGGAAAACAACTGATATTATATTTCAAACAAATTATTATTATATTTATTTAAATTCACAATATTATTTATTATATAAAAATACATAGTTACGACTTCAACGTTGAAAACAAATTTACTTCCTTTCTTGAAGGTTCAATGAGAAAAGCTAATATAAAGCATATTTATAAAATTTACATATTTTTGTTTTCGCCCTCTATGATAATACTTAAAAATTAAATTTAGTGTTGCCTTAACAGTTAGTTTTCACCAAAATTTGATTGCGAATATTCGCAAAGGGAAATTTCTTGTGTTGTAGATGTGTGTGTATTTAGGTTGAGTTGGTAAATTTTTTGACAGGAGTTATTTAATTTTTTTGTGAATTTTGAGGTTAATCTCTTACAGTTTATTAAATTATGGAAAAACAATATATTAAAAATATCAGTGCTGCTGCTCGAGCTTTAGGAATTTGCAGAAGTGCTGCTGAGGCATTCAACAAAAACAAAACAAAAAAAATAATCGTTTAATCTGGGTTCGTGACATTTTTCGTGAAAAAACAAGAAATTTGTATGTGGCCCAAAATTTAGTGGAAGAGATGAGATTGAGTGACCGTGAATCATTTTTCAATTATACCCGAATGACGCCAGAGTCCTTTCATAAGCTCTTAAATTTAGTTGGTCCGAGCATATGTAAAAAGGACACCAATTGCAGAAGTTCCATAAACCCGTCTACACGATTAGCACTTATCTTGAGGTACCTAATTCTAATTAAAATAAATTATCTTTGAAGCTAGCTATACATACTTAACATATTTCATTTTAGATATTTGGCCAGCGGTAATAGTCAACGCTCTCTTTCATATGCTTTCCGCATTGGTAAAAGTACATTGTGCACAATAATTTCAGAGATATTAGCTGCTATTTATCAGAATCTGAAAAGCAAAGTGCTACCAAAATTGAATGTCGAAGATTGGATATCAATAGCAGAAGGTTTCTCGCAAAGATGGAATTTTCCTAACTGCATTGGAGCAGTAGATGGAAAGCATATTATAATTATTTTCAGCAACTAGGTTATTTGAGTGTTAATTTGAAAATAAAACTATATTAATAACATATATCCATATTATAGGCACCACCTGATTCTAGGTCGGAATATTATAATTACAAAAACTATTTCTCTATTGTTTTGATGGCAATTTGTGATTACAGATATCGTTTTGTGGTGATCGATATAGGTGCTCAAGGACGCCAAAGTGATTCTGGAGTATTCCAAAATAGCACAATGGGACAACGATTCCGGAATAGTACTATGAATGTACCTGAACCTGCAGAAATTTGGGAAGGAGGACCTGCATTACCATTTTATTTAGTCGGTGACGAAGCCTTTGGTTTAAAACAATGGCTAATTACTCCATATCCCGGTAAATCGAGCGGAAAATTGGAGTACGAGAAATTAATATTAAACTATCGACAGAGCAAGACTTGTTATTGAAAATATGTTTAGAATTTACTCGGCTAGATGGAGAATCTTGAGGACGTGCTTGGAAACTTCCCTAAATACGGCGGACAAAATAGTCAAAGCCACAGCATGTCTACAAAATTTCTGCCTTATGGAAATAAATCACAAATATTGTCCTAAACGATTCGTCGATCATGAGAATCATGATAAAACTAGATTAATACCTGGAGATTGGAGAAAAACACAGAATCGTTTCTATAAATTTCAAAGCAGGGTAGCTACAATGCATCGTTAGCCGCGATTGAAATAAGAGATATTCTGGCAGAACATTTTATGACCGATGGATCAGTACCGTGGCAATGGATTTCTACATAATGTAATAAATATAGAAATATAAATATAACAAAGAAATACATATAGTCTTTTGCTTCCAATGTCTTTATATAATCTGATTTGTTGCTTCAATAGGAAGATGTAATGGTGAAATGGGTAGCTTAGGCTAAAAAAGTCTCAAATGAAATCCAATCAATATTGACCTAAAACTATAACAGATAAAAAAAACCCTGAATCCAAGATATGGGATAATACATAATTTGATTTAAAAATTATAAATTTATTTATTTTTTTTCTGTATTATATCATTCATATAATCAGTAAAATATTTTTGAGCCGCATATTTTTCGGCAATTGTAAGCTGCTTTAAAAATAACGTCACCTGGCTGCCATTTAATTCCTCCATTCCACATGGAGCACTAGCGGTAACGTTTGCTACCAATTGGTGTTATGGTTCCAAAAAATCTGCGGCATTTGCAGATATGGATGAAGAGTTTGAACGCCCACTTAATGTTCGTTGTCTTTTACGTGTGGGAATCAATGCTTCAGTTTTATCAGCCAAAGATGGTGAAGGCAGTCTGACCAGTGGAGGCGGTGAATTCATAGGTGTAAGAGGAGAACTTGAAGATGACGGTGTCTCCATATCTAGACTACATTGTTGCCTGAAAAGCCAAAATATTTTAATATAATTTAAAAATTCAATATTGAGTTTCGTCACTTACATTTTTTTGGGGCAGAACTCTGTCTAGCATCCCTAACTGACTCATATGTTTCGGCTCTGGTATAGGTTTAAAAGCTAATCCACTCGGCATCGACTTTTCTTTTGAGGCTTTATATCTGGTATAATTATTCCTCAAATTTTTGTACATAGTTTTTATTATATTTATATTGATTCTGGACGTTGGATGCTTCAGTTGGAATTCTTCTTTTATTTCACCCCAAAGAAGACTGATGGTAGATGATGAACGTTGTCTAATGGGCAACGTATAATCAAACAACGGAGGCCTTTTGAACACCAACTCCAGTAAATCAACTTCAAATATGAAGCGATTGATTCCCCGTAACATTTCCGTGATACACTTTATGTTCTCGTAACTCTTTTTACGAGGTTGAACATTTGTTTCCAATTGTTTCGTGTCCATAGCTTCCAGTACCTCAACTAAAAATTCGACCTCATCATATTGATCATCGTTAAAACTCATTGTAAACTGAGGACAATTAATTTATATGTAAATGTAATAAAACTATATTTTTATAATATTTAAAACTTTATATTTAAAAATATTATAAATGAAATAAAATTTACTATATAGTTGTTGTCTGATCAAACGTCAAAATCGGAAAGTTTGACATTTTATGTACATATTTTTGTTGTGTTCATTGCAGGGTTGAAAATTTCCCAAAGAAATTAGAGACAATTTTTCATTTGCAATAACAAAAGATGTATGCTCGACGAAAAATGTATGCTTTAGATGTGTGTGTAAATAAGTTATATGGTAATACGAATTTTTTTTCTTTTTATACTATCTGTATGGAAAACATTTAAACCGATTGCAAATATTCACAATCTGTTTTTGGTGGGAACCCACAGTAAATAAAAATTTAACACGGGTTTTCGGTCAGGTTTAGATATACTTGTATGAAATGTTCTAAATACTTGTGTTGGGTTGAAAATATTTTACTATTTTCAAAGAAGTCTTTAGTATATTACTATAAGGCGGAAAATAGAAGTGCACCTGATAACAAAATATCTGGCACATTACAAGCTTTCACAGCAAATTCAAAGTTTTATTTGCATATGTGAATAACGTTGATGTTGTTGATAATAAAATTGTGACTACTGTAAAAGCACTACCTAGGAGCACACAATAGTTTTTGTATCGTTTTCACAAAAACTGTGTTACACTCAAGCCATTAAACCATTAAAACTGAAATCAACAAACGTGAAAAAAAAACATTTTTAAATTTCAAAGTAGCCTGACTTTTTTATTTGAAGTGTGTTTGTTGCCATGGTTGCACACATCTTTAATTTTTTTTTTAATTTAAATTTGAGTAAAATCACAAAGCCAGCTCGATTGAATAATAAATTATTTTCTCATGTTTTGAAACAGTTGGGTATGATTGAATTGAATCTCACTTTTGTAAAACTATAAAATATTTTAGTAATTGTTATAATTTTTTATATTTTAAATTTCAGATCCGCCTCAAGTAACTTTATCGTTAGGTTCAACGTTGAAGCCCAATGATATAAAAGAAGGCGATGATGTGTATTTTGAATGTCACATAAAAGCAAATCCAAAGGAGCATAGGATTACATGGTCCCATGACGTAAGTATTATTTTGTTTTAAAAAATAAATTATAATAAGTTGATCAAAATTTATGTTGTGAAACCAAAAATGTTCTAACTTGCTGAGCCTTTAATCCATATAAAAATATAACAAAATTATAATGCTAATATTTATTGTAAGACTACTTCAAATTCATTTTACCATAAACTCTGATTATTTTTTCTGTCTTAAAGCTACTTTTTTATTTTCTTCCAAAAATAAAAGAAAAAAAATAAAATAAAATTAACACAATATCTTTGAATTACTCCTTAGCAACAACCTTTGTAACGTTTTTCTTTATTCGTAATAATGTTTGCCCTCCGGATTTGAACGTTAATTTTGTTTGCTTGGTTTTGGTTCCTTTATAATTTGATTATCCTATTTCTATTTTCGAAAACATTTATATACAAGTACGAACGTTATATACAATTTCCTAAATTATGACAACAATTAACATTAAGATTAATGATAAACAAATACAAAAAGAAACGAAAAATATTTTTCCTTAAAAAAGTTGGTATAAAATTGGATTGGATAGAAGATAAAGAAGTATATTCTAAGAAAATCTAGAATTTCGGTATTATTTCCTTCATACGTTTTTTTGTTTTTCTTCTTCTTATTTGTTGTCGTCTTAGACCCTCTTTAAGTAAAATAAAATAAAAATAAATAATAATACAAATAAATTAGAGAAATAAGATATATGAATTTGATAGACACATTTTAAAATATCAAACAGCAAACAAGCAAAAAGTTTATATTTTCATGAAACAATTTTTTTTTTGAAATAAATGGAAAATCTTTTGGGATATCCTTGTGTGAAAATGAGGAAATTTATATAAAATAAAATTTGTTGGTGAAGTTTTTTTTTTTCATTAAGTAAATAAGTATATAAATTTATCAAATAAAGTTGAAGTTGAGACAAGTCTTTGGATTGTTGACAGAATGTTTTGTATTAATAATGTCTGTTGTACGAGTGATAGGAATAATATGGTGATAAAGTTTAACATATAAATCTATATATCAAAATTTTCAAAATCCAAAAAAAAAAAAAATTAAAAGTGAAAGTGAGATACGAAATATGATTGAGACATGACCTGCTTACTTTATTTTGGATTGACGTGTCTTGATAGAGCAATTTCAACAATTGTTCCATAATAGTCTCCATTGTCAGCTCAAATGCATATACATTTGTTTCGCTCGCTTACTCGATTTTATCGTCAGTTAAATTATACCTAATTAGTGCAGTTGTCAATATTTCAACAAAGGTGACGTCGATAGTCGCGTAACTCGACCTAGCGAGCATAAATAATAAACTGTCAAGTATGTAACACATTTCATCGAAAGTAAAATGTAGTTCCAGCCCCTATATTTCATTATAATGCAACAGCACTGCATAAATAAAAAAATTAATCATCATCAGTTAATTCGTATTTTATTTAATCAAACTTTAATAAAATAAAATGTTACTTTAATAAAATCTAGTAACATATTATAAGTGATAATTCCAAGTTTTCAATATTCACAAAAAGTAGTGCATCAGTTATTTCAATTGTTTTTTGTTTATTTCTTAATACATTAATAAATACAATAAATAATACGGAATTATTTTACTGTGAAATTAGTGTGACCTAAACCGACCAGGTAAGCAAGTTAGGCGACGGGTAAACTGATTCGAATGTTTGTGAATTAAGTGATATTTATCTTAGGTTTATTGGAATTGCCTGGGACTGTAACTTATTATCCTCCAAGTTAAAAGTTGTTGGCGATGAAGTGGGTTAGATGAAGAATTAAAACAAGAAAAAAACCTAGATACGCATCCGTTATAACTGTTTCCTCAGGATACCACAAACAAGTATCCAACCGTATTAAGCACGTTACCTAATTGGATTCGGTAAATTAAATTGAAAAGAAAACAGCATACTCTGTAAATTGGATTTAAAAGGAAACGGGAAACCAATTTAGAAGCACATTTTGATCGTACTGTACCTGGATTGAGTATTTACGTGTATTATAACTGCGAATCTGATTTCGTGTTTTTTTGTGTATATATCATTTATGTATATGCTAAGCAAATAATTGATTTTTGTTGTTAGTTAACGTTAATAATTTTTAGAATAGCAATTTTTTTTCTTGATGAGTAAGGTGACACTAAAAGCGCTTTTGGCAGGTTACTAGCTCAGGTAAGATAATTTGTTTATTTATTAAGCTCATTTATATATTGTTTTAACAAGTTTCTTTACTAAGCTAGTTTATATATTTAACTTATTTATTTATTAAGCTAATTTATTTATTTATTTAGCGTGTTTATTATTTGATCAAATTTATTTGTTTCGTTAACTTGTTAATTTACTATGCTAGCTCGTTAGGCTAATTTGCTGTTGTTTTCTTTCCTTATAAAATACGAATATGACTTTATTACTTCAATTTATTTAGCTTTAGTCAAAAACTTAAATGTATTGTGTTAATTTATATACAAACTTTCGGGATTTAATATAAAATTATAATGAGTTATAACTAGAATTGTGGTTTGAGAGAAATGGGAGACTGAGGAAGTAGGAAGCATGCCTTTTTAGTTCAGAGAAAATTACGGCTTCGGAATATATTGGCGTGATAGATGAATGATATAGGTTAGTTACAGTTATAGTGATCGTTTTGTGAAGTTTTTTTTTACTTTCCGGTAATGCAGCATATAATAAAATCATATGTTTGTTTGAACCAAAACCCATCCCACTTCTCCCCTGATGCCTAGCGGGTAAAATAATGCTGCGGTTTAAAAATAGATCTACATTCTCATATGATTTCTGTTAAGGTTGCCGTTATCTATAACGGTAAACCTTACAAGTATGTCAACAACATCAATAATCATTAAATTTTTATTTTACACATAAATAGTTTTTTTTTTAACACACGAAGAATTTGCCGAAGCATTAACACATCACGTAAATGAATTAAAGTTTTATTTAAGGTCTTTTTACACCGAAAAAGAACGTTGGTAGAATCAACTACAAAGCTTGTTTGATTTTGTGTCTAATATGAACGTGGTTATTTTAACCAATGTAGCATTGTCAATTTATTTTAAAAAACGTAACAATTTTTATTATTTAGATCAACAACGGCGTGATCAATTTCGTATTCAAACAATCACAAATCATAGTTGAATTAAGTAGTTTCTTTATGTTTTTGTTTGAGAATTATTGTGTTTGTTAAAATAAAAACAAGGAGAAACAAAATTCGTTTAATGAGAATAAAAATAAACAAAAGAATAGAAAAATAAAAAGTTTTTTATATATTCTAGCATGGCTGGTTTTATTTAACATTTTAGGAAATAATTTACATGCGTTTAATTGAATTGAATAATTTTAGTATTATCTGCCCATAAAATTATGTGCAAAAAAATTTTTTTTGTGAATATAATATCAACAAACTTGTTAAATTAATAGGCCCTTTTCATAACTAATTTTAGTGATTTAAAAAAATTATTATATTTTGTCCTGTTTCATAATAATGAGAAAATTATGGAAAATTAGTATTATTTTCTACACATAATTCAAATATTTAAATTTTTTGATTTCTGAATTTTGATCTTTTAAATTGTATCTGGCGAAAAAATCGACGCATCCTTTACAAACAAAATCAAACTCATACATTTCCTATATAGAACGTAAATATACTATCTTTATGCATCAAAATGTTTGTCGGGTTTGATGCGAAATAGATATTTCTAATATAAAAAATTTCAAATATTATATTTACGAAAGAAAACGAACCCATACAAACACCGATAGCAGCAAAAACAAAACAAAGATGTAACAAACCAATAAATTTGTATTGCTTGATTCTATCACAAACGTATTCAATATAACTATTTTTAGTCTAATTTTTAATTTACCACGTTTGTAGTCAATTGAAAATTAAATCAACCACGGCATTGTTGCTTGAAAATGAAATCAAAGGTTAATTAAACAACAACACTAGTGTTTAAATCAAATTTAGACGAGCAGCTTATATCTTGGACACAGAGCTTTATATCTGATCGAAAATTTCGGGTCAATGTTGACGGTGTACCATCGAATACTTTTTCAACTAATGCAGGAGTTCCTCAGGGTTCCGCTTTGTCACCAACTCTTTTTCTTTTTTATTTTATTTATTTATTTTAGATAGTCAATTTGAAATACAATTTCCCTACGATTAGTCATTACGAAAAATATTAAAGAAAAAAAGAATACAAAAATATGTAATAAAATAATACATTAATCATATACAATACAATAGTCAATAAAATAAAAACAAAAAGTAAAAAATGCCTATAAATAATTTCTCTTAATTGATTGTCTGATCTCGTACTTATTTAGACCGACGTCACATACATCCGCTAATTTGTTGTAATTATCTGACATTTTATTCAGCGGTTGGTTTGTTCCATAATTCGTTTTATGAACATTTATAGACAGAAATTGTCGTTTCCTTAAATTTTTACTAGGAACATATATATTTAAACTTTCCAGTAGGAAAGGACTATTAATACGACCATCAATAATATCTGCAACAAATATTACACCAGCATGTTGCCTACGAACCTCTAAGGTATCCAACCGAGTTTCCTTACATCTTTCAATGTAGGGTGGCAAATCCCTAACATTTTCCCAATACTTTTTGGTACGGTCAAATTGCCCTAACTTTCTTGCATAAAATAAGAGAAATAATTTTTGTATGCGTTCAATTCTGCTAATATACTTTACATAATAAGGACTCCACACACACGACGCATACTCAAGTTGTGATCTAACAAATGATTGGTACAATAAGATTAAAACTCTTGGGTTGTTGAAATCATTCATGATTCTCTTTAAAAAACCCAGCATTGAATGTGCTTTTGCAATAATATTATCAATATGGCGATTAAAGGAGAAGGATGGAACGTACATTACTCCAAGGTCCTTAACTTCATATACTCTATCTAAAGATTCTTTTCTTATTTTATATTCACCATATATGATAGAAGATTTGCGGTGAAAGGTGATAATCTTGCATTTTGCTAAATTTAAGAATAATAAGTTTTTTTCACACCACGCATTTATTGCGTTAATATCAGTTTGTAGTTTAACTGTATCATTCAAAGATTCAATCTGATAAAATATTTTTAAATCATCGGCGTATATTAGGCATTGCGAGTACTGTAAGACTTCGGTTATTTTTTTTTTTTTAACGGCGTTCATGCTCCATGTAGGAGCGTTGCCAGGCTAATCAGCTTCGAATATTCACCACGGTCATTCGCAACAGCGACATAATTACCATGGCAGCCGATTTTTTTAAGGTCGTTTATTACGTCAGTCTCCCATTGTAGTCGTGGTCTACCTCGCGGTCGCCCACTCCCTGGGGTACTAACGTACATTTTTCTAATCATTCCAGACTGTGAATCGGCTCATAGAACATGCCCAAACCAAGCAATCCTATTAGAACGGATACAACCTATTATATCAGGACCCTCAAGAAGGTCTCTGATCTCAAAGTTATATCGGGTTCTATACTCTCCATCGTCTGTCGTAAGTGGACCAAAAATGTAGCGTAATATCTTACGCTCAAATACAGATAAATGCGATTCGTCATTCTGTGTAAGGGTCCACGTTTGTGATCCATACATCACAACCGGTCTAATCAATGTCTTGTATAACTTGAGTTTGGTGGTAGTTGATACATAGAAAGTAGAAAGTTCGATTACCTGCAGCGATTCGAGCTTTAATATATGTAAGTATGCTGTTGTTTGAGTCAAGCATTGATCCCAAATATTTAAAAGATTCAACTCCCTCAATTCGTTCATCGCCGCACATCAAATCTTTCTTCTCAGACTCTCTTGAAACATTCATATGTTTGGTTTTATCGTGTTCAATTTGAAGACCAATATTTCTAGCTCCACTCTCAAGCGACTTAAAAGTCTCACTCATAACAGCTTCACTTCGGCCGAGGATGACAACATCATCAGCGTATGCAATCATCTGTACTGAGTTTATTGACAAGATATTGTTGTTAGTCGGTAGTTTCTTTTGACGGCACACATATTCCAAGGCTAGATTAAAAAGTATAGGAGAGATAGCATCACCTTGTCTTAACCCGGAGTCGACTTTAAAAAACCTTGATATTTCGTTCTCTACTCGTACACAGCATTGAGAGTTCTGTACTGTCATTTTGCATAGTGATACCAGTTTACCAGGAATTCCCATTGACACCAGAGCAGACCATAGAGTCTCTCGTTCGAGAGAGTCGTAGGCCTGCCTGAAATCAATGAAAAGTTGGTGCACTGGTATGTTGAACTCTCGGCACTTTTCCAAAATCATCCTTATCGAGAAAAGTGCATCGGTGGTACCTCGGCCCCGCCGGAAGCCACACTGATATTCTCCAAACAGTTGTTCAGCAAAAGGATTGATTTTGGATAGCAAAATGTAAGAAAAGATCTTATATGCTGTGCAGAGTAGAGCGATTCCTCTGTAGTTTGCACATTGTAGGCGATTACCTTTTTTATGGATTGGTATCAGCATAGCTGTGTTCCAGTCCTGTGGCATGGTTTCAGTCCTCCAGATCATTTGAACAAGTTCAAACAATCTTAAGGATAGAGTTTCGCCACCATGTACAATCATTTCGGATGTTATATCGTCGATACCAGGTGCTTTATTGCATTTTAATTTTGACAGCGCCGCATCGAATTCCTCTTTGGTGGGTTCGTCTACATGTACCTTTGACGCACGAATAAGCTTTGCTCGTCGCCCGACTTGTTTCTGGTCACTTAAGTTGAGAAGATTCTCAAAATAAGCGGCCCAAGTATCTAATATATTTTTAAGGTCTACTTGTAGCTGCCCATCTTCGTTTTGAATAGCAGTCGATCTAGTTTGAGGGCCCTTCTTTAAGGTTTTAACCTGTTGAAAGAAGTTACGCGATTGATGTTCCTTATTGAAGCTTTCAATCTCCTCACACTTTCTCTTCCACCATTCTCTCTTCGTTCGTCTACATAACTTTTTAACGGCTTGTCTTGCCAGTTTATAGTTCTCCTTCGTGGACCTGGTGTTGCGTCCTTGCAGACATTTCAGATAGCAATCTCTTTTGTATTGAATAGCGTCAAAACATGCTTGATCCATCCATGGCTTCTGGGAGTGGTTTTGTGGTCGTCCAAGTATTCCCTCAGCAGCGCTTAAAACAGCATCTTTGAGCAAATACCATGACTTATCGACGTCTCCATTAATGGTTTCTGATTTCTCCAATGTTTCGGCAATATGGTTTTGATATCTCTCTTCTGTTTCTGCATTCTTTAGTGATGAGATGTTAAATCGTTTCGGTTGATTGAATTTCGGAATGCTTGGGTTTGGGAAGTGGAACCTTATTTTAGCACATACAAGAAAGTGGTCACTTCCAATGTATGCACCTCTAAAGGATCGCACATCCAGAACACTCGAAAAGAAACGTGCTGTAACTAGAACGTGATCAATTTGATTTCGAGTGTTTCCATTCGGTGAGACCCATGTCTGCTTATGAATCGATCGGTGCGGAAAGAAAGTACTGGCAATTCTCAAATTATTTGATAATGCAAACTCAGTCATTCTCTCACCATTATCATTCGAATTCAAATGCAGACTGTTGGGGCCCACCACATTTCCATAAGAGATATCTCTTCCAACCTGCCCATTAAAGTCACCAAGAACCATAGTGAAGTCGCGTGTTGGTGTTTGTTTCATAACCTCTTCCAGTGCTATGTAGAAATTATCCTTCTCGTCGACGGTCTTAGCTTCAGTAGGTGCATGCACGGCAATAAGAGAGATATTGTTATATGTACCACGAACACGTAGGTAGCAAATCCTCTCACTGACCGGGATGAATTTCATCACGGCTTCTTGTATGCGTGCACCAACAAGAAAGCCAGTTCCAAATTCTCTTCGAGAAGGATGACCACTACAGTATAGAGAGTGACTATCCAAATCTTGTTTTCCGATTATTGGCTGTCTAATTTCTTGCAGAGCTATGATATCCATCCCATACCTCTCAGCCTCTGTTTCTAGACTTATAAGAGCATCAGGAGCGCTCAGGCTGCGCACGTTCCACGTTCCGATTCGGTAGTATGGTCCTTTTTCACGTCCAGGTAAAATTCTGTTGTTTTTGTCCGGGTCTGTTTTTCTTTTCTGATTTCCAAATTTAACAAATAATTTTTTTTTCGGGGTTAGGGTGTTACCCTTAGGCCCAACCCAAATTGTCGTGAATGGGTCCGTTATGCATCTTAAGGTTACCAGAAACAACCTTTTGACACGTTTATATAGCGAGCCGCTTGATCCAAGACAGACGCCCGCTCCAAGCCGCCCCTACCATGGAGAACAGACGCTTGAGTCGCATTGGTTTTAAGGCGCCAATTCGCCATGATGTACCATGATTGACTAAGCAGTTTTTACCCTGCTTGTCTCCGGTACACCAACCTAATTCTGTCAGCATTAACCAGGCAGCACGGCGTGGACGTCGAATTTCGGATTTCGCTACCCAGACTTCGGTTATATCATTCAAAAATAAAATAAATATTAATGGTCCAAGTTGTGAACCTTGAGGAACTCCTGAGTGTACATTAATTGGCTTAGACAAACAATCATTAACTTTAACATATTGTAGCCGGCCAGTTAGGTACGATTTGAGCCAATTAATTAGGGATTCATGAATACCAAAGTTTTTCAGCTTTTCCAAAACAATGAGGTGATAAATTGAGTCGAAAGCTTTACTAAAATCAGTATAGATTACGTCCAATTGATTATTAGACTCAATAGCATTGATAGCCAATTTAGAAAATTGAACAAGATTAGAGACAGTAGAGCGACCACGAAAAAAACCATGCTGCTCATCTGCAATATATGTTTTTAAATTAAAATACATGTAATCACAAATAATAGATTCAAATAATTTAGGAATAGCTGATAAAATGGAAATGCCTCTATAATTTGAGACCTCATCCCTCCTACCAGCTTTAAAGATTGGAACAATATGTGAGGACTTCCATATGTCAGGTAAAACCCCAACTGCCAATGATAAATTGAATAATAGTGATAAAGGTTCAGATAAAACCAAATCGCATTTTTTCAAAAGCTTAGCTGGTATTCCATCCGGACCAGATCCACCCTTGAATGATTTTAATGATTGAATTACCGTTTTAGGTGAAATAATGGGAGAATATATAATGCTATTAAAATTATTTTTACCTTGAATGTTAAGATTCCTTCCATCACCACTGTCAATTTTGTACACACTTTGAAAATAAGATGCAAAAAGGTTTGCAATGTCAGGATTGCAATTGCAAATAGAGCCATTGAAAGACATAGTAGATGGAACGCCAGCTATATTTTGTTTGGAGGCAACATATTTCCACAAGTAGTTAGGATTATTAGACAAGTTATTTTCTATTTTCCGTATGTAGGCTTTATAAGCATTCAGATGATATTCATCGAATTCCGAAGATAATCTTAGAAATTTCGATTTAACTGCTGTATCATTGGAAAATTTCCATTTTTTATATAATTTCTTTTTCCTATTTTTTAAATTTATCAAATACTTATCAAACCAAGGAGGATTAGATAAATTTGCATGTTTTATAGAAATCGGAACATATTTATCAAAACCTAGAAATAAAATTTCATAAAATTTAGATACATCAATATCCAAATTTGTTTGAGTAAAATTTGAGCTCCAGTCAATAGACGCAAAGTACGAATTCAGACCATCAATATCGGCACGATCAAAATCAAAAAATTCTAAACTAAAACTATTATTATCAAAAACATAAGACGAGTTTATAAATTCAAAATTGCTTATACATATATCCATAGCCTTATGATTAACATCATTAACTGCATATGGGAGAAGTGATTCAGTTGCATCAAACATATTTATAGTATTGCTGAAGAATAAATCCAAATATCTACCAATATAGTTACTAGTTTTATTAAATTGAACGAGCCCATAAGATAACAGTGAATCAATACACAAACATTCAATTTCACTGTTTACATTATGTGGAATAGCGCAATTTGTTTCATCATCAAATGTCCAATTTACTTTAGGTAAATTAAAATCACCAAGAATTAATGCAGCATCATTAAAATTTAGTTTAGAATTTATCCCATTTATGGTATCGCAGCATTTCGCATAAACATCAACAGGCGATGTAGGTGGAATATACACACCAAAAATATAAAGATTCCTTTTGTAAATATTAAGCTTTAGACACAATAGTTCTACTGATGAATCTGTAGCAATTAATGAACTACTTATTGAGGAATGCACAGCAATAAGTAAACCGCCTCCTTTTGACTTGGAGCTATTTGCTTCTGACCGATCACATCTAAAAATATTGTATTCACCAGGAAAATATTCAGCATTATTAATAGACGGGTTTAAATTGGTTTCAATAATAACATATACTGGATACATTGTTGAGCACACAAATCGTAAAAATTCAGTTGATTTCGAGGAGATGCCGCGAACATTTTGAAAATATATAAAGTTATTGTAAATTGATTTAGTACCATCGCAAGCAACATTTACGTCACACGAGGCAGGTATCGAGTGTTGTGAAAATTTTTTTGCTTATTATCAAATTCTTTTATAAGCAGCCCTTCCGACCACGATCCAGCATTCATAGCAGTGGAAAACATTGATTCAGGTACACTAATCTTATAAGATATATAATTTGGAGTTTCACCATTTTTAATGTATGGATTAATTCTAAAACATTTAGCATCAGTAATTCCAATATTATTTCTAACAAAATTAGTAAAATCTTCGCCACTCACGTCAGGTTTTATTCTTGATACGAATATCCATTTCCGAGGGGATACAGCACTTATAGAAGAACCTATATTACCAGTTCCAATTACAACATTTACATTCCTCTTTGTAGGTAATATGTTAACAGCTGGTTCAACAGTTTTGTCAGTTATCATGTTAATGTTGTTATTATTTTTTTTTTGTTTATTTTTTTTATTTATGATTTTATTTGAGTGATCACTATTGTCCAAATGTTCAAATTGTTGTTTGTCTAGATCATTACACTTTGCAGTATGACTTGTTTTTAAACCATTAATTTTGTTTATATTATTAGATGACGTATTAGAATTGTATACAGTAGGTTCATTTTCCGTTAATTGATTATCCGTATTAACAATATTATTCATTAATGTTTTAGCATTTAAAACTGGTTTAAGACCATTATACATTTGAGAAATATTTACTTCAATGTTAGACATTGCGTCATATAATTTTGAAAATATGTTCATTTGAGACTGATATAAATCATTACATTTATTGCAGTAAAATTTAAAATTTTTTAACTGAGCAATTACATCGTATGTTGCTTTACTTCTTAATCCAGCACATTTATAATCCACGATATTATTACATCCGTTACACCTGAAATATTGCACAATATCTGCAGTGCCACATTCCACACATTTGTTTTCCATTTTTTGTTTTTAATAATTGTTATTATTATTTGAATCACAACAATCACTGCAATGCAAAATTATGCAAATAAGTCACAAACTAAAATTTTCAACAATAAAAACTTTTAACTCAAAAGTATAAATACCAAAATTTAAATTTTGTAACAAAAACACACTTAATAACAAATAAAAGAAAAAAAAATCAAACAAACAAAAAAAACACGTCCGATCAAGACGAGAGTCAATCAATTGATTCTTATTCTTATCTATATTAATGATCTGTTGGACTCAACGGTTCCTCCTATACATAGTTTTGCTGATGATAGCACGCTTCATGCGTCTCATGAAGCACCTAAACTATATACACCCTTAGCGCTTAGTGAGTGTAGGTCAAAATTGATAGATTCCCTTAACACTGATCTTAAAACAATTATGGATTGGGGTATTGCTAACAGTGTTGAATTCAATACAAGCAAAACTCAGGTTTGTCATTTTTCTAGGATAACGACACCCAATCCTTTTCCATTAACGTTTGGCCCCAAAAATCTTTTAGAGAATGAGTCTGTCAGACTTCTAGGAGTTGAGATTGAAAATAATATGAAGTGGAATTCTCATATTTTTAATCTAGCTAAGAATGCTGTTCAAAAGTTAGGATTTTTGGGGCGATGTCGTAAGTTTTTCGATAGCGAACAACTTCTTTTAGTTTATAAATCTTTTATACGTCCCTGCATGGAATACTGTTCTCACATATGGGGTGGAGCTTACTTGAGTAGTCTCAATTGCCTTGATTCTGTACAGCGTAGAGCTATTAAACTCATTGGTAACCCAAGTCTTACTAACGGTCTTGATTCCTTGAAGCACAGAAGAAATGTTGCTGATTTGACTATGTTTTATAAATATATTATGGATGAACGAGCTTCTGAAGAGATCAACTCGATTTTACCTAAATCAGCAAACCTTTCGCGTCACACCAGAGCAAACGTAGCAGCGCATCCCTTTACAGTTCAAATAATTAGGTGTAGAACTGTAGCCTTCCAACGTGACTTTTTCAACAGAGTCTCTCATCTTTGGAATGCCTTACCTTCCTGGGTTTTCCCTGATGAATTTAATCCTCAAGGCTTTAAAGTTAACGTTCATAAATTTCTCAGAGAATCTTAATTTGCATTCCATTCTTATCCCTAGTTGGCATGGTATCTTCGGATATTCAGAGACGTTAATTTATAACTTATTATAATTAACACTAAACATGCCTAACTTTGAATAAAAAAAAAAAAAAAAATATGTTTCAACGGTTAAATTGTTAATATAAAAACGAAGCGTCGGTTCATTCAATCACAAACGTTTTTAATTCCCCAATTTTCACTTAATTTTCGATTAACAATGCAACATGTTTGATTCAACCAAGATTTTTTCTTTCGGTGTGTAAATATTGCAGTTTGCGACGAGCAGAAAAGAAAATAATGAATGTTACGAGTGAGGTTACAAGAGTGCACTTTATTCAATACTATGGTTGTTTTAGTATATGTTAATTTTTTCTGTGTTTTAACGCATTACACAACGACAAATTCAAGCCATCAATGACATTAAAACCAGATCCAAATTTTTAAAACTGTCTACAATCACCAACAATAAATAAGGAACAAAACTGGGGATACCCGACATGAGGATGTCCATTCGCTTAACCAACTTTAAAATCATCCACAGCATTCAATCTTGATACTAGATCACTTCGATCAAAACTATCTTTAGTAGCAGAAATTTCAGATCATAGACCAGCAACATTGGGGTCCAAAGCAAGCAGCTTACCGACACCAGTAGAAATTTATGCATCAAAGCAAAAGAAATTGAAGCATTATTAAATTTACGGCAATACCAAAACCAAAACATACAACGATCTTAACACTTCTTTTTCCAATGCTGTCCGCAACTGGATCCCCCTTTTTAGCGCTAATACTGAAGATAATAAGATCAAAAACTAGCTATGAAATTTGAGCCTTATATAATTATTAGCACATGTGGTTAACTAACCGCAAATTTCAAACGAACTCGGCTTGCCAAACAACTGAAATATTAACTCAGTCGACTCTAGTCACAAGTTATTAACACTTGAACCATTTAAAAAACTACTAAACAACTTTTAGACATATATAAAACAATAGTACACTTTATTTAAAGGCGAAACTAAAGCTGTAGTAAACTGGCAAAAAATTAGCCTTTTACTTAGCCGTCATTTTTCGGGATTAAACAAAGATTCGTTCCACTGTGACTGATAAAGTATATCGCATTTTATTCAGTTCTTCTGTTGATTTAATCAAACTATTTATACTATATGTTGATTCTTATATATATATATATTGATTGTTTTTAATAATTAAGGTTGGCCACCTGACGTTGAACTTCGTTTTTTAAATTCTCTATTTGTTGCAAAAGTAAGTAAATCTTAAACATTTCATCCCAAACCCTCTGACGAGCCAAAACTTATTGAAGGAAAACGGCCATCACAACCCCTACATCAACTATGACTATCCAACGTTAATTAAAAAAACTAACTTACCCCATGATTTATTCAACCTGCCATACTAAATAAATTCAACCATTCATATTAAAGGCTCAATTAGTATTACTAAATGTTTCGATGAATGTTGCACCAGTTGTGGATGATATTGTAAATGATTTCGATTAAAATTTGTTAGTGTTTGTTATAGCTATGTTATACCTATGAGTGATAGTTTTGTTATACCTATGAGTGTCACCCAAATAAATTAGCGATTGTTGAAAAATATCATCCAAAATTGTTGCAGCAAAATAGACAATCGTTAAATAATAACGTACAAAAATTATCGTTGCACCAAAATAAATAGGTGATCGTTAAGAGTAATCTTTTTAAAGCTGGATACTTTTGATATTTGCTTACTTCGATTTTTCTGAGATTCTCAAGATATAATACGAGTACTGTGATAAGAAAAAGTACAACTGCCACCTCTTAAATCTATCGGGTTTGACCTTGAATACAGGTCATTTTAAGATCATGGGTAAATCGTATAAATTTAAATGCCGTAAGTGGATTTCTTATGAATAAAAAGGAATAATTTTAATGATTTATAATAGACAAAAACAAATAAATATAGCGCCCGTGTTAAACCCTGAACCTTTTTTACAACCCACTACATCGACAATGACAACGAAACGTTTTTTATGTTCTAGCTAAAATATATTTTATATATTATGCTTAATATATTCTTTTCAGATAATTCAGTTGTTTCAATCAAATCGAACAAGAGTATTATGAAATATTTCTCTATCTTGTTTTGCAAAGAAAGAACAAATCAATTTTATGAATTGTTTCTTTAATTTCTAATGAATAGAAAATTTTTAAAAACAAAGAAAATTATGACTAAAATAAAAGTTAAGATGCATAAGAAAGGAAACTTAAAATAATTTTTTTTAAATCGTTCCCTATCAATGAATTTCATTTTTAATTTTCCGAAAAAAAGAAAGTTAAAAATGAATTTAAACACAAATATTTAAAACAAATATTTTTTTAAGCCTGAAATAAATTAAATCCAAAATAATACATCTATCCACTCCGAAAGCAAAGAATAAACTAAATTGAAAATATTGAAATTTAAATTTCTTATTTTGTTCGTTTGTTGTTTCGTTTATTTTTTTTAATCGTTTAATTTTTTTATATTCTCTTGACTCTTCTTCTTTTCCGCATTTTCTCCGCACCACACTTTCTCTAAGATATGGCTACGCTTTCTGCGTATTATATATATAGATGACCATTCTACTTCATAAACCATGAGTAACCCATGAAATTTTTTTAAATATAGATTTTACTTGATATGAGGTAGGCCTTAGCATAAATAATTTGGTGGCTCACTCATTGCTTTGAGTGCCAAAGTCATTCGAAAAAGTTGTTTTCGTTGCTTTCTGCCTTGCTGTCTGGCTGAATTTCTGCTTAGCCCATATGTATTATTCAATTATTCCATATTGTGTAGTTTGAGGTTCAGGCTTAAATCCTATGGGGTAAAAATTTGTTTTTTTTATACAAGCTTTTTTATCGTCCAATATGCTTTTTACATTTTGTACTATTATGCACATTTGACCTTTTTTGTCAAGCTATTTTTGATTTTTAATGGTCGTAAATCAATTTTTAACTATTACCATAATTGATTCAGTTAATAATTACAAATCCTCAATTTCACAGTATAGGAGGAGTATGCGAAGTGGCGATCCACGTTAAACGAATCAAGGCTGTGTCCAAAATTCTTCCAGTCGTAAAAAATGTATTTCTGGCCCCAATTGAACCTTATTTTAAAGGAATTCTTATGCTGTCTAACAGTTTAACTTATGCTGTCTAACAGTTTTCTAAAATTCAAAATGGCTGGCAAATATGGCGGCTGCAATCAATCACCTCAACGGGAAAAAATATTTTTTTCGGATGTTTCACTTGTAAAACTCATCAGATCCTTTAATTGAAATGTTTCGTTGCTTACTGAATACGAAAATAATCTTTTTTCTGAGGTAGAAGCCGACTTTTTGTCCCTAACTTTAAAAAGTTTCAAAATTGTTGAGTTTTGGAATAACGATCACACAACTTATAGTAAAAATGTAAAAAATCGCACAGCGATGTATATGTTTTTATTTTCTGAACTTGTATATAACCTGTCCAACTTACTTTCATTTTATTATTTTTTTTATTTAGCGTATGGTTTTTTTTTGTAACACATTAAAAATAAACATAAATCTTAAAATAGGCAAATTTTTCTATGAAATCCACCTAAAACAAAACATGAATACACATTAAATGAGTTTACAATCGATTTGATTGCGCGTCTTTTAGTTAAAAAGTAAAAAGTAAAATATTTGAACATTTGGCAGTAGATTTGAACATTAGATGTTTAAATCGAGTGAGTCAAACCATGCTACTACATCGGGAGTTGCCAAATGGATGTCTGATATGTTGCCATTGTATCGTCGAATTGGACACACAGTTGCAATGTGTTTTATTTTTTGTTGTGGAGCTCCGCAGTCACATTGAGAGGACTCTGAAATGCCTTACTTTTAGAAAGAATCAGCACAACGTCCATGATTCGTTCTTTTTCGGTTCTGTGTAGTTCTTTTTCGGTTCAGGAATGACGTGGCAGATCGAAACCAGGTTGGGTAGAAGTCGGGTTCATAGAAAGGCCAGGTGTGTTGTAATGGTTCCAGGAGGTGACCTAGGCATCCAAGATATTAAAATTAGTTGACAGCAGGTTGGTGGCAGTTTTCTGTGGAAGCTTTCTTGAGTTCAATCGAAAACGAGTGTGCTCACCATAATATTCGTGCAAGGGTAACGTGATGTTGTTGATTGCCTTTTAATGTTAACGCATGCAAGCACCTGAGTGCAGGTGGAGCGATATTGCTTAACACAAGGAGCCAAGGTAAAGGAGTGGACCTGAAAGTATCACTTATACCACGCATCGTGGCAAGCAGCTGGCAGTCAACTTTTTAATTATGTGTGCTATTCAACCAGACTTCTGCATTGTACTCAGCCACTAAGTAAACCAGACTTAGAGCAGTTGTGCAGAAAGTAGCTGGAATAGCACCCCATGTCGAGGCTGCCAGTTTGTGCAATATATTGTTTCTCGTTTTAAGGTTTTTGTAGTTTAAAAGAAAGAGTTCTATCGAGAGTAATGCCCAGGTACTTTGGCTGTTGCTTGTATTTAATGACAATGCCGCTAAATAACATTGAAAATTCGCGTTATGCCAGTTTGTTGTTAAAGTTAAAACAAGATCTCTGGGTTTTACTTAGTTTATCAAATAAGCTCCACGTTCGAAAATAGTAATTCATTATCGCCAGGTCAGTTGAAAGCAAATCTTCCATGTCTTTATTTTGGGTGGCCAGGGTTTAATCATCAGCGTATCCAAATTTCTTTGATGTTGTGTCAGGCATGCCATGAATATACAAATTAAAAAGTAATGGCGCCAGGACGGAAGCCTGTGGCAAACCATTGTTAAGCGTTTTGGACCTACTTCAGGAATTATTAAGATGAACTTTAAATACATGATTACTCAATATGTTGTTAGTTAAACGTGAGATGATGCTGCAAGGTATTGCAATGAACAGCTTATATATAATCCAAATTCGCCAGACTGTGTCATATGCTGCAGTGAGATCGATGAAAACTGCGCCTGTTTTTAATTGTTTTTGATACCCAACTTCAATGTTAAAGCGAGAAATTGGTCGGAAACCAGCTTGTTCGACTGTGACCTTGTCATTCAAGATGGGTGCGATACGGTTGTATATGAATCGTTCTAGAAATTTGTAGCAGGTGCTCAAAAGGGCAATCGGGCGATAGCTTCCTGGTTCATTGGATTGTTTACCTAGTTTAAGCATCGCTATCACTTTCGTAGTCTTAATGTTTTGGAAGATTCTCGATTTCCAGGATATTCGAGAAAAATTTAGTTAGCCAATGTTTTCGTTGTTTTAGATCGCATACTTCGATGGAGACGAGCAATTGCACTTCATTTCTCTTAATTGACGTTTAATGGTTTTCAAATGAAGACGATTAATAGAAGAACGAGACATGTTTACGATATGATTTGCAATGTCCTCTGCATTAACTTCACTGTTAGCACGAGTAATTGAGTTTGAGCCACGCAGCTTCCCTGCTTGAATGGGAAAAAGTTGAGATGATGGCTCCGACGAACCGTAACTTTTAGGAAAGGGTTGGATCCAGCAAATCACTGCATCCAACTTCGACCTATGTTTAGCTCAGTCGGCTTTGTTAAAATTCCATCTAGGTTGAGGAGTAGAGTTAACGAGTGGGATTTCAATGCCTACCTCAAGAATTCCTGGACGATGTTGAGAGCGTGGAAAACCTTGTAAGACAGACCTAGATATTGGAATAGGGTTGCGTTGTTTGTTTTTTTTTGTGGAACTTCATGTCTTTCGCATCATATACCAGGAACATGTTGTAACTATCCGCCCAGTCTGTCAGTTGTACACCCAGAGAAAACCATATTCTTATATAATGAATAACGGTGGAATAATATCCTAGGATTAACATTAAATTATGCGTATTCCAATTAATCATATATAATCCAATAAATTATTGATTTAATGTTAACTTGTATAAAACATACAAAATTTGGATTGTTTGGTGCATAAAAAAAGATTCCTTTTTATGCATAAATCATGTATTTTGTTAACAATTTTCTTAAAACTAGCTTTTGTACATTATTTTTTATCTTGCATAACTAGGATTTAAACATTCCTATTAAATCCTATACTATGTTAGGTCTATGGATAATATATTTTCACGCAAAAACATTTACAGTTAGTCAAATCAATTTATGCAATTTGTTAACGATGCATATTTAGGAATAATTGATAAATAAAGTAAGTATAGATTATGTAATAAGATGTATAATTTGTTCCTAATATGCTTGAAACACAAGAGATTTATACTGTTATTCATTTTGTTTGTTGTTAGATTCATATTTTATATTCAGTTGCAGTGTAGATATTAAATAAGTAATATCAGTGAATAAATAAATAAAATCAGTGAATAAGTAAATATCAGTGAATAAATAAAAAATATCAGTGAATAAATAAATAAAAAATACAGTTCATATAATGATATAATCACATTTTTTCAAACTGAAAAATCTATAGTTTCTCAATATGGAAAATTGCGAGATTGTAGAAACTATAGATATAAATTCTGCAATTTTTGTTGATTTAGGCTTACAGAGTCTTCTTAGGGAATGAGGACTGGAACCAATTTTGCCAAAATTATTAGGTACCGAAAATACAAATCCATATTCTGTGGAACTTCTAAGTTCCTTTTTTTAAGCTTTAAATATTGATCTTGAGAGTCTGCCATATTTAACAGAAACAAATGTAAACGACATTTTCAAAACCGACCTTGGAAATCGTGCAAAATTTCGTGCTCGGCTCGATGAATGGAAGAAAAAAAAAGTATAGTAATAAGTTTATTATTATATATAGCAATAGCTAGTATAAATCTTTATTCATTTTGTTATAGGCCATTATCTATGAAGCAAATTTAAGCGATCATAGTATAATATCCACCTCTAGCTTAATTTCATGGGTTGACACAGAAAATTATAAAACATGTTCCTCATCATCCAGTTTTAATTTCGTAAATCAATTTCATATATGTGTGTTATACTTAATAGTTAATCAAAAATTTGTTTTTTCTATTTATCTAAGGATTAAACTAAATTTTTTGAAAATGCAAAATGGTGCACGCATTCAAAGTTTGTATCATACAAACAAACCTCGTGGTTTTACGCCCGAGTGTAGAGATTTGTTGTGCACATTTATAGTACATGAGTTTGTCGACAAAAACCATGCCATGACTCTCAACATTTTTCGAGATGTAACCCAACAAATTGAAATTATGTTTCCAGAAGAAAACTCTGTAAGTGCAATATACACAAAATTAGACGTTCATTTTTAAGTTATTGTAATTTCAATGTTTATTTAACTACTAATAATACATTTTTTTGTACGTTACACTTTTAATCAACGGTTATTTTAGGATTACTATTTCAAGCAACAGAAAAACCCAACGGGCAAACTATATAATAAATATCGGGTTATATCGAAGCAATTAAAGAAAGGTGGTTATTTCAGTGATATCAAAAGGCGGCGACGAGATAAGCAAGAAATTTCTAATTCAGGTATAAACACTTTGAAAATAAGTTTTTTTATTATGTTATCTCATCACTGTTTACTTAATTATTGTATATTTTATAACATTTTACCATCTATACTTGCATTTAATTTCTTGTTTCTATAGAATCCAACAATAACTACGGGAAATACACCATTGAGAATAACGAAGAAAACACATCATCGAATACGGAAATTAAAGATTGGTTGAAAGTGCATTGCATTCCATGGGATATTATCGAAAGTAAATGGGCCGACAGTTGGAATAATAGAAAACGAGATCACCAAAATCTAAAAAATACAAATTTAATCGTTATCGAGTGTCCTCTATATACAAACACAAATGGTTTTCGATTGGTTCGTATATAAACTAGAAATTTATTTTTACTTGGTATAAAAAGTGTACATTTCGCTAACCTTTTTAAAGGTGGTTTGAAAAGTGATACTTAAATATTATTTAATGATAAAAGTATTTGCAGTGGGATATATTACTATATTTAAAGAAATGAGTAAGACCTAGGCCAACAGTAATTTATGCGACAAAAACTTACCGAGTTATATATTTTGCATGATCGATAAAAATTATAGTTTTCGTTTTGGCTTTAATTAGTGGGTTTTTAACAGATTATATAACTTCGTAAGGTTTTGCTGGAAAATTTGTAATTTGGAAGATATGAAAAGATATTGACCTCAGCTGTTGCAAGAGTTGTCGCTGACTGGGTTTTTTAGGGTCGTATTCTTAAAATAAAACTCTTCGTTTGATATACTTATCATAAATAACTGTTAATTTATTACTCACAACGGCATTTATTACTCACAATAACTATATATACAAATTATTTTACTTTCAGATTGAAATAGATTTTTAAAAATTATTTCCAGCAAAATACGGAAAGCTACTACATTCGTGGGACGCTTTGAAAACTATAATTAAAATAGTATTCGCCAAAAATTTAAAAGGCAAGAATGCCATTGGTATTTTCCGAAATTTTTCAAATGTCGAAGGTAAAAGTTTATATAATAAAAATTCTTAAAAATTTTAAGTGTTAGCTAATCCATTGTTACTTTTACAGATATTCATAATTTGCAAATTTGTAAATTGTTGCATTATATATTGAAACCATCTGGAACAGTAAAGCTTTCATCAGGAAAATATTGGAAAATATCTATTAATGACTCAATACAGTCATTTTTGGTTGAAGTCTTAGACTCCTAAAATATTAAAAAGCAAATTCATATAGCAAAAGAATTTTGCTTGTCGAAAGGTTTGAGATTACAACCTTTCATAATTTTTGTCAACACCAAAACTCCGGAATTTTGTGTAACTTACGATGAAATTTTTTATACTTTTAATAATTTTATTTTGGCGTTAGACGTTTGTTTTAAAATATTTTTTGTTTTTGATTTAAGATACCCCAAACAGTCAGAAAAGTTTTGGTTGTTTTTACAAAAATATTTGTACGAAATAGAAACAGATTTTAACAATTTAACGTCTTGATATCATAGATACCATATCTCAGTTAACGCAACTCAGTTAAAAATACGTTTTACTACTAACATTTATTTCTTATATAACTTACCAATTGATTTTTAATTGAATTTAATCTTTAGTGAATATAGACATACATTTATATTAAACATTTATATTAATATTAAGTAAAATTAAAAACTGTTTTTTAATTAAACACATATTTGAATACATTCAGAGAAAGGAATACCTTGCACTTAAAAATATCTTTATGGATTATTCAGACAAATTGATTGAATAAAATCGTTATAATATTGGAACTTATCATGATTAAACATACATCTGGCTACCTTTTGTTGTGTATCATTTATTCCAAAATACTGTGAGATTACGGAACAAATCATACCAAAATATGCATAACTTTTTGCAAAAGTCGTCCCCTAATAATGGTTAAAATTGAATTTATTATCCCGAAATATGCATTACTTCGGCTGATATTTTGCATAATTTATTCAAAAAAATTTCCTTTTCTGGAACTTACCATGCTGAATTATGGATGTAGGTCTCCAACAGTGTGAACAAGTTATTCAAAATGTTTTCATATTCTGGCATCTATCATGACAAAATATGTACATTATGCTCCGTGACTTTTTGACCGATTCATTCCTAACTGGAATAATGAATGATTACTCATATATGGATAATACATTCCTTTTATTTATAACTTATCCATGAGATAGGACAAGTTGAATTTCAACCATAATTTTTGCACTCATTATTCGCTATAGGTATCATACGTACTTTAATTTCTCTGGGTGTATGCCATTGGGATTGTTGTTTGAGTAGAAACACTGAGTGTGATGGCTATTGAAGTCAGCAGCATTGCTGAGTGGTGAAATAATGGTAGAGTAGCAATGCTGTATTTGGAGGCTTGTATACCTTTACAATCTTCGTGTCCGATATATCAACAACAATAAGATATATATCGTTGTCCGTCTGTGTAAGTACATGGGTGCAGTTCATGATTTCTGACTTAACAAACGAACAATTACAATTGTTGAGGTAGTTGAAGGTTGAGGTGGTCCACCATTTTGTATTTTAGGAAAATGCCATACTGGCCTTCAATTTGCGCCATAAATGCATATAACCTTACTCTTTGAGTCAATCAGATGCAAACAATTTCAAATTTTGCGATAACTGGGGTGATCGTAGAGCTCAAAATACAGTTTTTAATATTTTTTTAGGGGTCACGAGCAAAAAGTTTAAGATTTTTGGAAGTTTTTGTATAGGTTAAGGGCGACGTGTGAAACTTTTAGTTTTACAGTTAATATACTTGTTCTAAACCAAAAATATATACATCGCAGTGCGAATTTTTACATTTTTATTATAAGTTGTGTGATCTTTATTCAAAAACACAACAACTTTTAAAGTTTTTAAGGTTAGGGAAAAAAAGTTGGCTTCTAACTCAGAAAATAGATAATTTTCGTATTCGGCAAGTAAAAATACATGATAAAATGGTTTCAATTACACGATCTGATGAGTTTTACAAGTGATACATCGGAAAAAATATTCTTTTCTTAAATGTTAAACAGCATAAAAATTTCTTTAAACTAAACTTTTATTTTTTTTTAAATAAAAAGTGTTGTGTTATAGAGTTTATAATATGTGTCACAACAACACATAAACACATTTTAAGACCTACGTCCCACAACAACTTGCGCTCTAAGGTGTTGAGGGATGGTTCTTTTAAACCTCTGCGGATTGAAACCACCTGAGACTATGGATTCCGGCAAACTTATCCATTCGTATGCAGCTCGGACAAAAAAGTTTTTCTGCGATCTGCCCGTATGACAGCGCGGGATCTCGACCGTTTGACTGGTTGCGGTAGCCGATTGCCGAGTGGAACGGGGGTAAGAAAAAATTTGAGGCATGATGCTGCTGATTTCATCTGAGCACTGTTGATGACGATATTTGTAAAAAACAACGAGGTCAGCAACAGTGCGACGATGTTGTAGGGAATCAAGTTTTGATGTCAAAGTTCGATCACGCACAATTCGTATAGCCCACTTTTGAACAGAGTCCAAGAGATCCAAGATATAAACAGAAGCAGCACCTCAATCTTGACAACAGTACCCCATAGGACGGACGAATATAGGACTTATAAACATGAAGCAATTGGTATGGAGTGAAAAATTGTTCGCATCTATTTAGGAGGCCGAGTTTTTTAGACACACTTTTTGCTATCGCCATTACATGATCATTCCAGAGTAGGTCATTTGAAACTGTGACACCCAATAAACAAATATTTTTATATTCACCCATTGGTTCATCACACATACTGAATAAAATATCTTTGGGGAACTAAGTCTTTGATTTGGAAACAAGCAACAGCTGTGTGTTGGTACAGTTTAAATTAACCAGGTTTTTGGTCACTCAAATGGGCGACTTTTTTAGGTCTTTATTCACGTTTATGGCAGCGTATCTTCGGGCGGAATTAATTCGTTCGTGCATTTTACCTTTTGAAGGAAAGGGCTCAAACGACTTGTGCAGAGTACTATCATCTGCAAAACTATTTATTGGGTTGCTGGTGATTTTCAGCAATTCGTTGCTGAGTACTGTTGCCGAATACTGAGTCTTGAGGTACACCAGCGTTAATTAGTTAAGACTCAGACGAAATTCCATCTAAGGAAACCGAAATGTATTGGTTGGATAGAAAATTTTGAATCTGCTTCACAACATTGGGATGAAAACCGTACGCAACGGCATGCCAGACTCGATCGAATGCCTTGGAGATGTCTAAAGCGATAACGTTTGTTTCACCACCTTTATCAAGTATGCTGTTTGAACAATGCGCTACATAGTTTAATAGATCGGTGGTTGATCTTTTGTTTCGAAAACCGTATTGGCTGTCGGATATTAAATGATTTTCTTCCAGAAATTTTGAAATATGTGTATTAATATAATGCTCGTAGACTTTGGATAGGAGGACCGATAGTAAAGCTATTGGCCTATAATTTGAGATATTGGATTTCGGTCCCTTTTTGGGGACAGGCTGGACATTTGCCAACTTCCAGCACGAGGGAAATATACCAGATTTGTAGGATTGGTAGAATATTTTAGTTAAAGTTGGTGCAAGTTCTTTGGAAAAGGTTTTTAAAATAATGGGTGGAATATTGTGCATTCCTGAAGCTTTGTTGATGTTTAATCCCTTTAAATGTTTAGCGACTATTTTGGGTTTGAAATGAAGTTCATTCATATTAACTCCTGAATACTGGATTTGGGGTATTTCCTTAGGAGTTTCCAAAACAGTGGAGAGTTCAGAGCAAAGCATTCAGCGAACAATTTAATTTTCTTGCGGGATCATTGACGATTGAATCATCATCAATAATAGGGGAAATAGAAGATTTTGTACTGGAATTCAAAGAATTAATGGCTCCGTAGAAACTCTTGTCAGAAACAGACATAGACGATAGTTTTGAGGCTTTTACTCTGTCAATTTCAGACTTTTCGTTTGAGATAATCTGGTTAGATATTTTGTTGGCCTTTAGATATTGGGATCGATTAGCGGGAGTTTTGTTATGAATCCAAATATTGAAGACCACTTTTATCCATTTATGAGTAGTGGATTATTTTACGGGGTTTGGAGGCTGTAGTTTTAAAGTTGGGCTTTAACAATTTGGAACAGGCCCTGATTTGGGCCATAAATAAATTTTTTTCGACTTATAGAAATCTCACCAACCCTGGAGTTGAGGATCCTATTTTAATTATTAAAAACACTTCACAAACTTTTTTGGTTTCAATAAATTTATTAACAACAATGTAATATTATTTTTAATGTTGTACAAGCAGTAGAAGAACAAGAATAAAATATGATTTTTGCCTAGCTTATATACTAAATATTTTACAGTAAATAATTTATAACTTGTTTCGATTATGTGTTTTTTGTTACAATAATTATTGATGTACACTTAGTTCTTAATTTGTTATAATTATTTTGTGTGACTCCTAAATTGTGTTTTGAAAAGTGTAGTGGTTATAAGTTATATATTTGATTTTAATATACGTCCACTACAGACTAATAGAATTTCGGGCACAGCTTTGATCCGTTTAAAGTGGAACGTCACTTCGTATACTCCTCCTGTGCTTGACAATTGAGGATTTGTAATTATTAACTAAATTAATTATGGTACTAGTTAAAAATTGATTTATGACCACTAAAAATCAAAAATATCCTGAAAAAAAATTCAAATGTGCATAGTGGTACATTATGTAAAAGGCATATTGGATGATAGAAAAAGCTTTTGTTAAAAAATAATTACCACACAATATGGAGTATAATAACACCTATATGTTTCAAACTGACCTTGAACTTTGATTTTTTTTAGACAAACTATAAACTTTGAGACCGGTTAACCACTAAAACTAAGAGAAACTCATGCTGTTTTAAATTTTTCTAAGTACTTTCATATTCTAGATGTTATCTGAATGTGTTTTTACTTTATACGAAAGACAATGTTTATGTTCATTAAAGTGATTAATAATTTATTAAATACTTCAGAGTACTTCTAATATATCTTGAAAATTTTAAGGATATCGAAGGTATCAAATATTTCACCCTCATACATTTTGTCCAACTTTGGAAAAAAATGGCTCTTAAATAAAACTATGCAAAAATTATCATTGCATCAAAATAACAGGGGTAAATAACCCCATAATAATTGTGGACTTCTGGATACTCTCATAAATAAATCTTTCCACCAAAATAAATAGGTGATTGACGAAAATTAGCATGACAAAATATCGTTGCATGATTGTCGAATAATATCATAATTAAATCGTTGCACCAAAAAAATATTGCGACGCTGATGCATAGGCTGACTTCACCACAGCTCTGGAAACGTAGTGTTCTGGATATATAATGAGCTAATATCCATAAAATACTTTAATTAAAAGCTAACCAATAGTTCGTAGTTCGTAGTTCTAATGACTTCGTAGTTCTAATAATAAAAATATTAAAGCAGGCAGTAGTATTCCAACAAACATAAATTCTGTTGTACGAGAAAAAGTAAAAAAATTTTTATCGGAAGTGACAAAGCGGAAGTTAGGATGCAGAACTGTTGTAAACCGTACTAAATGTGTATGTACCAAATTTCATCCAACTCGATTATCAGGTACAGAAGTTATTGAGCTTCCAAAATAACAGGTGCTTGGAGGACCCCTACCACTTTGTTCACTATCGCTAAAAAAAACTAATCAGTTCCTTGCCATACCTATTTGCATCTTTTTGCAAAGTGTAATCAAAATTACTTAACGAACGAATGTTGTATGCTTCCAACAAACATTGAAACAATAAACAGGTGTTCGGGAGGACCCCACCACTTATCCCAATATTGTCCAAAAACTAGTCAATTCTTTGTCAATAAAGTCTTTATCTTTTTTCAAAGTGCCGTTAAAATTGATTAATGAATGAAATCTGTATGCTCCCAACAAACTTTAAAAACCAAGTGTAAAAAGTCAGCAGTTGTATGGTAGATCCCCCGCCACTTTGATCAATGTGTCCCAAAAGATGATAATAATCTTCTTACACTAATTGAAACCTTTCCATAAGTTTTATCATAATCACTTCATTATTGTAGGCTGTAGTGTGCATAAAGATACTGAAAAAACTGTCAACAATTAAAAAAAAAATTTTTTTACCGGAAGTAAAAAACCGGAAGTTGGGATGCAGAATTTTTGTAAATCATACTAAATGCTTATGTACAAAGTTTCATCCAATTCGATTATCAGGTACAGATGTTATTGAGCTTTAAAAATAACAGGTGTATGGGAAACCCCCACCACTTTGTTCACTATCGCTCAAAAACTAATCAGTTCTTTGCCATACATGTTTGCATCTTTTTCTAAAGTGTCATCAAAATTGGTTCACGAACGAATGCTGTGTGCTCCCAACAAACATTGAAAAAAATGCTGACACAGTAAACAGGTGTTCGGGAGACCCTGTACCACTTATCCCAATATTGTCCAAAAACTAATCAGTTCCTTGTCATTTAAGTTTCCATCTTTTTCCAAAGTGTCATTAGAATTGATTAATGAATGAAGTCTGTATGCTCCCAACAAACTTTAAAAACAAAGTGTGAAAAGTCAGCAGTTGTATGGTAGACTCCCCACCACTTTGATCAATGTGTCCTAAAAGATGATAATTATCTCCTTACACTAATTGGAACCCTATTCCATAAGTTTCATCATAATCACTTCATTATTGTAGGCTGTAGTGTGCATAAAGACACTGAAAAAACTTCAAAAAGTACAAAAAAATTTTTTTTACCGGAAGTTGGGATGCAGAACTATTGTAAACCGTACTACATACTCATGTACTAAGATTCATCCAATTCGCTCATCAGGTACAGAAGCTATAGATCTTTCAAAAAAACAGGTGCTCCAGGGACCCCCCACCACTTTGTTCACTATCGCTCAAAAACTAATCAGTTCTTTGCCATACATGTTTGCATCTTTTTCCAAAGTGTCATCAAAATTCGTTCACGAACGAATGCTGTGTGTAATGGATAGTCTGGGATAATATAGTATATTATAGTCGCAGCTTCCTTAGTTGTTGTTCCTTATATTGATCCGTACCGCATGTAATGGTTTCTCATCCCTTCATCATCAATATTCATGCGTCGTGTAGTTTCCTTAACCCATAGCGTCCTTATATTTCTTAAAATCTGACTAAATCTGCAATAGGCGGACAAACGTATAGGAGAAAGAAAATGGCACTAATTACCCTGATTTATTTATTCATTAATATAATATAATATTGGTTAATTTGAATTAATTGATAATTTTCTTTAATCATCATCCGTATAACCGCTAAACTTTAATCAGAATTTAATCTTACCACACACTAAAATTGACGCGCGCTATATTTCCATTCGACTGTTCTCGCCATACTACTTGGGTTTGAATTTTTTTCTAAAACACAAACCGTAATGAAACAACGAAATTTTCAAAACCTCATAACGGCTGCGTGTATTTTGTTTCCAATCGTCAACATACAACGAATTACTATTTTTGCTTTGTTAAACATTTGATTTATCTTTGTATGAGTATTTTGCTTTAAACAATCCTTCCGTTATTAAACTGAACTTCACTGTGCTGATATAGTAGGGTGTAGTTTAATAAATGTCCAAACATCATAACATTGATCGCATCTGCATTTAATTCATTTTGGATTCAATTATAAATATTATGGATGTGTCAGAAATATTCTGTGTCCCAACCTTATTCTCGTACAATATTATCAAATAGCAAACGGTTTTGTGAACTATAATAAGTTCCCAATAATTTGAAAATCTGATGTAAATTAATTTTCTCCCATCTAAATACTTTATTCGAGTTATTGCGAGATTAAAAATTTGACTATATAATGAGCACGGTAACTTATTCTCTCTCTTAGTTCTATTACATTTTTGATTTGTTTGTTAGCACTCGGTTAGTCGATTGTTATTTTTTTGACAGTCAGACTGGTGATTAAATAAAAAAACGCAAATCGAAATTACATATTTTAAAATCGTAATCTATTTAATTTATTTTTTTTTTTGAGATAATAAACCCGTTTTGTCCCTTTGTTTAAATATTAAAATAACGCATGGTAAATTTCGAATTATTAAAGTTAAGCTAGAAAAGTGAAAATAAACAAATTGTTTACGTGGAGTGTAACTTGTGTTGTCTTCATATCAATTTAAGTAGAAAATTTTGTTTGTCGGGATAATTAATTAATAATTTCGGGCGGAACTAAAAAGAAACGTGCGCGGTTTTCTTTGTGCGTGTACGGTTAATGGTATTCCCTGTCAACTGTAAAAGGAAGGTCACGACTATCCCGGATTCGATTGTTGATTGAGAGAGATGGCTGACATGACGGAAAAATGGTGCGATGCAGATTAAAGAGTAGGAATATCAAAGCCAAAGGGCAAAAAAAAAATAATATTAATGTTCTGTGTGTGTATTGTCCTATGACCGGGAGTGAGTTAACGGTAGTTGGAAAAGCTAGTGTACCGGAAATCAAGTAACCGTGAGTAAACAAATCAAAACACTTTAATGAAGATCATTTTCTTTTTGCAATACAATAAAAAAACCGGTAGGACTCGTTCCTCAGTGACCTCCAAGTAGAATTTTTGATGGGTGTCTTGTGACAAAATCTCGAGTTAGTGTATAACGGTACGAAGGTCACTCTAAAAACCTTGTTTGTTCTTTTAGTGATCATAAGTTTGGAGGACTGAGTTTTTCGGTCGTTCTGGAGTTGAAGTGTTAAATTTAATTTGCGCGTCGCGACGCAGCATGTTTATGGACTTGATTAAACTTCACTAAATTATTGAATTTTATCAAGACGCAAATAGAAACCGACATGCCAGGATTTCTTAACTCCGGATTTGGTTAACAGTTTGAATTCCTTTTTTTGATAAGGCCATATGACACGAATGTAAATATAAACGCAACTAATTAAAACTTTGATTATATAATAACCTTTTTATTCGTATAAACACAAAGTAAAGGATTAGAACAAAAAAATAAGTTTCATAATTATAGATAAATATTTTACTTTGTTTACTTTATTCATTGATGCTTAAAATTAAACCAAGAACATTAAATCTGAATAATATTAACGTAACCGCAAACTGGTTAAATAACTCAGTAAATAAATTAAATAATATTAATGATGTTAAATAATTTACAATTTTAACTAAATTAAATGTATAATATCCGCTCATGGGTGAACGGCTCTATGAATCCTGTATAGTTTCCGGTTATATTTAAGTGATAAGAACTAGCCTGTAAAAGAAGTAATTTGTCATATTACGATTAGATTAACCGTTAAGTTATATAATATACGTGTAGTGGGAAATGTTAGGATAAGTGAATAAAAAAAAAATAAAATTGTAAAACTAATAAACAAAAAACCAAAGAACGAACTGAATATACTGTAATATATAACCAGATGTTGCATTTTGAGATTTTGTTTTGGGGATCGGGTTTCCTGTCTGCGCGAATGTGTTTGCTTATAATTACCGAATCTAACCAATATATTAATTGTACCTGGAATTGATATAACATTTCACCGTATTGCGCCACAATTATTGGTATACATTATTACATTTTGAGATTTCAACGCATACGGCAACAATTACACTTCGACGTATTGCGCCGCAATTATTGGTACAAATTATTACATTTGTGGAATTCAACGCATACGACAACGATTATATCTCAACGTACTGATCCTAATTGTGGGTACAAATTATTACCACCACCATTGATACAAAAATATTACCGTTCTACTTCATAGAATGGTTTAACTGGTATTGGTACCATTGATTACAAATTTTTTTTTGGATTTCAACGCATCCTGTAACGATGATTTTTCGACGTATTCGGTTGTAATTGCTACACTGGTTACCATACTCACCGGTGATTATAAAATGATTCGGCGTTTATGTTTACAACCAGATATAACGATTCTACTTAACAATTTTATATTGCATTTATAACTTAATCAACGTTGCTGATTACAAAATTTATATAACGTTTCTACCTATCAACTTTGATTCGACGATATTTGGCATCAATTACAACATTTTTTTTGATTCAACGATATTTTGCATCAATTACAATATTTTTTGATTCAACAAAATTTTACAAAATTTATATAACGTTTCTACCTATCAATTTTGATTCGACGATATTTGGCATCAATTACAACATTTTTTTTGATTCAACGATATTTTGCATCAATTACAATATTTTTTGATTCAACAAAATTTTACAAAAGTTATATAACGTTGCCACATGTCATTTTTGATTCACCAATATTTTACATCAATTACATCATTTTTGATCCAACAAAATTTTACAAAGTTATAAAACGTTTCTACATGTCATTATTTGATTCAACCATATTTCACCACAATTACATCATTTTTGATTCAACGATATTTTGCATCAATTACCACATTTTTTGATTCAACCATATTTTACATCAATTACATCATTTTTGATCCAACAAAATTTTACAAAGTTATAAAACGTTTCTACATGTCATTATTTGATTCAACCATATTTTACCACAATTACATCATTTTTGATTCAACAATATTTTCCATCAATTACATCATTTTTGATTCAACAATATTTTACATCAATTACATCATTTTTGATCCAACAAAATTTTACAAAGTTATATAACGTTTCTACTTACCATTTTTGATTCAACAAAATTTTACATCAATTACAATATTTTTTCGATTCAACAAAATTTTACGAATATACATAACGTTTCTACTTAACATTTCGTACCACGTTTGTACGTGCAACTTCATTCAACATTGTTATCATACAAAATATTTTCGAGAGATTCCTAACGTGATCCACGTGCGGATGGAGGGCTGATGGAAGCAGAATAGGAGGACGGGGTTTAATCATGGCGTGAGTAAATTTATTTTTATTACTTAGGTCATAATGATAAAGGGGTGTGAATGTGTGTGTGTGTGTGTGGGCGTATGTGAGTGAACGTGGGGGTTGGACGTGTTGATCGTGGGTCTTTCGCAACAGGGGTCGACAGAGTCTCCGTTTTTCCACTTGTATTTTTTTTTTTTTTTCCATTTCTGCAAATTTTCGTGAATAGCGTACATTTCTGTATTTGTGCTGAAGTAGCAGGGTTACTTTATCGTTCCCATGGGCTGAAGCTAGCTTGGGGCAAGAAAATCAATCTCGCTAGGTACGCTTCCTGCTATATCCTTCTCATTGGTTCGCCAAGGAGAAAGCGCTTCATTACATGTGCTCCCAACAAACATTGAAAAAAGTGTGACACATTAAACAGGTGTTCGGGAGGACCCCCACCACTTATTTCAATATTATCCAAAAACTAATCAGTTCTTTGTTACTTAAGTCACCATCTTTTTCTAAAGTGTCATTAAAATAAATTAATGAATGAAATCTGTATGCTCCCAACAAACTTAAAAAACAAAGTGTGAAAAGTCAGCATTTGTATGGTAGACCCCCCACCACTTTGATCAATGTGTCCCAAAACATGATAATTATCTTTTCACACTAATTGGAACCATATTCCATAAGTTTCATCATAATCACTTCATTATTGTAGGCTGTAGTGTGCATAAAGACACTGAAAAAACTTCAAAAAAGTACAAAAAAAATTTTTTTACCGGAAGTGAAAAACCGGAAGTTGGGATGCAGAACTATTGTAAACCGTACTACATGCTCATGTACCAGGTTTCATCCAATTCGCTTATCAGGTACAGAAGTTATAGAGCTTTCAAAAAAACAGGTGCTCCAGGGACCCCCCACCACTTTGTTCACTATCGCTCAAAAACTAATCAGTTCTTTGTCATACATGTGTGCGTCTTTTTCCAAAGTGTCATCAAAATTCATTTACGAATGAATGTTTTATGCTCCCAACAAACATAAAAACTTTGTGGAAAAAACGACCTGTTGTATGGTGTACCCCCCAACCCTTTATCCAATGTGCTCCAAAAGCTGATAAAATCTTTCTCATGTTATTTAAAAGCTTTTCGCAACGTTTCATGAAAATCGATCGGTAGTTGTAGGCTACAGTAGGTATAAACACCTGAAAAAAAAACTTTTTAACCGGAAGTGACAAACCGGAAGTTGGTATGCAGAAATATTGGAAACAGTACTAAAACCTTATATACTAAGTTTCAATAAGATCATAGCCCGGGATCAGAAGTTATTCAAGATTTAAACTTAGAGGTGTTCGGGAGACCCCCCGCCATTTTGTCCAAATTTGAAATGAATCCAGATCTTCCATTTTCAAGTGAACCTGTATCATTTGCCAAAGTCCTATGCAGAAAACTCACCCACCCACTAACCCACCCACCCACCCACCCACCCACGCACACACAGACGTACACCAAAATTTCTTTTGGCTATTTAGATAGAGGATGGTCCAAAACAAAAAATAAAATAAAATTTGGGGTATGTAAGATTTTTTTTTTTCACGATAGATTGCATTACTTCACACAATTTAAAATTGTGGTGAAGTAAAAATTAGTTAATTGTTGAATAAAAGAATTGTATAAATATTCGTTAAAGTCGTTTATATAAAATCAAATGTCTATGTTGGCAATGATCCGTTATATCACCTTTAAACGGCGAAACGAAATAAAATCATTAAAGTTATTGTTATAATTTGAAATAGAACGAATAACATAAAGTTAGTTTTACCAAAATAATTTTAAATTAATTCATTAAAAATGCTGCCCTCTTGTTATTTTAAAATGATATATGATATAATAAGAACACAAATATATCGTGATATATAGACAATCTCTGTGTCCATATCATAAACTTTTTTCTTGCTTGCAGGACAGTTAATGCAAAATCATTTGTTTAACCTCGGTCTAGTGCATTGGTGTTATGAGTTAGGTTCATTAAACATTTAAAATCACAACTGTCATTTGTAACATTGGAGGTCATTCCAAACACTTATTATCTCATTATATGTTAAATTTTTTAATAAATCTCGGAGGTTATTATTTACACAATTTTACATAAATTTAACAGTAAAAGTAATTTATGGTAAGTCAAATAAACATAGAAAGCAATATACAACATTATCCATAAAAATGACTACGCTATTTATACTAATAAAATAAGAACCACTAAAAGTTAGCGAAATAAATAAAAATTTTTGAGAATCTCGTTTTACGACATTCTTTGGGAAAATAAGGTAATTTTCTGCATAACATTATCTGGGGAAGAATATATATTAGTTAAATTTATTTACAGTGGCTTGGAAATAAAAAACTGAGGTTTTCTTAAGAATAACAAGTTCGTCCACAAAATACTCTCAAAGCTATACACTTTAACATCAATTGTGTTGTTCTGGCTATGATATCTCCGGTCTCAATCGATTTGTTGCTCATTGTACCATAATATGTTCAATTTCCATTTTTTTTTTCGGTTAAATAGCAAAGTACAACAACAACAATAATAATAAAAAATATAAACTAGAAATTTATTATATAGCAAGAGGAAAAAAGTATAATATTTTCCCAGTAATGACACATATTTATTCAAGAAATAAAATGAAAATTTCATTTTCCTTCATTCAGTTTAATGAAATTTATTCATTTCTTTGAATAAAATTAATTTTGTCAAAAAAAAAAAAAATGAAAATTGAGAAGAAAAATATTTTTCCTTTTTTTTTTTCAAAAGAAAATTGTTATAATTTAATTTTATTTTTTTAAATAAATAGAAAGAAAAACATTATTTTATGTCTTCTTGGTTTAGGGTATGTTAATGACGAAAGCATTTTCTTTATTCTAAAAATTTATTCGTTCGTCTTGTTTTTCATAACCTAAAAATATTTTGAACGAAAAACGGAATATAAATCATCATTTAAGATTATTAATTTTGAATAGGAAAAATTATGATGTTATTATCTTTACTAAGGTACAATTTATTATCTTGAAGATTTTTATGGATATCGTAGGGAAGAATTGTGTAAATTTATTGAAATATTTTAAACAACTTTATTGATGGGAAGACTCGATTTGTTATCTTTTGTTAACAGATAATTTAAGAGGATTACATTAATGTAAAATGTAAGCCAAAGCTTTAAGATGAGAATTTGTCAATACTTTTTCGGTTTTATCAAGGTAACTATCGCTATTGTATTTGTTGCCAACGTAATAAAAAACTGATTTATCACCTAGCGCAAAATATTGTTAATCTCCCTTCAAAAATAAAAGCATGAATCAACTTTTTTCAGAAAAATTCAGAAAATCAATAAGAATAAAACAAGCTTATTTTATTTTTTGATTCTACCAATTGAAATCAATGACTTCTTCCGAAGTCTAATATAACTATCATTGGATTAAACAAAATGAAAAACAAAACAAATAAGCTAACCTATTTCTAAACTGAAAATAAAAATTCAGTCCTTGTCCTTAGTTTCAAGATTGTTTGTAGCCAATTTCAGTCCAATAAAAAAATTAAACAACATACTTTTATTTTCTTTATCTACAACAAGAGCACCGCATAATCAATGATTATGGTTTGTCTTGCTCCTCGTATCAGTAATCATTTACTTTGTTATTTATTGTTTATATGTTGTCCTTTTTTGTTGTGTGGTTATGTTTGTAGCTCACATAAAACTTTAATAAAGAAAATAAAAGTTTAGATATTTGAGGTTGAATAGGATTTTGAAGAGTAAAATATTTGAAAATTTGTAGAATAGTTGGAAGGAATTTGAATTTTGCCTTTGATGAAAAACTCTTCGAAACACCAATAATTAAATTTTATTTTAAATTAAATTTTGCATACAAATTTTAATTTCCTTTTAAAGTTATTGGATGATGTTTACTTTTTCTTCTGACGCTAATTGAATGTATCTTTGATCCAAAATTTGTTTTTGATAGTGCAATTTTTTAAAGTGTTGTCGTATAAGTATTTTCTCCTTTGCAAAAGTTTACCGGTTAGTTTAATAGGTGCAATAGTACATACTGTTTAAATATACGCGAACACCTACAGAAAATACTGATAAAAGCTTCGTTTCTGTCGTGCAACTGACACCGTAGCGGTGAAGTGTCGATTTGTTGTTGCTTATGTCGTTTCAAAATCCCCGAAAATCATAGGGTTTTCCAATAATTGTTGCTATATTTCCGATCCCATAATTGCTTTATTCCTGTGAATATGAATACAAAAATCGTTGCACCAAAATTAAACAGGTTATTGTTGAATAATTGTTTAAATATTAAAATTATTGCACCAAAATTGTACAGGTGACTGTTGAATACTGTGTCTACCAAGGAAATATCATAATTATTATTGTTCATGGTGACCATGTTGATATCTGTTACTGTTGTTGACCGTTTTTTCAAAAACCAATATCTTACGTTCACTTTTTATTTATCAATGATAGTTTGATAATGCAATTATTGATTTTTCTGTCAACTACATGAACTCTATTATTTCATTATTGAAACAAATTGAATAGTATTCCTTTCTTGATCACTATAGTGTAGTCACTATCTAAAACATTAGAGGAACTGCGTGTCTTACGGGGATTAACCCCGACTAGCTTCAATCTTGCGGATTCGAGCAGACAACTCTCCAGCCCAGTGAAAATGCAGATATGTACTCTCTCTTTCTCTGTCTCTGGCGTTTACATCCCATGGAGCTATTTTACCGTTTGTGCCACCAGCTTCCAATCCTCTCGTCCCATGACCAGTTGACCCCAGTTTCGACCTCCTATATCACGAAGGTCTTGGATGACGTGATCACGTCAGCGTTGTCTAGGTCTTCCTCTTCGACAAACACCAGCTGGTTGTTGTTGGGACGCTTTTTTAAATCGTAGTCCGGGAACAGTTTCCGAGGTCGTTCCAATATTGAATCCGAGATATTCCGAGGCCTGTGTACAGAATTCATGACAATAATTTCTTTACGGAAATGGGGTGTTAGCCCTTTGCCCAACCCAAATTTTCGTGAATGGGTTCGTTCTGCATCTTAAGGTCACCAAAAACAACCTTTTTACACGTTTATATAGCGAGCCGCTTGATCCAAGACAGACACCCGCTCCAAGCCGCCCCTAACATGGAGAACAGACGCTTGAGTTGCATTGGTTTTATGGTGCCAATGACTCGCCATGGTGCAGAATCATTTAGTATAAGCAGTATTTACTCTGTCCCTCTCAACTACACCAACCTAATTCTGTTTCCGTTACCCAGGTAGCACGGCGTGGACGTAGAATTTCGGATTTTCGCTACCCGCAGATATGTACGCAGAAGAGAAAAACAAATAGAGAACGGATTTAAATGAGTAAAATAATTAGCTGAGGCTCTGACAACCCCAAAAGACGAAGAAACGAAGATGTTCTCAGACACCACTACAATCAAGTTATTACATTTAGAAAAAAATAAATGTTCATTTTCCCAGGTCACATAGGGGATCCAACTCTTCATGCCCATAAAAATTTAACAAGTAAGTTGTTTTGACCAACTTGTACTTAGCACTAAACTATGATACTAAGTAGTATTCTTTCAAAAGATGCACCAATAGACCCGACGATTGTCAACTTCTTCATTTACATTTATAATTTTCTTAACATAATAAACAGAAGGTTTGCCATCAAAATTTTCTCTTACTAATAGCTTTTTTTCTTAATCTGATGGACATCTGGATTGCGTGCATAATAAAAACCAATATCGCCACCAATGTAATACTGATCGGAGTGACCCAAAAGACAATAATGTAAATATTCAGAAAATGGTTGGACGTAGTTTTAAACGAAAATAACCAGTAACCAACATTTCATCATTTTCGTTTATATTAAGAACAGGATTGCTCGTTAGATCTTTCTGTTTAAATTCATCTGAAAAAAAATTTGAATATCACCAATAATATACATTTTTCGTGATCAAGTTACAGTTGTTACTATCCTGATCGTTTTTCTTTCTCCTATCAAATTCTAATCGATCCGCCTTTTTTGATGTCATTGATCCCGAAATTGTATCACCTACAAGAAGCAACAAAGGCAATTTGCATGATCGAATATTATTTTCAAATCAAAAAAAATTTGCCTCACAAAACTAGTATTATTCGATTTCTCCAATTAATTATTTTACTTAATATGCTACCTGCAAAACTAATATCTTTGAATCGCTCAAAGAATTTCAATTAACTTCGATCATCACCAAAAACTCGAAGTTTTTATTTTTTTTTATTTTGTTTTTTTTTTTTCATAAAAAGTGTTGTGCTATTGGAATATAATATGTGTCACAACACATAGATATCCTTTTCCGAGCACGCATTTTGTGATAAGGGTATTCAACTATACAGATCTAGACAACCAAGGGTCGGACAACCAACCTCACTCTCGTCTAGACAACTCAAGAGTCGGAGTAAAGAGTAGGCCGTACCATGAGTGATCATAGGTAAACCTAAAGATGAATAATATTAGAAACAATCTAGAGTTTGATGCACACAGCATCGAAAAGCACAAGTGATTTCACTAAGATGCACATCTCACCGAGGATGGTCTTCGAAAAGTATGCGCGTAGTCCAGCGTTGAAACCTCATTTCATTTGCTCAGATGCGTAAGCTTGTGCGGAGTATAAAGCTGTAAAAGAATAGCAAACCGCATACTTTTAAAGGAAAATCAATTTTTCCAAATTATTTAGCATTCCAAAACTATTCTAGTTCTAAGTGTTCATAAATGTGGGGCCAGAGAGGCCAAACGTGCATTTCATTTTATTAAATAACCTAGAGTAAGACATTCTAGATCTTTTCGATCGTCTGACTGAGCAGTTAACGGATAACAAAATAAATTTCAGTCCAATACAAGAAGTGTATTAGTATTTTTAAATATTAGGATAATTGTACCCACTGTTCTTCGGAGATTATATTTGAATGATTTGATCCCGCCGCCACTATTCCTGTCATGTGAGACTCTAAGGTTCAATTGAATACGAGATTTATCTTTCGATGTGCATACATATTAGCAGCTCTTAACGTGGCATTTTAAATATAAGCAAAACATAATAAATAAAAGCAAAAATGCAACATGCTTTAAAAAAACATGAATAATTTTGCATGGTATCTAGAGTTGTACTCTCATTATTAAGAAAATATGAGTATTTATGTCAATTTTCAGCTCTTAATATTCACTAAAGAAGGCCAGTGATCTACTACGTGTTTAAGAAATGTTAGGCTGGGGGGATCAACGACAATTTTTGAATAACTCGTAGACAATTAGATCCACGTTATATGCAAGAACAGCTAGTATTATTCCTTTATTTCATCTGAAAATATGTCTCGAGAAAAAAAATAGAAACCAACAGTTGTCTTTGAATTGGGACAATCAATTGTAAACAAAAGATTTCCAGCTACAAGGAGGCGAGCTTAACCACAATAAGACAATGGTACTTGATACTATAATATCTTGGTATAATGATACATCAAGGCAATGATTTCAATATTCGTAAAAGCATTGAAAACTTTTTACTTGCTTTGATTAATTTCGATAGCATTAGTGCTTCGCATAATTATAATCTTGGTACTGAAACAGTTTTACCGAAAGCTTCTCTTGTATTTGAGGATGTTAATGTTGAATTAATTTGATTATTAGATATAGTTGGATTGACTGCAATGGCAAATAATAACCAGTAAAGGGATAATTAAATTAAAATTCAATTAATTCAATTAATTCAATTAATTCAATTAAAATTTTACAGGTAAGTATTGTCAATACAGGTAAGTATTGTACAGTTGTTTTCCTTTTGTGCGAGAGAATGGAAAATATTGTTTTAATTAAATAAATTTTCCTTTCATTTTCCCCATCTCCTTCCTTTCTAGTTGACATGGTATCTTCGGATATTCAAAGAGTCTGAATAATGAATATTTCATATTTAGTGTGCTAAACATGTCTAGCTAATTAATAAAAAAAAAAAAAATCACGTTGTCCGCGATGAACGCTGCAAAAACGTTACCAATCTTGATGAAATTTTGTACAGTGTGTGTATAATGGTCCCATGCCCCATAGACTATCAAATATGTTATATTGAGCGATTTTATTGTTCCGGTGTTTGCCGCAATGGTGCAGTAAAAGGGGGATAAGAGAATAAATTCAAACAAATTTATATCTGATTTCATACAAAACACAATTCTTGAATAATTATAAAAATTATCAGTTGTAATTTCCCAAGGGCGGTGATAATTCGAAATAATTTTTTGTCAAAAATTTCGAAAGCAAGTATATTGATAAAAGCACGAGGGGGATAAGAGGAAAATCAAAAACATTTTATATGGAATTTCATACAAAACACAATTTCAATAATTTTAAGTTATTAAAATTATTCAAATTGTGTATTGTTCCCCCCATTTGTAGCGCTATTGTGACAAACACATGCGTTAATTTTATCCGCATATGTAGCACGTGCAATGTGGATATTTTTGCAGTTTTCTAAAGTTTATTTACGCCACACATCATTCTTCGAATGTTTCTTCATGTTACACGTTGCGTCTAGATTTGTGTGAATGTTCAAACTTGAGTGCTGAATGTCCAGTTCGTAAACCATCAATCAAGGCTGCTGCAATACCTTATGAAACAAGTGCAAAGTGCAATATGATCTTAGGATAGAATGGAAGCAAGTACTATTAAGATGAGGAATGTTTTGCTAGTGTCATCTGATTCATCAAAAAAGATGGATAAATATCGCCAATATCGCCTAAAAACTAATCAGTTTGGTAACAATCAATAATGACTATACAAACGTGACCTAGGATGTTAATTAGAATAGAAATGTTCCCCATTCTATGAATTGGTTCCCCATTCTATGACACAAAGTATAGTCTAGAAATTTAATGCAAAAAATCCCATATAATGTAAAAACATTTCCATAATATGGAGTCTAATGACAGTGGAAAAATTCAACTTAAGTAAAATAAATAAGTGATGAAGAAGTTTCAACTTTGAAATTGTCATCGCCTCAACGGCGTAATCGATAGCGTGTCTGCCCAAGGATTCGAGCCGGGCACTGACGAGGGTAGGTTCGAATCCGATCCGAAACACGAAAAATGTGAATTGGAGTTTTTTTTTCTGATAAACTTCAAACCATACCTTTGAATTGAAAAAATTCCAATTACTTCTTTACTTACTTACTAGTTTAAATGATCTCTAAAATCTAAAATAATCAGTTGTTATTATAATCTCCATTCAATTGCATTAGCAGGTACAAATGTTATAGATCTTTAAAAACAAGTGCTCGGGAGAATCCCACAACTTCTAACCCTTTGTCCAATGTACCCAAAATATTTAAAAATCTTTCTCAAATCTTTTGCATTATTTTTTATCAACGCTTCATGAAAATCATTTACATCTGTAGACAATAGTATAGAGATTAACACTTTAAATAAATGCAAAAAAATCTTTTTAATCGGAAGTACCAACTATTGGAAACAGTACTAAAACATTTATATACCAAGTCTCAATCAGTTTAGCTAGAGACAAAACCAGAACTACAAGTTATTGAAGTTTAAAACTTATAGGTGTTCAGGAGACCTCCCGCTTTTTTGTCCAATTATGTACAATTGTAAATCTAAACCGTTCTCAAATCACACAAAATCTCATATAAATCCAACCGTTTAAGAGGAGTTAAATCACAAACAAACGTACAGAAGAAATATGGTGTCCTGATAAAATATCACACGAAAAAATCACACACGAAAGAATATCACGTCAAAAATATCACAGCGAAAAAATCACACTATACGAAAATATCACATCACCAAAATATCACATCACGAAAATATCACATCCAAAAATCACACGCGAGAAAATATCACACCCTAAAATCACACGCGAAAAAATATCACATACAAAAATCACACGCGAAAAAATATCACACGCGAAAAAATATCACATCCGAAAAAATATCATGTAAAAAAATTTTATTATAAAAAAACACAATGTCCGTATATACAATATAAATTTTTTAAAGAATTTTGAGATAGCAATTTTACATATGATACGGTATTTGACTTAGTAAAAACGTTTTCAACGACTTCACGTCATTACACTATCAAACAAATTAATCTTATTTTATTGATTTTGGATCCCAAATTATTTAATCAATATTCATCTAAAATTTTAGATCGAAAGGATTTATAGTTTACAAGATAGGACGGTAACAGACAGACACGCAGCAACCGGTGTATAAAAACATTACTAAAAATAAATTAATTGCGTGTTTTCACACTTATGTATACATGACCAATTTTTCTTAACATTTTGATTCTCAGGATGGTAGTTCAGGATGGTTTCTGCCAATATTCTGTACTTTATTTCACTGGATTCCTTTGCCTGAACACACTGCTTCATATAATAATAACGATGTTGTAGCGACATTTTCAATGCCTGAGAATCCAAACAATTTCATATCGATGGTACACATTGCTGCAATTTCTAAATCTGTAATAATTATTCTAGGATTTGCATTGGGTATTAATTCTAAGACTGCAATCAACATTTCACAGTCTTATTTGGTAATAATGCTAATATACATGGCAATGCAACGCACCATATTATTAAAAAAATAAAAAATATTTCTGGAACCACTTTAAATGTTCCATCTGCAAGCCAACAATCATTAGTTACGAGCAAAACTGCCAAAATTCTATGAGCAAAACGAATTATTCTAGTTTGATTATCAATTCCGGAATCATATACAATATTATATTTTTCAAATATTAAAATATGAATGTCTCTCGGATTGGCTAGAGAACTCCAATTTGTTTTCTTTTTGGCGTACTGTTTTCAAGAGTTTTTACTTCATGTTGAGTTGATAGGGCTATAACGTGAAGTTGTTGAAAACGTTTATCATTAAGTCAAATACGATATCAAATGACAGATGGGTAGCTTAGTTAGAGTACTTCAAAACATTTTATTTTATATACGGACATTGTGTTTTTTTACAATAAAATTTTCTACGTGATTTTTTGTGGGTGTGATTTTAGGATGTGATATTTTTTCGCGTGTGATTTTTGGATGTGATATTTTTTCGCGTGTGATTTTAGAATGTGATATTTTTTCGCGTGTGATTTTAGGATGTGATATTTTCGAAATGTGATATTTTCATGATTTGATATTTTCGTGGAGTGTGATTTTTTCGCTGTGATATTTTCGACGTGATATTCTTTCGTGTGTGATTTCTTCGTGTGATATTTTATCATAGAACCAAGAAATATATTAAAGATAATTTAAAATAATAAGTGTAATTATTAAAAATATTAATAAAAAAAAAATTTTTAATTTCATAATTAAAAATTATAAAATATATTGAGAAAAAAAAATAATAATAAATATATAAATACATAAATAAATTCTTCATAAAACCCATATTATATTTTTCCCACAACTTTTTGTTTCTTTACCAAAACTAATTATTTTATAAATAAATTTCAATACATGCATTTAAATACAGACTTTTATTCATCATCTATTAAATTAAATTTAATGATAGTAGCTTTTACGTTTTTCAATATTCAAGAGAGGGACATACGCATTAGTTTGAATTTATTGTTTTTGTAAATAAAAGCGAAAGTGTTTTTGTTGATTTCTTTATAAAATAAAATAAAATTATTAATAAAATACAATCAAAAAAATTTATTTTTGAGTTCAATACAATCAAATAAACTGTTTTGTTGTATTCTGCAGCATTCACGAAACAGAATAAAATTAACATCTGTTTATTTTATTCTATTAAGACTAATAACGACAACAATTGTAGTAAAAAAAAAAAATAACCTATATTCATATGCCAAAAACAATATATTTGATTGTATTGAACTCTGAAATAAATTTTTTGGATTGTACTTTATAAATAAAAAATCAACAAAAACATTTTCGCTCTGATTTTTTAAAAAACAAAAAATTCAAACTAATGCGCGTGTCCCTCTTTCGAATATTGGCAAGAGGCAAAGACTACTATGATTAAATTAAATTGAATTTCTATTGTGAAAAAAATTATTTTTTTCATGATTGTTTTTTAGTTTCTCAAGACGCAATTCTCATTTCTCATTAATATTAATAGTTAGGACTTTGATGTCTTTCATTGTAGGTCATTTCATTTTCAAAATAACAAACAATTAAATAGGTATCGAAATTGCATAAAATTTATTTAATTGTATTTTAAATGTTTAGATGTTTAATTTGTTAAATTGTAATTTTAAAGATTTTTAGCCCGGTTAAAATTCTAATTGTTCATTACTTTCTCGAACTTCAGTGGTTAAAATTTTTTGATGATAAAAATTGTTCGAAAAAATAATGAACAATTAGAATTTTAGACTGACTAAAATCTTTAAAATTAAAAATCTCAAGAACACAAATTAACGCCTCCTTGTAAATTTGATATATTTTAAAGGAAGGTTAGAACTATATTTAAAAATAAAAAAGTTAAAAATTAATTGATTTTAAAATTTTTTGTTAATGGAAGTTGTTTGAAAAAATGAAGAAAAATTCGAATTTCAGCCGTACTAAAAATGTTTAAAGTTAAATATCTCAAGTACAAGAATTTTAGCCTCTTTGCAAATTTGATATATTTTACAATAAGGATAGAACTATTTTCAGAAAAAAAATTAATTAAATTCCAATTGATCTTTTACCCTAGCGCCATCTTTAAAAAAGTTTTTTTAATATTTTTATTTAAAAATTAATTATAAAAACTATAAATTAGTTTTTTTCAAACGACTAATTTATCATCTATCAAACCAAAAAAAAGTTTGATGAAATCGGTATAGCCGTTCTTGAGCAATTTAATTTCAAAGCTACATCGGATTGACAGAATTTTCATTTTTCATGCATGTTGGGGTGCATGATGCCCCCTTTGCTCAAACTATGCACTTTAAAAAAATTTTAAAATAAGATATATATTTTATTTTGTCCATACTACTTAAATGCCAAGTTTCAGGAAAATTAACAATGGTCAAGTTCAAATTTCGACTTTTTCACCTGCGTAGATCGTAGATTTAAAATTAAAAATTTAAGGATTTTGAAAACAAATTTTATGATTTTATAAAAGATTATTAATTATTAAAACTTTTTTTTTAATTGATAGTATGGAGTCTTACCTCTCATTTTATTATAGCGGGAGCACCTAGCACGACCGAGCAATGGCACATTATAGAACAAATTTTATTCTATTTCGTGCCTAACAGAAACCCGACGATGTTGAGTTGTTGCTCTGAGTGTTGGCATCTCCCTGTAATGAAGTATATAGATTAGTAACATGTTTGGTGGTTGGTTGCATGGGATTCCATTACTCTTAGATATAGACTAAGCGAGATTTCCTGTTACCAGATAGTCGAGATCGCTATTATTATATCGCTCATATAAACATAAAAGACGAGATGCTTTATATACATTTTTGCAAATTATTTCACTTGACTTTTATAAGGACTGTGTACCTAATGCTTTAAGCCGCAATTAGACTATTGCAGAACCAGAAGAACACAATAATAACCGCTTCTTATAAAAAAAAACAGAGAATCAAAAGCCGTTACATATTCAATCAAAACCGTTCATTGAGTCTCAATTCTTTGCACGAAATTTACTTTAATTTATATAATATATTATAAAATGAAAAAATTTTAGTTAATCAAAATAAATAAATTTATTCTAGTTATTCGTCACAAAATACAGTCGCATGAATTTAAACTACTGCTACGCTCCTGCTTTAAACTTCTTTATTCATAAAATATTGTGATGTTTCACTAAAAGAAACATTCTAATCCTTTTCAAAAAATTAAGTAGCAATAGCGCTCAGTGTAACGTTGGAAGCGGTGGGGGGCCAAATTAGTTTTACGTATAAGACTCAACGTACCCCTTTGTAGACTCTCTAAGCAACAGACTAGTAAATTTTGAAAATTTCACTATAGTTTTCTTCACATATTTTATGTCGTTGCTGTAAGTATTCAACGTTTGTTCACAAACATTTTTAAGTCAAGGAAAGCAGATGTATTTTGCCGTTTATCTCCGGTGTTTTAGTTTTCGTGATGCTAAAACTCTACAAAAATTTAAATAAATTCCTTGTGTTGTGTGGTGCTAAATTACATTTAGGACTTATATCTATATAGGACGGTTTAATATTTAACTACAACAATGATTTACATTGCTGTTCTTGTAGCAGCTGAAAAAATATTCACGAGTAGATCATTGTGCGGTTTTACTTGTCAAATTTTTGTTTATACATACCAGATCCAGTTGCAACGCGTAGCGGAGAATTTTGTGCTATTTAATATTTGTAATTTATAGTTGTGAGTAGACGGCTTTTTTTTATTAATCATGAAGTTTATTTTGGTGATGTTTTTTATCTTTACCATAGCTTGCGCCTGCAAGTTATTTTAACACGTTATTACAAATCTGTAGATGTTTGTGAATTCGTTTTGCGTTTGTAGAGAACGTTGACATAGAGCCAAAGACCACATATAAAGTTTTTTTCGAATTTCCGGTATCCGTCATTCGGTATATTTATCACACTTCCCTTACAAAAATCATCCTTTCATATATCAATACAATCCAACTCCTAATTTAAAATATGTGAAGTTCCCGATTAATTTCTATATGAAATTTTGTGTAGGCAAGTTTTTCCAACAATAACAAAATATAATAGGTAAATCTCGTGAATTAAGCCAAGTGAGTAGAAAAATTCCTTTACGAAATAATTACTACATTTTTCGCTCTCAATTTTCTGGTGGACCTTCAAACCAACGGAAAGATTGAACCGAAAACGACTACCACTCTATAAAAACTCAAAAATTTAGCTTGTTATAAAACGATTGACCACAAAATCAACAGTTAACAATTACCATTTACAACTCTATTTGTATTTACATGCTAATCATACGCCATTTATTAATACATACAATAAAACTAATATAAATATAATAATTATAATATTCACAGTAAAAATTTTTATATATTTTATTGTTTCAATATTTATTTTTTGCTCTATAATTATATAAAAAATGCAGGTGAAATAATAATATTATAATTTTAACTTTATAATTAAATTTTAATTTTTTTATAGTTTTAATTTTTTGTATTAAAACTTTAGAACAATAAACATGCAATTATAAAACAAATATTATTATGGAAATACAAAACTAAAACAAATTGGATGTACAACATATAGAAAAAAATTACTACAATATTAATTACTGTCTTGCTACGTAAAATTTGCAATTTTTATGGTGTTGTAAATGTTATGGTAAATTTGTTAGATTAGGTACTAAATTGTTGAGAAAAATTGAAATTGAAAAATTTGTTTTAGTCAGAATTGTTTTCTCGGTATAATATATATATATATATATATATATATATATATATATATATATATATATATATATATATATATATATATATATATATATATATATATATATATATATATATATATATATCTAGTCTTGTCATCGTCACACAATTAGATATACCAATTCCTAAACAATTTAGGAATCTCTTTTTTATTTCTTAGGACTGCAAATGAATTGACTATCTCCACTCTACGCTGTTTCATGCGGGCATGAATTCTATCGACCAACCTCAGTAACAAAAAAATTTAAAATTCACCAAAAAACCAAAAGAAATCCATTCTACTACATCAGGTGTCCAAGAGAGATAAATCGTCATACCACAACTCTCCCTTTTGTAGCTAATTGAAACACTGACTCAAAAAATAAAATTAAAATTAAACTAACAACCAAAAGAAATTTAACCCACCTAGGTGGGTTGAATTATCTCTTTGGATTAAATACAAATTGTTTCCTTGCTGCAACATCTAACCTGTAAACCGATAGTTTTGTTTTGTATTGAGTATTTTTTCCTTTATCAATTTTCCACTAAAAACATATCACTCATATACCACATCTTAATAAAACCAATTTTCAATCCAAGCAGCCCGACTCGACACTTTTCTTATACCAAATTAGCTTTATATTTCCAATTTTAATTAAATTTACACCAAAAATCATTTATTTTACATAATCAATAAATTATTAATAGCTTTAGTACACAAATAGTTCCATTTTATTTCCTTCTGTATAATTTAATTTAGTCACTACTACAAGAACGCAATTTCTTTTTTTCTTTGTTAAAATTGGATTTTCTTTAAAGCTTTGACTAAGAGTAATATTTTTAACTCATTGCATCATTTCTAATACTTAGTATTTATTTCAGAAATAAATTAAACCATCTAATTTTTATTAATATCATTGTAATTTTTATCTCTCAATGCTTCTTTCCGACCTGAATCAAACAGCCTTTTCCCTAAAAAAAGTATTAAAACCAGAACAAAAGTACTGTTACAATTCCATCAAAAAAAATATCAAAGGAAAAATTTTTGTGTTGTTTTTCGTTGAACTTTTTAACTCACACATTTGATAAAAATTAAAATTTGTTTTAGATTTATTTATTTAGATTAGATAATAAAGGGTTGGACAGGTTGCATGTGGTAATCTAGTCCTGGCACGCAGACTCTACGGTTCATAGCGCCGTATCCGAGTTTGGTCTCATAACAACCATTCCACAAACCTTTCTGTAAGTTTAATGAAAATTAAAACCAACTGTATTGGCAACAGTTTGATAGTGCCACCCTCTACAGTTTCAGAGCCAACAATCCTAGCTCTGACACTAGAAAAGGGTGGACATACACACAGAAAGTGCTACGAGTCTTTCTCCTCTTCAAGACAATACTCACACACAGGACACCGACCACAGTGTTGAGAGTTTTCCTCTTCAAATTTAAAAGAAAATTAACATTTTTTTCTGAAATGCTAAACAACATTTTACTTTGTCTGCCTGTTGATGACGCATTCTACAAGGTCTGCATCTTGAGGTCAGCATTCACCTTTAATAATGACAAGGCAAACGTTTTGGATAACCCTAAGGCGGGTTCTGGACCTGAATATTTCATGCCCGCTCCAGCCCTTGCAAGTTCATCCGCTTTTATGTTGTCCAGAATGCCACTATGACCTGGAACCCACCACAAAGTGATAGCGTTGTGTTGCGCTATCCTACAAAGGATTTCCTACACTCATAGCAGAGTTTGAAAGTAACCTCCGGGCTTACCAACGCTTGGATAGCTGTTTGGCTATCCGAATAGATGCATATTTTTTTCCCTTGCAGACGCAGACGAGTTATTATATATGCGTGCATTCGTTGATAGCATACACCTCCGCTTGAAGAACAGTACAAAACCGTCCAAGCCGAAATTTCTTGCTGCTTATAACATTATCTGCTTACAGTTACACGCCAGCGCCTGCATTTCCATTCAACAGTGAACCATCTGTATAGAAAACATAAATCTCGCTGGAGAACCATTCGGACCAAGTTTCCTCACATTCCTCTCTAGAAGAGATGACCAGTTCAGCGGGCTTCTCAAAGTTATATACCTAGTCATGACGTCACTATGCATATCTATTTCGGGACATTCTGTCCGTTTACCCACGTTCCTGTCACATGCAGTCTGTAGACAGCTTTTTAGCCATGTACTCTACATGTAGATGTAAAGAAGCCAGACCCAACATGGTTTCCAACGACAGTGTTGGTTTGGTACGCATCATTTTGGGACTAAGGCCCCAATAACGACCGAAGGATTGACGAGGACAACGGAACAAAGGACAAAGGAACTTGGCTTCACTGTAGTTGTTTTTACCTGGTTTTGGTATGAAAACAACTCTAGCTTTCCGCCACGCTTCTGGGACATAACCATATGCTAGACGTGCCCTATATAAATTCAACAGTGATTCACTGAGGTGATGCGCGTTATTCTGTAGCATGCATGGATAGATTCCATCAGGACCAGGCGATTTAAAGGGATTGAAGGAATCTATAGCCCATTCCAGGGATCTTATGTTCACTTCATTGTCAGCCAAGATCTAACTATCTTTATTTGGAGCTACAGATAATTGTTTTTTCATCTCAACAGTGGTGCTGCTACCCGGGAAATGTGTACACAGCAGATGTTGTGCTGTTTCTTACACAGATTCCGTATATCTACCTTTTGGCATAAGCAGTAAGCCCGGTTGGTATTTGGGCTCTTTTGAGAGTGCTTTGTGAAGCCCAGCTGCCATAGAACAATTCTCAATTGATTTACAAAACTTCTTCCAAGCAATCTCTCTAGCACTCCGAATACTGTATTTATATTCCCTCCGACTATCACGATAAGTGATCCAGTCATCGGTGTTATTTGTTTGCTTAGCTTTCTTTAGAAGTTTCCTGACTGTGAATCTCAGCTTTTTTAGTTTCTTACTTCACAAAGGTGAATTTTCTTCATGATGTAGCACCCTATGTGGACAAGATTTTTCAAAAGCTTTGATTATACACTATTGAATTCGATTCGTAACATTTTTAATGTCTTGTGTACACTTTGTTGACGCATCAAAGTCAAGTAACAGTTGGTTAAGAAGTAATTTGTACATATCCCAATTAGTAGATTTGGGATTTCTAAAACTGTCTTTTACCACCATATCGACTTTAGAGTCAAAAGTTATGCAATTGTGGTCTGACGTGAGAATATCTTGCGATACTCTCCAATTTCTAACCATTTTAGCCAAAACTAAGCTAGTGAGGGTAATCTCAATTACTTCCACTCTAATTGCATTTGAAAAAGTGGGGGCATTCCCCTTATTTAGAATTTCTAGATCTGTACCATGAAGAAATTCTACGAGGTCTGTTCCTCTTCTATTGTTATCTGAACTGCCCCAAACTTCCATGATGTGCATTTGCATCACACCCCAGGATCAAGGGCAAGTTCATATTACTGCGGAACTCCACCACCTTAACAAGATCTTGGGTTGGAATGGTGCCATCACACGGTAGATACACGGATGCGGGCGAAGACTACGTCAGTATCAACACCCTCGATCTTTACCGTACCTTTAACAGCAACAGCATCTTTACCACTGCATTGAGGTATAAGCATACCGAAAATTTCATTCGACAAGTAATCGCACGAACGAGGGTTTTCTGTAACTGTACCGACAAAAACCCTGCCTTGTTTACAATTCAGACCAAGTATATGATTTTTCTGCACAGGATCTTGATGAAACTTTGGCAAATGATACTGGTTTACTTGAAAATGGAAGATCTGGATTCATTTCAAATTTGGACAAAATGGCGGGGGTCTCCCGAACACCTCTAAGTTTAAATCTTGAATAACTTCTGATCCCGGGCTATGATCTTACTGAAACTTAGTATATAAGGTTTTAGTACTGTTTCCAATATTTCTACATACCAACTTCCGGTTTGTCACTTCCGGTTAAAAAGTTTTTTTTCAGGTGTTTATCCCTACTGTAGCCTACAATTACCGATCGATTTTCATGAAACGTTGCTAAAAGCTTTTAAATAACATGAGAAAGATTTTGACAGCTTTTGGAGCACATTGGATAAAGGGTTGGGGGGTCCACCATACAACAGGTGGTTTTTTCCACAAAGTTTTTATGTTTGTTGGGAGCATAAAACATTCATTTGTGAATGAATCATGATGACACATTAGAAAAAGATGCAAACATGTATGACAAGGAACTGATTAGTTTTTGAGCGATAGTGAACAAAGTGGTGGGGGGTCCCTGGAGCACCTGTTTTTTTGAAAGCTCAATAACATCTGTATCTGATAAGCGAATTGGATGAAACTTGGTACATGAGTATGTAGTACAGTTTGCAATAGTTCTGCATCCCAACTTCCGGTTTTTCACTTCCAGTAGAAAAATTTTGTCAAAATATATAAATCAGTCAAAATATTGTCTTTATGCACACTACAGCCTACAATAATGAAGTGATTATGATGAAACTTATGGAAAAGGTTTCAATTAGTTTGAGAAGATAATTATCATCTTTTGGGACACATTGATCAAAGTGGTGGGGGGCCTACCATACAACTGCTGACTTTTCACACTTTGTTTTTAAAGTTTGTTAGGAGCATACAGACTTCATTCATTAATCAATTCTAATGACACTTTGGAAAACAATGGAGACTTAAATGACAGGGAACTGATTAGTTTTTGGACAATATTGGGATAAGTGGTAAGGGGTCTTCCGAACACCTGTTAACTGTGTCATCATTTTTTCAATGTTTGTTGGGAGCACACAGCATTCGTTCGTGAACGAATTTTGATGAAACTTTGGAAAAAAATGCAAACATGTATGGCAAAGAACTGATTAGTTTTTTTAGCGATAGTGAACAAAGTGGTAGGGGTTCTCCAAGCATCTGTTATTTTGGAAGCTCAATAACTTCTGTACCTGATAATCGAATTGGATGAAATTTGGTACATACACATTTAGTACGGTTCACAACAGTTCTGCATCCTGAATTCCGGTTTGTCACTTCCGATAAAATTTTTTTTTACTTTTTCTCGTACAACAGAATTTATGTTTGTTGGGATACTACTGCTTGCTTCAATATTTTTATTATTAGAACTACGAAGTCCATAATATTGGTTAGCTTTTAATTAAAGTATTTTAAGGATATTAGCTCATTATATATCCAGAACACTGTTTCCAGAGCTGTGGTGAAGTCAGCCTATGCATCAGCTTCACAATATTTTTTATTTGATTCCCGGTGATGAAGGACGTTTCATAATGATAATCAAAATTTGTAGGATAAATTTAGTTACCACTTTATTTATATAATCAATTATTATTTGATTTAAAGAAAAGTTTATTAATGTCTAAAGATACCTTTATTGTGTAGTCCTAATACCCGATGCTACCTGTGTTTCTTTTGGTTTTGTTGTTGTCGAGCGGACAAAATCAAGCACAACTAACACAACACTATAACGACACTATCTAACACTATCACTGTAATCTTATGATAAAAAAACAGGCTCTAGAGACAATAATTATTAAAATAACTGTGAAGATTAGTTGAAGACCAGAAACTATTTATTTGCTTACGATAGTTAGAAGGCAATTTATAATGATCACACTATGTAGAAACTGAAAACCACTCCACTTCACTGATTTTAATAGCTAAAAAAAAGAAAAATAACTTTTAAAAACAAAAAAAAACAGGATTATTGTGATTGAATTATGATAATTGAAATAATATAATAATTGCAATTTGATAGGAGGAAAGCAAAAATCGACTGCATCGGTAGGCAATCGAAACCAAACTCTAGATAATCAATTAAAATTAAAATTTGTTTTAAAAAGGATCGAATGTCATTAAACAATCATCCATGAAACAATGTGTGAAAGAAAGAAAGGTGGTTAGATTTGGTAGCTGTTGTTAATAGAACTTCCAGTAAAAATGAAAGGTTCTTCAGTGAACTCACGAGTTGCATTTTTGTAATGCGGTTGAAAAGTATTACAGGGCAGGACGGAAGGAGATACCCCACAGACTTCAGTTGCACTAAAAATACAGCAATGACTGTTTATGAGTAAGGTTTTAACCCCAAACCCAGAGATAAAAAGTCTCATGCCCTCCCGACTGAGCTAGCCGGGATAAACAAGAAGTTACAAAGAACTAAATTAACGAATTAGGTGAACATAAGTTTTCATAAGTTAGGTTAGGTTAGGTTTTCATAAGTGAAAAAAAAACTTGAGGAAGAAACAAGAAAACCAATTGGAGAGGCAGTCGGAATATTTGAGCTGATTATTCCCAAAACAAAACCGACTATAACATCAAAATAAAAAAAAAATTAAGTAAAACACAAAAGTTATCTGCGCGTTCGAGACTTATGCATTCTACCATATTTTTTTTTTATTAATCAGTTAGACATGTTTAGCACACTAAATATGAAATATTCATTATTTAGACTCTTTGAATATCCGAAGATACCATGTTAACTTTAAAGGAAGGAGATGAGGACAATGGAAGGAATGGGGATATAAGGATAACTATACTAATTGTTTTAAATGATTATGGACATTTTCTTTAAATGCCTGAGGGGAAAATTCATCGGGAAATACAGAAGGAGGCAATGAGTTCCACAATTTGCCCACTCTATTAAAATAGTCGTTCTGAAAGGACACAGTTCTACAACGAGGTATTTGTACAACAAATGGACGAGATAACTCGAAAGCTCTTGTTTGTCGATTATACTGCGCACACGATGGAAGCATATTTTGAATTTCCTTAGAGGAGAATTCGCTAAAGTTATATTTATAGTAGATTGACAATTCAGCCACATTTCTTCTGTGCTGGAGTGAATCAAGCTGGTCCGTTAGTTTGGTATTACCAATCAACCGTATTGCTTTTCTCTGTACAGAGTCTAGACATTTTATTGTTGACTGACAAGCACCTCCCCAAACATGACAGCAGTACTCCATACATAGACGAATAAAGGACTTGAAGATTAGCAAAATTTGATCGGGATGGAAGTACATTTTACATCGACTCAAGAATCCTAATTTTTGCATTGCAGATTTAGCGAGGTTGAACCCATGTTTATTCTATTTCAGGTTATTTTGAATATCCACTCCAAGAAGTCTAACTGATTCAACCTCACGAAATTCCTCATGGTTTATCTTAATAGGAAAATTTTTATGTCGCTCTATTCGTAAAAGACGGCAAAGTTTGGTTTTGGTTGGATAAAAATGAAACAATCGCGATCACCCCATTCCATTATGCGATCCAGATATTTGTTGATTGAATCAAATAGCAGCTCAAAAAAAAGGATGATACCGTTTATGATCGCAAAATCGATCGCATTGACGCCACTAAGCAATTATACACTAGGTGCGTAAACTGCTAAGTGTTACTGTTTGGTTTGAAGAACCAAGCCAGTAGTCTCTAGGATTGGGTTTGTGTATCGTGATTACAACAGTACAGATAAAGTGAAAAATGCGTAATTCTTACTATTAACTGAAACGAAATTTTACATTTCTTGTTACCAGGCAAAACAAAACCAATTTATGCTTTAAAATAAGAACAAAACTATAAAACAAAGCAATAACGTCAAAGCAATAAAAGGTAAGATTTTACCTGTCTACCGCCTGGTAACAGTAAATATAAAATACCAAATAATTTTTGAATAAAGAACAATCTCACCAATTATATAAAGAAAAATAGTCCGAAAAAAGATTTGAGTTACTTGTCATATGGCGCCTAAAGAGTTTTACTTCAAAAAATTCAAATTATTTCCCTACTTACTTCAGTTTAGTTGCTCACAAACAACATCTGTGTTATCAGTTATAACCTCTTGTTAATTAAAATATGTTAAATTCCACATGCATGTGCTAATCACATTTAGTGAAATCCTAGTTATCCTACCGTCATTTTAATTACGTCTTTCTTTCAATTATGTATTCACTTATTGTTCAACCAATAATTCACATTTTCATGTATACTAACACTCATCCTAAAAACGAAATGTTCTTTTTCAAATTGACTATTGACATGAATTTGTACAAAAAAAAAGCTATAATGAGAAAACTATTTATATTTCCTTCGTCTTATGAGATTTCAAATATCCCTTGTCACTTAAGAAGAAAAGCAAAAAAGAGTAATATTGTTAATCGGTGTCAATTGTCTTGTTATTTTGTTATTTTTTTGTGAAGAATTTTGTTTGTTATTTTGTTGGAAATAGTTTTCTAAATTGAATCAGCAAATAAATTTGGTGAGTAGTTTTAATTTGGTTGAAATTGTTATTTTTCTTATGTTTGAATTGTTGTTGAGTTCAGATAGTGATAATGTAATTGGTTTTAATTTTCTTATCATCTTTTGGGGGAGAAACTAAAAGGAGTAAATGATAGGGTGATTAGCCGATTACACAGTCAAAACCGAACACAAGTGTGATCGATTGATTTAAGCAATTACAACAAAAATTTCATTAAAAATTCTTCAATCCCCAAAAATTAATCTAAACGTTATACTGTAAAAGCCAATAAATTAGAATTTAAAAATTCGTCAAACCATCAATTTTGATTAAATTTATTTTGTTCCCTAACAATCCATTAACTCCTAATTTGTTTTATTGCTTTGCCTGAAACCAACTTATCAAAAAAAAACAGTTACTCTCTATACAATACATATTATTTGTCCATCTTCTGCAGAAAAACAAATACAGACTTCTAAAACAACCATTTTTCAAAAATAAAAACAAAAAAATTAACAGATAGAAAATGAATTTAAATCTTCCATCATTTCCATGGAATCACCATAATGAATCTATTGTGAAAAAAACAACAAATATTTCAAACCCGATGATCCATTTTTCTCTCTTTATTTCCCTATCCGTATTTTATCCATTATCAGATAAAATTTATAATCACATATATGAAAAAAAAATGTGCAATTTTTTTTATCAAATATCTAAACCAAAAATTTTAAAACACAAACAACAAATTTAACACAAGCATCGACTTTCAGTTGTTGGGTGTTTTAAATTTTTTACTGTTATCATTTTTTAGATTCGCAAAAAAAAACCAATCCGAGTCATGACAGTTGAAAATTATATTTACATATACATAGTCACTGTTATTGTTATTTATTGTTCTAAACTTGAAAAATTATGTTGGAAGACCGAAATTATTTCTAATTGTCTTGATAGATTATAGTGTTTGTCAGAATAGACATCAACTGGAATATATTATATATCTTGAATAAAAAATTGAAATGTTAATAAATAATGGATCAGAAAGAAATTTGAGCTGTTCCATTAAAATAATTTGATACAGAATTGCTTCCCTAATAAAACTTTTCTTTTGCATTTGCGTCTATCCGCTTTTTTTAAAATTTTGTTGTGCGACTTAATTATATTTCTCAACGTTACGGCGGTAAAGTAATCACTTTTTGTCTGCTTGACATAGTCTTCATCTATCGAACATATTATTTTCTTTTTACAAATGAATTTATTGAGAAATATTTTGTGGTTTTTTTCTGTAATACAGTTTTGAAAAAATGTATGATGCATTAATTTGGCATGCTACAAAATTGTGCATAACACATTCATGCACATGATGTGCACCATATTGTGCACAAATTGTACAATCTTTCAATAATAGCTAACCCGCTTTTCACTGGTGGGGGCTGGACAGTTAGCTTTACTTGAAGATTTGTATGATGAAGAAAAGTAACGTTAAAGTTTTAATGTTAAAATAATTCTTATTTATTTATGGTAATTCATTTTCTTTAAATAAGCAATTTTTGCTGCGTTTACAATTATATAAAGTTATTATAAAGAAAATTAATTAAATATAATAATGCAATTTTGCATTATTATGCATTATTGATTTCAGCAGGGTTGGTTGATATATTTTTATCTGTTGAGGTATCAACACTCCTTAACGCATATATCCACACACATTTCAGATGCCCGATCAGACGCAATACTTGAAAACGAAATTTATTTAATGATTTGATTTGATTAGATTAGATTAAATTCGGTGGTGATATGTTGTACTGCGACTAGAATGATCTTTTATACCCCACCCTACTACTCCCTGGTGAATATTCAGTTAGAGGGATATGGAGAGGGTTCAGTTTATGCAGATCATGACGTCAACACAATACTCCGTTTTCAATAAAATGCTCCCCCTTTCTCATGTAGATATCAAACAAGGCTCCACATTCTTTGTAAAAATGGGCTTTGGTCGTTTTTTTCAAATGACAATATAAATTTATCGGCTCTACAATAATATTTTTAAAGTGTTTTTTTCGTTTACAGTGTCCTGTAAGAAGCCTTGCCCGTGTTCTTTGTTTGTCCCTATTTAACCTAGAGTACACAACTCCTCTCTCCGGTTGAACAATCCAATCAACTCCTTGGACTGCCTTAAGCTCGCGGTGTTGTTCTAGGATTTGGTCCATTTCGTTATAGTTATTTCCCTCATCTTTGCGTGGATGGCTTTTCTCCCCAATTCACAAAAATTCTCCGGGCTCACAAAAAATTAAATTGTCTCGCCCTACCAATTTATTGGTTTCTTAAACTGTAAACTGTAACTTTGTGATTATGCCCAAGTTGGTTTAGCTTGCTCACACGTCTTCAACAATTTTGAATGTGATGGTGAATGAGTTCAACGCATCAACTGTTGCTAGGCTGTCCGACAAGATGGCAATTCTCTTGTTTTTATATTTTACTTCTAAACTGCAGTCTGCGAACCTTTCGATACCACATATATCGACTTGCAACATTCCTGGGTAGGTGCGTATGAGCTCAAAGATTTGGCATTTGATCCAAATACCTTCGTATCCCCTCCTGCTTTAGTCTTTGAACCATCGACGTAGCATTTGGTTACATCGTTACCTAAATGATAACAAGTGGCTTCACTGTTCCAGTCTGCTTTTTTTGCACAACTGCGATGTATATGTCATATTGAAGGATGAAAGTTTTTAGGAAGGGATTTTGAAGCAACGGATTCTCCCTCCAAAGACTTTTTCGATTTTAAGACTCGATGACTTTTTTCTTTGCTATGCATGCTCAGTATGGTTGCCCTGGTTACGCTCTTAACCTGCAAGTTGAGTGGAACTCCCCCCGTGATTCAGATACACCACAGCCTCTGAACCTTTTCCAATTTTGTCTTGCCTTGAGCTGATGCTCTTTTGTTCCATGCGACTTTTCCGTAAGTGATGACTAGACTCATCAACATGGTAATCATCCATCTTAGGATACCAAGGGTTCACCTCTATTTTCTATCCGCAATGCCTTCCACTGCTTCACTATGGTTTCTTCATATGAGAATGCTATCGAGAATTTCTCGCAGATATTTAGTTTTCTGTGCAGATTATATTAAGCAGACCTTCATGATGTTGGATTTCATGCTAAGTTTTCATTTCTTGGTGAACGGAACTATCGTAGTTTTACTCAGACAGAGTTTGAGTTCCAACAAAACTGCACCAAGTGTGATTACATATTTCATAATTAATTGCATAAATTTCATCCAACATAAGACTCCACATAAGGGGTTAAAAGACTTCTCCTTGCGGACAGCCTCTAGTGGTTCCAAGACGTATTTTACAATCAATAGCCCAAGTTTTTGCTACCCTAGTTCTCAGCATCTCACACATCCAATCAGTTGTATTGCTGTCAATTTTTTTCCACTAAGAGGCTTCTTGAAACTCCATTTTAGGTGTTATCAAAAGCTCCTTCAATGTTTGGAAAGGAACAGATAGCAACATCTTTGTTTTCAACTGCCTCCCCTAATTCTTTCGTCAAGCTGAACAGCCCTTAATTCTTTTGTCAACCTAAAAGCTCGGTTTCTTACGCGTTTTGACTATCTTGCAAAGGCATTAATTTGTATGTAGACAAGGCATTACTGCTCGATAAGGCATTAATTGGTATGTGGTTGTCTATCACTTTTTCCATCGTTTTTAACATAAAAGATGTGAAACATCTTTTTTACCTACTTTAAGAATAAATATCACTTTTGTCGTTCTCCATGTATCTGGAATATGCCCAAGTGCCAGACTGCTTCTGAAGATGCTCATAAGGTGCGGTAATAATCACTTCTGTTCCTCTACAGGAGAGTTTGGGCTATTTGGGCCACTTTTGAATAATTGTTTGGCTGGAAAACCAATATGTACCACTTAATACGGCCCTCCGTAAACTATGAGGCAGGCATACTCCAGTCATCTGGGCTTGGTTTTTTAAAGCTTCATCCTCCTAGCGTCTTTTGCACATGCGCTTATACCTCCCGGAAATTGTGTTGCTAGAAGAGCAGCGCTTTGCAGCTCATCTACCGTATAAGTTTCATCTCGCTTTCTCAACGAAGTTTTAATCGCGACACCACACTCAAGGCGTTGCAGAGATATTATTACAGACGGCTCAAAAGTCGCTTCTCTTTTCATATTTTTGTTGCAGTGAGATCCCTGTTATACTCTGCCCAGCTTCTGGATTGTTTTGTTGTATTTATAGGCCTCCGTTCTTCTCTACCAAAACGCGTCTTTGTTCCCTTTAACCTTAGTAAGGCTTTGAACGCCTTGGCGGTTACCAGGTTCACGTTCGCTACAGTTTCTTCCAGCGTGGCATAGGGGCTTGCTGTCACTCTAACAATTACAAGCTGTAGATTTGATTTTAAATTCGCCTTAAATTAATCCCACCTTTCGTTCCTGTGGTTCCGAACCGAAGTGATTCGTTTTTTGTATCATCCAGTTAAAACAGAACCTTTCTTTGATCCGACAAGCAGGGTATATCTAAAAATCTCCATTTCTTTATGAACTGTCCTACATTAGAATTGTCCTACCGTTAAATCTAATACTTCCTGTCTCGCCCTGTTGACAAAGGTGAACGTATTCCTGACCTTAAAAAACGCTTAGGTTATTTTATTTAAAATCACACCAGAAACTCACCTCTCTGGTTTGTATCCCTAATTCCCAAATGTCCCACTCCCGATGTCCCATTGTATCCGTACTTTCACATGTCTAAATCCTCATCAAGCCAGATGATAATAGGCCACTTCTTCTTGTTGCATCATTACACCAACACTAGTACCTCTGTAGACGGTTTCAGTACCCCTTTCCCTCCACATTATACCGATGCTACCACTAGGTAACGGCGAATGCCTTCGAGTGTGATGGTAGGTAATAAGGCCACCAAGTTCCTGGTAGAAAATCTAAAAGACAAATATAATTTAATTTATGTTTTCCTAATCATAATGCACGCTCTAGGTGAGTTTGCATTAGCATCCCATACTACCTTTGCCTTGGTGTATGCAAGGCTCCTCACTCTATTTTTGTATATCAAGGGTTACTGTACCAGCGTGAGCTCTAGTTGTTTCTTGGCTCTAAATTTCCTGGCCACAACATATGACGCTGCTATGGTGTGGTGTTCCACTACACGTTGTCGGAGAGGGGCGTTTCTGCCCTTTTATTCATCAACAGCCTCTCATCCTTCCTCCTTAGTACCCACTTCTTTGCTTCTACTGCAATCTTCTGTGTGGCGTCTGCCTCCTCTTCCACAACCATATTTGCCATCTCACTGGGTATCGCTAATGCTACGGCTGCCCCTTCGGGCGGTGGAAGGATCTGAGGTTCTTCACCTGACATGCAGCTCAGCATATTTTCATGTTCTTTCTGAAGTCGCCCTTCTAGGTCCATTGACCTGTGTCCCATCGCAACTTCCAGACTCCCAATCCAATCTAAATTCCAATCTTTGACCTTTAAGCCTGTTTTTTGTCCTTCTCCTCGAGAGAAAGACGGTAATCTTGTGCAAAATCAAAATTTCAAATGCAATTTTCGCCACAAGTACATGTTCATCAAATTCCACTTTAAATAAAACAGACACGAGCCATTCTACTACCTGCTCGTCATCGCACTCTACCACCACACGACCAGGTTTGAAATGAAAACCTCCAAACCTGATCCGGTGATCAGCACCTCCTATCGCTGATTCAATAGCCTTGTCTCGATTAAACTCAGCTCCTCCATTTTAAGCGTTGTTTGAGGATAATCCACATCCAGAATACTCATTTCATTTGCCTTAATAACACCAGCCTAGCTGGGGCTTGGATTGAGATTGTGTTGCTCCCTATCTTGACAAGTGGCTATCCTGGCCTTATATAATGTATTGTCCTCGAAAAGGCAAAATAACCCTTGAGGTCACCTGGTATCCAGGCTCCTCTGTTCCCGACTGAGCTGTTTGAGTAGGGCCCCAGCCTAAATGATCATTTGCATGGCACAAATTCCAAAACACCTCTATCCAGCCCATTTCCTAATCATTTTATATGACCGGCTCTACACCTGGATCATTTAATACGTGCAAAGATAAAGCACGTAGACCTTGAGGTGGTAGTGTTATGGAACAAATTATTTAATGATAATAAACAAAAGAATAACTAATGAATGATAAACGAAAACGGGAACGAAGTAAAACTAATTTAGTTTTTCATTTTATTAAGGTAATGAAAGGTACCGAAAACTTTGAACGTAATGAAAACAAACACAAAAAACAAACGGTCGCTACAAATAAATAATTTTGGTAATTTCTAAATATTTTAGTTTACCTTGTTTCATGTTAGTTTATTGATATTTAAATATATTTTCAAGTTAATATGTTTAAATTTTTTTAATTTCCGAGTTTTTTTTCAAATAAATTATATCATTAAAAAATTGTGAAAAATTGACGAATCATTTACAAATACAATCACATACATACATTTTCAGTTTACAACCTAAAAAATATGGAGGGGCTGAAATCTCACAGCTCTGAGATATCAAAACTTCAGTCTGGGTTAAGGATTTTGATATAGTTTTAGGCAAAAACATTTATGAGGACATGGTTTTTAGTTTTTGGCCGCGATGTATATCAAACATATTTTTTGTTAAAGTTCATGTATTTTTTATCTCTGTTTGGATATGTATTACAAAACTAACGTGAAACATCAATACGTTGTTGGAAAATTATAACAGATCATAAATCAACATAATTTAGTGAAAAGATGAAACAATCAGCAAACTACTTAAAACCTCTCCTCCTATATATAAAAATCTTTCTTCTGACACACTTGACAACATTTTCTTGACAAACTTATAATGCAATAATCTAGTGTTTGATCTCACATACCAATCCCGACCATCCAGATTTCTCCAAACTCAATGTTCCTACTCGTAATCACTTAAAATGAACGTTTTTTAAGCCAAAAATATGAAAATTTGCTATTTTTGACACACTTAATGATTTTTTTGATGCACTTCCGGTACAGTTATCGAAGACAGCGTCCTGTCAGACCTGTCCCTTGAGTACCTATTTTTAGAAAAAAATTTTTGAAATCCCTCCAGCGGTTTTCTAGATTTCGTAGGTAATGACGGCCGGAAGACAGACATAATTTTTTTTTTTGCTTTTTTAGAATCAGTAGGTCCTAAAACGTCGAGAAATACCAAAAAAGTGGGGGTAAGAATTTCATTTTTGGCTCATGAATGTAATACTTAGGTCTTTCAGACCAAAGTTATATGACCGCTATCTGTCGTAATGAAGCTACCAGAAGTATTAGTCTAGGAAAGATTTAATATAGCGTATGATTTGCACCAAATGATCGGGTTCCAAAAATTACGGTTGATAACGTTTGGTGCAAAGTTAAGGGTGCAATAAACTTGTGGCTAAAAACTTATTGTGTCAAACATGTTTTAAGTACATATGTATATATTCCTCGACAAATGTACCTTTTGTACCGTAAGCGCAGCTGAGTTTTTGGTCAAAAAAGATAAATTACTATTTTTAATGTTCAAGTTGAACACATTTTCATCCCCATTGAAACCACCAATTCATGTCTAGAAAATTAAATTGAAGCGCAGAATAGTGATATTCTGGATCAATTTAATTTTTTTCCCAGGGAATTGTCAGTTCTTGTAAAACTCTGAGCAACACTATCCAAAGGTTTATTTTACTTTCAATCTAAAACTCTTTAAAATTTTATTACGATTCAGAATTCAAACACCAAAATTAAATCAAAACCTAACCAAAATATTAGGATTATTATATAAACCAAAAAGATAAGAAATAAAATAAATGAATAACTTAAATGTAACAATGACGAAGAAATTTTATTGTTGTTGACCTATTATTGTTTGCAATAACAAATACTACAAGAATTCTAATCAATCATTCGAACAAAGAAATCCAACTTCATTTATCACTTTTAAATGTTTATTTTATTTTATGTTTTTCTTTTTACAGGGTGTTACAGTTACACAAAATGTATCATGGGGGGTTATATTGTCGACACGATCATTAGTTTTACAACGAGTACAACGAATTCATGCTGGCCAATATGCATGCGCGGCGGCAAATGATAGAGGAGAAGTTCAAAGTACATTTGTTATGCTAAGAATTAAATGTAAGTAGTAAAATAATATTGAATTTCATTTTTTGGTGTGTTATAAATTTTGTTTTCCGTTCGTAAACATCAAGATGTTTAAAGAGGAGGTTATGTTTTAAACTGGCATGTTTGTTGATGCGTCACACATTTACCATACCGTTAAATCATCAACAATTGTTGTCAAATTTATTCCTATTGTGAAATTAGTTTGACATTTACTGTAACAAAACAATATAGCTAACATCGTTTAAACGAATAATAAAAACGAAATCATAAACAAAAGAATTATTTACATTTGCTAGAATGTATGAATTTATTAGCATATTAACTTTTAACCTATTTGCTTTTTGTGAAATATTATGACTTGCTCAAGAAAATTTTTAGTGAAACTAATGAAAACAAAAAACAAACGGGAATTTTAAATAATTAATTTTGGTGATTTATATATATTTTTATATATTATCATATTTATATATTTTTTTCACAATATTTAGACAATAGTGGAAAATTAATATTATTTTTTATATATAAGTCCATTATTTTAATTTTCGATTTTTTTTCATATAAATTGTAACATTTACGACCACAAACGTCATTTGATAACGGAATCAAAATTATAAGTCTAGGAATGATTCGAAACGTAACAGAAGATTCTACACTTAAAAGCCATACAACAAATTATGATATCTATATTAAGTCTTTTTCGAGACCAATAAACGACTTTTAGACTTAGAAAGTCTAAAGATGTCTGAATTTGGTTTTTTCTGATCAAAATTTTAAATCACGTTTTTATGACTACAGGATTTGAGTTCCGAATAATTTTTCATTTAATGCGACTAATAATAACTAAAATAGTGTAACTGTCGAATGGTATTACTTAGGTCTAGCATTTTTTTGTGTATGTAACTACTAAGTTAAGGTTATTTTTCGGTTTTACCAGGTCCCATCATTTCATTTTGCTCGTATTCTTGTTCTATTCCAAAAAACCTTCAGTGATGGCTAGATGTTATGATCTCTCCACCAACTTTTATACCGATACTTTACACCACTTTTCGGCTTGTCATTAGAACGATGTCAGTTTTGTGTTTTGTTGATTTAAATATCTATATGATCAAATCTTCCAGATGACGTTTGAAAAAGAGCGACTACTGTACAAATGTGTTTGTGCACCTCTAATTTCTGATATACGAGACAAGATTTGCCCACTAAATGATATCTTTGTTAAAATTTGGCCAAAAATATCTTGGCAAAATTATTTTCTGTGAAGCTCTTACTGTAAGAGGAGAATATTTGTGTATGGTCTCAAAAACAAACCGTCTCATTTCATAGGGTCTGTTTGTGTCAGTGAAAGTTTCACAATTAAGTGACAGATTCGGAAATTCAAAATTTTCTAGTTTCAAATTTTGAATTTAGAGAACGAAGTGAATTAGAAAGAAATTTTTCTAATTCAGAACTTATACAACTTGAGCTTAAAAAATTTTAATTATATCAAATCCGATGGGCTCCAGTTTGACAGTTTCTGGGTCATTGGCGCGAGAAAAGCAATCTGAAACTCATTATCTTTGCCGTTAACATACTGAATACTGTTTTTAAACTGAGATATGTAGCTCAAGTGTGTTGTTTGTCGTGTAACTCTATCTGTTTTTGTGAAGACCACTTCAGTCAATGGCTTTTGATCAGTATAAACTGTAAATTTATGGCCCCAAAAAAACAAAAATTTTTAATGGCAAGGTAAAATGGCAAGGAGTTTCCTGTCGAAATCTGAATGTTTGATATCAGTAGAAGATATTTTTTTTAGAAAAAAAAATTCTGGTGTGCAACATTTATTGACATATTGTTGTAATACTGCACCTACGGCAGTATTAGATGCATCAGCGGTAGTCAAGTAAAGGGATTCTGGCCAAGCAAAAGGACTTTATTTTGTCACCTTGCCGTCAGCAGTAGTTAGTGCTGAAAATGCGCGTATAGTAATTAAATAATAATTGCCATCTTTGGTAGGTCATTGTGAGCCACAGAAATCACGTGATATGCCTTTCCCAAATCGATCTTCAAAAATACAGAAAAATCGTTTAAGTTCATGGAAAATCTATGGACATGTGGTATTGAATACCTAGCCGGAATAGTAATGGTGTTGTAATCGGTAATCTCCACAAGGTCTAGAGTCGTTGTCTACTGTTTTCTTGACCAAGTTGAGTGGAGATCAAGATGTTTGATATACATAAAAATTTTGGTGAGGTGTTTGGCTGCATCCAGCATGCGTGGATTTAAAATTGGAAGTTGACCTGTTGTAGCGATATAATGAACCACTTTATGCTTTACAGTAGCATTATAATTTGATGGATCTATTAATTTGGTGAATGTACCAATAGAGAACCATAATGACAATAGAGTGAATACTGTTTTCGAGACAGAGTTTCTGCACAAAATGTCATTGAACTGACAGAAAAATCAGTAGAAGTGTTAAAAAATTGTTTTCCATTATGGTCGACGAGAAGACCGTTTCTGCTTAAATAGTCAGCACCTATTTAAGGTTTCGAAGCAAGTATAATTGGAAATGTTAAACTGTGTCGTAGCCCGTAGCCCCCCCCCATTTTATACTAAGGAGCTTTGACCAAAAGTGTGGATAAGTGGGATAAGTGTGCCATTGGAAGCGGATTGAGACAAGTTTATATCTCGAGTCTTAGCTGTGTATAGAACACTTAAACAAAGGGAACCAAAAAATTGGCTGCAATGTCTGCGAGAAAAGTTAGTTTATTGTTGGAGTCTCAAATAAATAAACGGCGGATTTTCCTTCCTTTTTTCATTTTTTGTAGACGCTGTGTCATTGTTATGAAAATTGCATGGTGAAGTACATAGTGATACCAGCATAAATTTTTGTTACAAGAATGACGGCAGTTGCTGCTTAAATGACCTTGGTTACTATTTTGAGTTAGTTTCTGCGTGGAACTGGGGATAAACTGTAGAGAAGCGCTGCTTCGTTGACTAACAACGAAGTGGCATAGCAGGTCGCGTATCCTAGCGAGGTTATATTAATAGCCCCAGACTAGCTTCAACCTATGGGGTCGAGAAAGAAATCCTGCTACTTCAGCACAAATAACTGTATAGTACGCGTTAAAACATAATAAGAATGGATATGAGAAAAAGCAAGTGAAAGGCTGAGACTCTGGCGACCCCCTTATGTGAAAGAACCACGATCACCACATCCAACCCCACTGGTCAATACATCCACACGCGCTCGAACTTTAGACACTCTCCCATACACACAAGCCCACACACATATAACCACTCACATACACACATGCAATTGAAATTCAATATGAATGAATGTTGTTTAAAAATACATTAAAGCAATATATAGATCTGCAACTAAAGAAAGGTTGAGGGTACAAACTTCAAAATAACACTCTTCAACGTTGGATTACCATAGTTACACTGCCATTAACAAAACAAAATTTGATCACCATCCATTCCTTCTGCAACTTCTTTTCATGGGTCCAAAATAACAAAGCGGCTTCCTTTTAGTGTCTGATAAAATAACAAAATTACGATTATTTGTTTGCCCATCTCTCTGGTATTTCCAAATTTAATTTTCATTCATTTGCCATATACGGAAAGGAACATCGGAACATTATTATATTTACTGATCTGTTTCAGACCAAGATACCATGGGTTGCGTTCAGTTAAAGACACAACTTCACGAAATCCACCAACAACCGAAATGATGAAATTTGGTGGTGAATAACGACAGCTCTTGTCACGAAAATTTTCATATTTATCTTGAAAAGTAGTGGTAGTAGCTGTAGTTTGTTTATTTGTACCACTATATGAGGAGATTGGTATGAACAATTCCGAACCGGTGAAATTTATTATTTTCTTTTTGTATACTAATAGTTGAATTGGGAAATCGAGAATAATTTTAAAAAAAAAGCTTTACCTTCAGAAAATATGGTTTCATAACTCAGCACCCACTACATCAACGGCATAGCAGGTCGCGAACCTAGCGAGGTTATATTAATAGCCCCAGACTAGCTTCAGCCTATAGGGTAGAGAGAAAAATCCTGCTTCTTCAGCACAAATAACTGTATAGTACGCGTTAAAACATGATAAGAACGGATAGAGAAAAAGCAAGTGAAAGGCTGAGACTCTGGCGACCCCCTTATGTGAAAGAACCATGATCACCACATCCAACCCCACTGTTCAATACATCTACACGCGCTCGCACTTTATACACTCTCCCATACACACTCATCCACACACATACAACCACTCACACACACACACACACGTACACACATTCATACACCCAATATGCAATTGAAATTCAATATGAATGAAAGTTGTTAAAAAATACATTAAAGCAATATATAAATCTGGAATCAAAGAAAGATTGAGCCTACAAACTTCAAAATAATACTCTTCAACGTTAGATTACCAAAGTTACACTGCCATTAACAAAACAAAATTTTATCACCATCCATTCCTTCTGCAATTTCTTTTTATGGGTCCAAAATCACAAAGCGGCTTCCTTTTAGTGTCTGATAAATTAAAAAAATTATGATTATTTGTTTGCCCAACTCTCTCTCTCTGGTATTTCTAAATTTAATTTTCATTCATTTGCCATATACGGAAGGGAACATCGGAACATTATTATATTTACTGATCTGTTTCAGACCAAGATACCATGGGTTGCGTTCAGTAAAAGACACAACTTCACGGAATCCACCAATAACCGAAATAACGAAATTTGGCGGTTAATAACGACAGCTCTTATCACGAAAATTTTCATATTTATCTTGAAAAGTAGTGGCAGTAATTGTAGTTTGTTTATTTGTACCACTATATGAGGAGATTGGTATGAACAATTCCGAACCGGTGAAAGTTATTATTTTCTTCTTGTATACTAATAGTTGAATTGGGAAATCGAGAATAATTAAAAAAAAAAAAGCTCTACCTTCAGAAAATATGGTTTCATAACTCAGAACCCACTACATCAACAATAAAAAGTATCGTTAGTGGTAATCACATGATTTTGGGTTAACTGCAGGGAATATTATCATAAGTTGTGATATCATGGACCTTGCAACCATTAGTTATTATTTTTGTTTTCCTTTTTATTATTCAACAATAAATTATTGCAAAAAAAGATGACTAAATCACCTAAAATAATGCCCGAAGTAAAATTTAAATACATAAACAAAAGAGCCTGTAAAGAATATAGGTTCGATCACCCGCCCATACATATCTCATACATTCCCGCACACGTATACGCACTCACGCACCCTTTCATACATATATACACACCCTCACATACATAAATAAAAAAAAAAAAAAACTCACCCCATGGATAGTCCAGACTCCGCTCCTGTTCACAGATTTGATCAGCTGATCATCCGTTCCTCCGCGTCAACTAAGTTGTTGCTTGCCACATACCGGTCGAATCAAGCAATGGTGGATAGTAAAATATCAGCTGGTCTTTGAGGTGGCACGGCTGCTATGGATGCTAGGCGAAACGCTTTAGATATTGATGTATGTTGAGTGACTATTGGTTCAGGCAATGTTACGTAGCAAAGTATCAAAAAAAAAACAAATCACGTTTGTTCTCTACAACGGTAACTGAATGTCTCAACTGATATACAAAACTCGTAATATGGTTGTAGGTGGACGATGGACGTCTATCGTTTTTATTGTTGTACACTATGATGTTGATGATCGGAGTACGAGCGTTGTAACACCTCAAAACAAACTATGGTTTCATCCACTAGTAAAAGAATGTACACCGAAGATATGTAGAATTAATAATAATCTTCTTTTTTTGTTAAATGAGCTGTACGGCTGCTACTGGATATGCAAGAACCACCATAAAAAAACTGAAGAAAAATCAAAACATCGTTTCTTTTTTTGGCAAGATGGCTCGAGAATAATTTCGATTAACCTTCCTCGTGTCGATGTTGATTATATTTCCTTCTTGTTTGTTTTTCACTTTCTTAATTTTTATTTCGGTTGTTGATGCTCGTGCCAGAAAAATTCACAATAACAAAAAAATGAGTTTGGAATACAAATTTAAACTTATATATAATTTAATTGGTCTTTGGGTGTATTAATAAAATTTGTCTAAATTATTTATTCTCTAGTATAACACCACACCCACGATAATGAAATAATCAGTTTCTTTACATTTAATTTTAGTTTTTTTTTGATATCTCATTAAATTATAAAACAAAAGAAATCTTTTTCTAAACAAAATTGATGTTACATTTTGCGTATTCTACATATAAATATTTGTCGCCTCAATAGATTTTTTTTGTTTGATTATTTTTCAGTGCTTACAAATATTATAATATGTTCGATGGTTCTTAATATATTTATCTAATAACAACACGATAGACATCACAAACAAATATTTTTTTTTCCTTTTAATTTCGATTTTTGGTATCTATTATTTAATCGACTGATATAAATTTAATTTTCATTAAGATATTAAACAACTGATATTTTGAAAAACAAAATCACAAAAACATAATTTACTGCACTGTCAACAATAATCAGAAAACCCAATCAGACAAAAGAGATTAGAATAAGAGACAGAAGCTATCTATCGCGTTCTATTTATAGTATCAACATAGGGTAGCATTAACTGGTCGCATATTTTAATGACTGAAAAATCCACTAAGGAATTTACATAGCTAATTGGTATAAACAAAATTGAAAAGAACTAAATGACAAACATTGATTCTGATACGATTGTAAGAATAATATATGAAAACAATGCGATTACGAATCAATTGGTATTGTACAACTGTTTTATGACAATCAAACAGCGATTAACGATTACAAATTGAATATAGGAACCTACATTGGGTAATAGCACACAACTATTTTATGGTAATTTTTTTAAACGGAAACCATTGTTGATGACGACCATGGATTGAGTACAAGAAACTGTGGTTAAAGAAAGAAACGAAAATAACCATGAAAGTTTCCGTTAATGCAAATTCAATGCGTGTGAGAGAGTAGTGCCCCTTTAAAACAATGGAATTACAGGACTGCTTCGTTGATCACCAGATTACTTCGTTACAAAACGAGATTGCTTTCTGAAGTTCTTCAAGTCGATAGATACTCTTGAAAAATGTCTCATGTCGCATTGGCTTGTGGGATGTGCTCCACAATGAATTTAGTGCTAGATGAAGCTTCATGCATTATGTCTGCTATTCTCACTATATTTTCTATCGATTGCGTTTTTTTTTTCAATACTAAAAGGGGTATCGGCAGCACGTCGAGGTCACCACTATCGAGCTTTGGGAAGGTTTCTCGATCGTTAGCTTTGTTTTTTTTTTGACTTATTATTGCAACTGTTAATGCAAATCCTGAAAAAAATTCAGCAAATTTTTAATGCTCACTTAAAAACACTTTGTAATTAGTGTTATTTGATGTTTCTCTCTTTGTCACAACAAATCTATTTCTTCTAAAACCAAATGTTGTTCAATATCAATAAAAGGGAAAAGCTTAAAAAATGTTAGTTATATCAATAAAAATATTGTAAACATGAGTTGAACACGAATCATAGAAACATTTAAGCTTTAATATTAAATCAATACAACCAAGTTAAAAATATTCTGTTTAAAACTTCCATCTATTTTATAATTAAATCATGCACCAATAATTAATTGTTGTAATATCAAAATTTTACATCATTACAAACTTGTTAAAAAAAACGATTATCTTCATCTTCAAAAGTTCTTGAAGTTGAACTTTATAATAGATTTTAAGAGATAACCAAAAAAACTGTAAGCAAAACTAGAACAAAATTTTATGCTTTTGATTTTTAATGACATTTTAAAGATAAACGATGTTAAAAGAAATTATGATCAAATATTCTTTTGGGAATATTATCTAAAGAAAAATAACTTATAAATCATTCAACTGTTTCACTTCGTCGTCTTACTTTTCATATCTTAGTTTATTCTCAGTTATATGAGCTTTTAAAAGCTGTTTACTTTTGCTATTAACCATGTATTAGAGATTTATCGGGTTGGGGTGGGGAAATGAAATATTTAAGAATAATGAGATCTGCACTAATGAGTAATGACAAACCACATAAATAATTTTTTGTCAGTTTATATATTCAGGAAGTTTAGTCTACACTACTCTGATATGTCTTTGGGTTTAGTTGATTGACATTTCTCTGACGAATAACTTTTTCTCAAATAAAACAAATAAAATTTTCAGTTTTATTTTATTTAATTATGAGAACATTGTATGACAAATCGTAAATAAATTTATTTCGAAGTTATTGCCATTAATGTTAACAAGACGACGTGTTATGGCAAAACATTTCTGCAAGAAGTTTATTGATGTAACTTTCAATACGAGAAACACATAGGACTAACAAATAAATTCATAAAATTTTATCGAGTTTTGTTCAAACGATTAGTTGAATTCTCAACATAGAATGTGAGCTGGAGATTAAGATTGAAAGTCAGTAAATGTTATATTAAATTTAAATTTTGACACATTTTCTATTATTCAAGGTACAATTATCTCGCGATCTCTATAGTAATCAATAGACAACTAACTCTGAATACTAGAGTTTTATTAGAATAATCCACTAAAGATTGGTTTGTGTTTGATGCAATAGATGGTTTTTCTACTGAGGAATTGGCATTCAAAAATAAAGCGGTACATACTAGGTTGCCTATGGTAGGTTAGGTTAGGTTATAATGGCCATCGTAAGGGACGGGACATAGACATAAACAGCTCGTAGTTATACCATAAAAAGAAATTTTGCTGTTCAAAACACTACCGTTTCGGAAACCACCAAGATGTTTTCAACAGCAACAAATGTCCCTAACGTTCAACTCACAGCTCAAATGTGCGCTGAGCTTCTGAGCAAGACCAGAACACGAGCAGAAAAAGATGGTGAACCGTTCTTTCCTTCTCCCTCTTCCTCATTCCAGCTGCGACAGTAATAATTGGAGAAAACACCTAGTATTCTTGCTTGTTGGTTGAAAAAAGAATGACTCGTGATGACAATCATGCAGGTATCTCTGAAGTTTATGGGTATCAGTTGATCAGACCTGGAGTGGTTCAGTGCACGCCAGATCTACCTGGCAATCGCACAAGTGGCATCTCTGACCATTTTATACTTGTATGTATATTCGTCTTCTTTTGGAGAATCATTTTGCATGAAGCAAGATTTATTCCCATCTCAATCATACTTGGTGACAAAAGGAAGGAAGTTCCTTACCGACTTGCCGAGTGAGTTCGTCGTCTTTTAAATATCCCTATATACCGAAATGATGTAGCACCCAGACAAGATCGATGTTGAACTACTCAGCCATCTCATTAAGAGATTCCAGACAGTTCTTGGCTACTGTCGACGTGATGCGACTGAACTCTTAACCGTGTATTTCATTCTGACTGTCCATAAAAATGCCGATATCCCTTGCAAATATTGCATTATACTTCAATCAGTCTGAGTCCTTGCTTATTGATGTGAGTTCAATTTGAAAGACACTACAGGGATTAGGTAGGCGGAAAGAGAGGTTAAGATTTAGTTTTTTGCAGAATACTCCACATCCAACCTTACAGCTATTCCTTCCAGAGAGAACTGGGAAAGTGAGTTACAAAAACATACATATGTTCCCAACTTCTACACGGATGACCATGATTTGGACCCATCCGTGTAGATGTTGGGAACATATGTATGTTTTTCTAACTCACTTTCCTCTCTGGAAGGAATAGCAGTTGTGAAGCCAATTGCCAAATACTTCGATGCGTATGCTCCTTAGAGCTACTTTAGTGTACATTGAAGCAGCTTTCATCAAGAGTTTCTAATCGATCATTTTATTTAGGACCAGCCACCAAACGGTGGCTGGCCCTAAACCTATACAATAAGATTGGTCAAACTATCGAGCAGTCAAACTTAATCCACTAACTTCAACAATATTTTTTTTTATCAACTTCACTAATACTTCCTCCATTTCAGCAATTGTTGTTTGACCAAAATGAGACATTTAACTTCTGTTGATGTAAAATAATAAACTCTATATGAACTAAACAACAAAATCAATAATTACTTCCAATCTAGTTTTTTGTTAACAAAGCAATTTAACGTTATTGGCTCGAAAAAAAACATAACTCAATTCTCAACATTGAATAAAATAATTAAAATTAAATTAATCAATAACACAAACAATTTTTTTAATTAAATTTAAACTAAGGCACATCACAAGTAAAATGTGTTATTTATTTGTGTTAATTTTACGTAATCTGACTGCTTAGATCAAAATGATCAAGAATATATATAGTAAGTTTTTCAGTTTTCAGTTTCTTTTCCCATTGTCTCTTTCATCATATAAAAATTAATAGTTTCTCCCTCCAAATATTATCCAAACAAAAATCTATTTAAACGGAAAAATATTCCCCTCCAACCATTCTTATTATATACAAATTAACAAAACTGTATTCTGAGACACAAAGAAGTATTATTAATTGGTATTGAGTGCAATTAACTAAAAAAATGTTAAAATATTATTGATATATATAAACGCTTTTAAGTGTGTTTCATTTAAATTGCCGGAATTGAAACAAATTGGCAAATTATTAGCGAGCTTCTTTTTATATGAATATTCCTATTTTTAAAAAAATATTATAAATAGTCTGTCGTTACAATTTGTAGAGTCAAATTCAGGTGGTTTACGCTTCTTAGAGAAAAAAAACAATTTTATTTTCTGTAGATTTACACGGAGTCTACAACTATCAGTCAATTTGGAGAGGATGCAAAGAGCACTTCATGCAAAGAACACAGATCACTAAGAATTATTTTGTTTTTCCTCTTTTTACTATTAGAGGAAAAACAAAATAATAAATTATAGTTAACGTTGTTGAAGGCTCCCTAAATATCGCAGAATGTAACCAAGGTATTCATTATAGTCTGAATTTTTGCCAGTCGTTCCAAGAGAAAATATGAGCGACTAATGGACATGCAATAACATCGCTGGGATTGCAATGACATCGCTGTCCCGTGTTAAGCTGAAATATTACATTTGCCTTGTTTCATTTCCTAGGAGTGTGACATAGTACAAGGCATCTCCGAAAAATTAATAACAGCCAACATGGTTACGTGAATGGTTTTTTGAATATCTGCAGGGATGACTGCATTCGGTCTGGCAGACTTCAAAGGCATAAACATTTGAATAACTCGAAAAATTTTAACCTGTGGTAATTATTTGTTCGGCGAAGTCCTGATAACCCGGCTACTATGCGTCCCGACCACGGGTATCTCAGGCCAGTGCGGAAAAATATTTCTAGCAGTAGTTCTAAGAACTCCGCGGAGTAAGTGGTCCACTGATAATTCGGTTGTTCAGTTGTCGGGCCTAGGCGATGAAGCACATTTTCATCTTTATGGCTCTGTTAATCGTTTCCTGGTCGTGTTCTTTTGTTTAGGTGCTCAAAATTTTACCCCCTAATCATGTGATTTAACAACATTCAATTTTTTTATGAGGTTAGTCGAAGTCAAAGGTCTATGCCAATAAGCCCACCACCATCCTTGCATTTAAAGAGGAAGTCACGGAAGGAAACGGAGAGGAAACGCCACATCAACGAAATTCATCCACATTTATGCAGACAAAAGAGTGAGTGCGTGTGCCAACAAAGTCATGGATGCTTTTTTCCGGATTTCTTATTCCGTAAATAACCCTATCCTATTTATGATTTACTAAAAGCAGAAGAATGTTTCTATTTTTGTTTCTATTTAATTTAAGTCTTGGATTGATTTTGGGAAACCATTTATGTAATGTACACAGTAAACTAGTTTTTAAGTTGTAAGGAGCCTAAGGAGCTGCTAACTATGCGTCTATGCATGATGTTCTGGAATTATTTTCAAGGGGTGTAAGATTAACTAAGATTTCAGCAGTCCTCGCTTAAAAATTTTCAAAAAAAAAATTCCTGCTAAGAGATTCGAGCTGAAAAAATTATTTTTGCGTGGTTAGAAAGCTTGTAAATACTTAAATCTTATTCTGAATGATAATATTTTTGTTTACCACGTAGTGGATAGGAGGTCCAGCTTGGCATTGAATCTGGCGTCTTTGGGCTATTAAAGGTAATTTCCATGATACGGTTTATACTCAATATTTTGTTTGAATTTCTATTTATGCCTGGAAGTGTAATTTTACTGTTGTTAAAAATATTTCACTTATTTCTTTTATGCCAAATTCATTTTCATGAGTGTGTTGTACTAGAAATTTTTTTTTTCATTGCGTTCCATACATTTTTCATAATTTTGTTTTATCCTGAAAAGTTTAATGTCTTTAATTTCACTTTTGTTTTATTTCTATATTTGGGTTCATTTAGTTAATGAGCTTATTCCAACTAAATCATTTTTTTTATCTCTTATCTATCATTTTGTAACATTACCTAAGCTTCGTTTTAACATATGGTATGCTTTTATATCTATTAAATCGTCTTAATCTTAATTATTCTTTTTGTTTCCATAAATTTTCTATTTTTTTGTCCATCATACAATTGTATTTATCTATTACTCTCTTCATGATTTTCGTGATTAACGTTCCATAATCTTTCAGATCAAAATTATGATTTGGGTTAAATTTTTCTATTTCTTTCATGACTTTTCTCATTTGTGATAATCTTTTATTTTTTATTCTCTCCTCTTTCATTTGTTTTACTTACTTTTGTTGATAAATGTTCTGATGTTCCGATTTTATTCGTGATTACTTCTCACTCTGCTTGGAATACTATGTCCATCGAGCAACATGTAATCTCAACCGCTGATGTGTTATTATTACCTATCCTTGTATGATTACTTTTGTACACTACTACCCAATTTGCGAAACTATTTCCACTTCCATCCTGATCTCTTCTATTTTTCTATAACTCCCAATTATATTTTCTTTATTTTTATTTTCATTTTATAGTTCTTCAAATTTTTCTTTCAATGTTTTTGTATTTATATTCCTTGGAATTTAATTAAATGCAAGTTGTTTTTATTTTCGCTTTTCAATAATCTCTACTCCACCATATTTATCTTCTATATCATGTGTATATACCTTAAAGCTCGTAAAACTTATATTATCTTTACTTATGTTTTAAATTTAATTTTCCTTTTTTTATTTAAGTTCTTTGTTCCACTTTTCTTTAATTGTTTTCTTCTGCCTTTTAAGAATGTCATTTTCTGTTTGTAATTCTCTTTTAATAATTAGAAATTCTCTTATTAGCTATTACTTTCTAGAATTTTTAACCGTGCACTATTGTTTGTTTTTGTTATCTCTTTCTTTTAGTATTCTGAATTCATCTTTAAAATTTTAAATCTTTCCTAAATTTCTTATCTCTGTCTCTCTTTCTGAAAATTCTTATTCTCATATCAAACACCTTTTCTATGTAAATGCTCTCTTCCTGTTCATTCAATTTTTTTTTAGTTCCGGGAATTCTTCTTCTTCCGTCGTGAAAGTTTGATTTTTAAGATCCGCATTTGCTTCATCATATATAATTTTTTGGTTATCATTAATTGTATCTCCTTTTGTCTCTTGTTTTAATTATAGTTTAAGTTTGCTGTTGCTTGATAAATGTTTTTCAATACAGTGTAGACATCTTATCTCATTTTTGCACTCGGTTGTTCTACAGTTTTTATCGGTTTGCCTTTTACACTTTGTTTGCAGCTGCAATTTTCATAATGTTCCCATATCTTAGACAATTTCTACATTGTATACTAGGTGCTGGATATAGAAATTAACTTTTCTTATGCTGTTCAATTTCAAAATCTGCTCAATTTGGCTTATTATATCTGATGATTTTCATCCTTCTATGATGTCCTCTTATACTAAATCTAACTATCCTTTTTTCTTGGTGCTCTAAAAAATGTGTTTAACTTTAATTTGTTTTTCAAAAAAAATTAGTTATTTAAATAATTTATATATTTGTATTTCTTTATTATATCTTTTATTCCATATTTCAATTTTAATTTTCCTACCATTTTTATTAATTTCTGTTTTTGAAAATTCAATATTAGATTTCAAATGTCTTACAACAATTTTTATCGTTCTTTATCCTCTTCACCTATAAAGGATATTATTTGATTAAATTTCTAATATTTTAAACAACAACTTGATTTTAATATTTTCTTTGTTTAAATAATCAAACCACATATTTTTTAATTTTAAAACTGAATATGTTTAATGTTTTATACTCAATAAATTTAATTTATTGCTAACCTAATACTTTTAATTTTAACTGAGCGAACTTGAATTTATTAAATGTTAATTATTTTATAAAAATTTAATTCTGAAACATTTAAATTATTAAAAATACTGTATCAAACTAAAATAATTATACTTTAATTTAAATCCGGCTCGAGGGACCAAAATGATGCATTATTTTTTGTTTGTTTAAAATTAAAATTTGGCGAATATGTGCGCCATTGCTGCGAAGAAATAAACTGTGAAATATTTTGTTATTGAAATTGTTGTGACAAACGATCTATGTGATAATGCTGAGTTTTGTTGGAATGTCAATGGTTCTTACCAAATTTTTCCGTATCTGGAAGTTCATCCCTCAAGAGATAATTCCCTCCATTTGCACCTTTATATACCATTCCCTCCATTTGCACCTTTACCATAGCCATCCGCTTAACCAAATTGCCGTTAGGCTTGCTGAGTAACAATCGATTTTTTGTTTATTGACGTATCGCTGAGCCATAAACATTTTTAGCTGATTCTCTTGTACTTTGGTGTGCGTTACTATAATTTTCCAACAGTCACCTTTTGAATCGTATCTGGTGTCCTTGTTATTTCTATAAAATGAAATTAATTATGTTTTTGTATTAACGCTGCCGGCGTCGTTGTAACCTTTGTAACCGACACAAAATCATTTTTGTCACATTCAAGTACTGAAGTAACCGTTGTAACCGATACAAAAACATTTTTGTCACATTCAAGTGCTAGAGTTTAAATTAAATATGCAATGTTTTTGATTAGCTTGTCGTGAAATAAAATAGTAAAATAAAACTCATAGGGAAGTTTCAAATTCACCTCGCGCTTTAAATTTTTATGGTGCTACTCACATTGAACTTGTATATTACATCTTGATGGAAGTGATACACTTGTCAACTAATTGTTTTAAAGGAGAAGTTATGTAGACCTCCTTGTGATTAATTTAAAAATCTACAGGCAAAAAAAGAAAAAACAAACATATTATGAGGTTCAACGAGATGAAGAATGAGAAGAAGATTATTTGAAACGTGTTTTAATGGTGACCCCGACGTGCATCAAACAAACCGATTGGAAAATTTAGGACATTTAACGTAAACGATTTGCTAACAAAACAACATCTCTACGTTGACAAACTAACATCTCTAATATACGAATTATTATAAAGTTTCAGTGTTCTGTGGTCTAAGAGAATTGTTCGATTTATATCAAAATCTAGCTGAGAGCGTATTTGCAAAGCTTTTCTTTGTTAAAGATTTTCATAGACACATTAAACCTAATTTCTTTGCTGAATTTATTTTTCAATTTTAATTGAATTTTATTTCTAATTCTAATCCTAATATCTAACTATTCATTTCCATCGATTTAATTTGAAAACAAATAACAGTTCATCATTTTATTTAATTTTCTAAATAGTTTTGCAGAGCGATATAGAAAATGTTATCCTGTGTTCCGACAATTTTATATTATAAATCGTTTTTAAGAGCCAATAAATGCAAATTAAATTGAAAACGAGACAATTTTTGGAAAATTAAAATTGAAATTTGGATACAATAAAATAACGAAAAATGTATTTATATTTATTCTACTATTTTTTAGACTGTACACTAGCATTTGGTATATACAAGATAGAGTGATAAGCTTTTAAACAGATATTTTGTGTGCTGTTTGAAAACAGATTGAGAAGTTGTTGGCCTGCATTTAAAAAAATTACTGAAATGGCTGCAAGGTTGGTTACAATATATTTGCACAACATACAATGATATTGATGTATCTAAACTTAAATTCTTAAACGATCGCTACAAACTTTTTAAAGCTTTCAACTTACTAAACTTGTTTGGTGTAGGTTTATCTCACTGAAAGTATTAATAACTGAAAAATACCTATAATAGAGCATCTATATCAATATAGTGCATTAAATTTATTTTAATTGATTAAATCTAGGATTTAGTTGTTTTATATAATAGGTTATTTTTAGGTAAAAGTATTTTTCCCAATAGGTTTGGGAGATTGTATTTATTTACAGGTAACTAAACTATTTGAAATAATTTCCGAATGGTTGTTTTTCATTTATCAACGGATTATAACTGTTTTGCAACCAGTAAATAATTGAAATAAAAATAGAAATAATATTTTTCTTTTTAAAGTTCGACTAAACATGAAAATATTGGAATTATTTTTTATTGGTGGCGTTAATTTTTGGTGATTGTTCCTTGGACTTGGTGGTTTCGATAAAATTGTTTTTGTTCTGCCTTTGTTATAATAGGTTTTCTGCACGTAAGAAAAATTCATTGTTACCGTTAGCCATCAATTGAAGTATTTATTAGATGTAAGCTCACGTTATTTCAAGAATACATTCTTTCCAGAACTGATGGTGAAGTCAGCGTTTGTATAATATTTTCTTTATCTTAACTATCGTTCTTTTTAAGAATCGGGCAGTCGCGGAAATATTCAAAAATTTTTTTTACAAATTTGTTATCAATCGATCGAGCTTGGCCGTCTCCCAAAAACTTTATGAGATTAGGGTGGTGGGACCCACCCCCACCCCTATGCACCAACTTTAAGTTTTAGCATATAAAAATCTATATAAAATAAATGGGAAGAGATAAAAAAAATTTTATGACATCATTATATTTTATTTAAACCGGCGCAACTTTTGAGTCCAAAAAAAAGTTTGCCCCCCCCTCCCAACTCACCCCGTGGGTGGGGTTGACACATTAAATGAGTACAATATGTCATGTGGGGTATCGTTAGAATCAGAATTTCATAACAAATTCAATCCCCTATATTACCCCCTGATCTTTGACATAACCATTTTTACTCCCAAGGGGGTGCCCTTATCGTAGAAAAAAATATTTTTTTTGCATGTCATGTTTGGTGCCGATTTCAATATAATCGGGAATGCTGAGTTCAACGATGATGATAAAAATCGGTACCCATAATATATTTTCGGCTTTCCGCCCAAACTCCCACCCTATAGTGACACCCTTATATTTTTGATCCCAATTTCTGAGATCAAATTCAGCGTCCTCAAATATGTTGAAATCAATAATAATGACGATAATTTTGATACTATGCATGACCAGACACCCAACCCCCACCCCTTATTGAACTACCCTGAGTCCGGTCAACATTTTTACCATCACCATTGAACTCAGCATCCTCGATTATGAGAAAATCGATAATAATGACAATAATTTCGATACTTTGTCCCCACCAACTCCCCACAAACCCCCACCTATTATTGGACTACCCTGAGTCCGATCTCAATTTTATTATGACGATAACTTCGATATTTTTATAACCGACACCCCAACCTGCACCCCCTTTTGGACTACCCTGAGTCCGACCCCCATTTTTATCATCATCATTGAACTCAGCATTCCCGATTATATGGAAATCGGCACCAAACATGACATGCAAAAAATTTTTTTTCAACGATAAGGGAGTAAAAAATGGTTATGTCACAGATCAGGGGGTAATATAGGGGATTCTATTTGTTATAAAATTTTAATTTTAACGATACCATATGACATATTTTACTCACTTAATGTGTCAACCCCACCCACGGGGTTGGTTGGGTGTGGCGGTGCAAACCATCTTTTGGACTCAAAAGTTGCGCCGGTCTGAATAAAAGACAATGGTGTCATACATCTTTTTTTATCTCTTCCCATTTATTTTATATAGGTTTTTATATTCTAACACTTAAAGAGGGTGTACTGGGGTGGGGGTGGGTCCTTTTACCCCAATCTCATAAAGTTTTTGGAAGACGGCCAAGCCCGATCGATTGATACCAAAATCTCAAAATTGAGTCAACAAAATTTAACAAAAACCACGTTTTCTGCCCGATTCTTAAAAAAAACGATAGTTAAATTAGAAAAGCGAATCCCCAACACTCTTTTTAACATACGACGCCAAGAACAACGGTAAACAGAATTAATTTTTTATTCTATTACAACCCTATATAATCCTTTTAATTTCTGTAATTATTCCATCCTTCATCCTTGCGTGGATGAGTTTGTTCTCCCAAGGTATTGTTGCATTCTTCTTTGACATTATGTCTAATTCTTCAAAATCTGCGATAACCACATGACCAGCTATTCAGAAAAATGCTACTTTATTGTAATCTACATGCCCAAACACTCTCAAATACTTTGGATATGATAGTGTATGTATTTTGTGCCGTGACGGCTATTTGGGTGTCCGAAAAGATTGCAACCTTTTTGTTCTGATAATTAATCCTCAAACCTAAGTCTGCGCATTTTTTGAATGCACAAACTATCTGCAAGGCCTGGAATCCTGGAAGACTCTGAAGTAGGTACTTTTTTGCTAAAATTAGTTTAATGTTGGCACAAATATTCCTACATCTACCTTTACGTTGGTAAGAACCATCCCAAAGTAGATTTGTTTTCTTCTGTTTCATGCGATTGCTCCGCACGTGATGTCTGATATAACTTTCTTGGTAAAAATCTACCATACAATTGTGTAGTACGTTCACCAATCGGTCGATAAGCGCAAAACACACCCTGCCGCTAGCTCACTTTACCGAAGTTCTACCAACCAACCTCTTTTCAACAAAATTTGAAACAAATAAAAAAATTTTGTTGTTCATTAAAGATATGATCGTGATTCTTGAACTCCTTTTGAACGGTCAAATCTTATTTCTCCAGAAACAATCCCTTGCCCAAAAAAACTGAACTGCGTTTTTATAATCCCAATTCCCAATTTTGAATTTGATTTTAATTTTATATTTTCACATAAATATGTGTTCCTGGAAGTGTCAAATGCACTTCACATTTCATATAGAAGAAATATTTGTGCTGCACACAAGTGGGTTGAAAAATGTTTGAAAATATATGTAAACATTTTCGAATAACGCCATAGTATATTACTATATGTAGAGAAGACAGAAAATATAGGTAAGGTTGACACATATAATTTCTTTCCAATTACAATTGCTTGGCTGCACCCTTATTTTTTATTAGATTTGATGAGATGTGTTGATGTATAAAGCTGCGTACCGATCAATTAATCAACACTATGCGTTGTTTTGTTTGACAAAAGTTTATTAAAAACTTAACTTTACATTAGTCACTTATAGAAACTAAATTTGATTTTTAATTAATTTAATGGCAAAGTAAAACTTTAAATTTAATGGCAAAATTATGAGCACACTTAATTGTTTAATTTTATTAAATTACGATATTGATTCGCTTGAATCTAAAACACGAGTGATTTTCTTTTTTCAATAATATTACCATCAACCAAAATTAATAGAGAAGACGACCATTGAACCAAAATCGAGTTTCGAGATTTTGGTTAATTTTTGAATAAATTAATTAAATAATTTATTAATCGTTTAGCGCTGCAATGTGTATTTTATCGTTAATGTTTAGATGGTAGATGGCACGAGTAAATAATCGTTTGATTGTTTGTAGAGATTAATTATTTAAATTTAAATATATTAACCTCTACAGATTTTAGCATTGCATAAAAGCTGTTTTGCCTATGTTTTTGCCTATCTAGAATTACTACCAGTATTTATTTACCTTATGAATATTCAATCACGTAGCCCTTCATGATAATGGGGGTCATGTTGAGCTGTTTTTTTTGGGGTGAACGGGGATGAACCAAGGCTTGGGGAAACTAACGATGTTTTACTTAGATTGAGTTTCAGTGCAACACATGAGATTCATGTGTCTACAAAATTAATTCCCCACTGTAAAATTTTACAAATTGCCCTTCTCGATCTTACTTTTCACGATTATCACTAACCACCCGCGTAGCTAAGACATTTGGTGCTTTAATTATCTAAGATAGCAATATTCTATAACTAGATGCCTCAAAAGAGGTGATAAGATCCGGCTCTCTTACTACCTTAGTTTTCAACACCCCTACAAAATCCAATAAGTTTTGGTGATATCTACGTTTTTCTATTTTGAGTTTTTCTGACCACTCCATGTGAGTTTATGTCGAAGATTTCAATGTTTAGAAAGTCACATATAGCAATTTTTTTCTGTGGCTCCTTTGGCCACCTTCACCTCTTTCCGTCACTACTGCTGACGCTTTTCATGGCCAATGCACAGTAAGCTTGCCAAACCAGTAGCTGAGAATTTGTCTGCCAATGATTTAGATTCTTTTAACATCTCGTTCTCATCTCGACAACTAAAAACATCTTTTATTACTTACATATTGCAAGTCCTGAGTGTATTTCTAGATGTGCCACCGTGTGCTGTTGCTGGCATACTCAATACTTAACGGAAAGAAGACGGTAACCTTGTGGTTGGTTGGCATATCATCGCTTTAGTTCGCCTCAATCACTTACAAGTGATATATACTTAATTATACTTTATAAATTAATAATTATATTATTTATTATCTACCTCATCAATAAATTGAAATATATAAAAATAATCAAACTACATCTACAAAGTGTCAATTTTGGCTTCAATTAAAAATAAGGGTTTAATTAAACCTAAAATTAGGTCGAAACTAATTGTAATAAATCACTTCATATTTTATAAGGTAAATTGAATAAATCAATACTTTTTAAATGCAAATTAAATGTTATAATTAACTATAACCCCTTTTTTTTAAGATCTTCAATTTAATGCTCCTTGATTTCATTATAGTACAGCCACCCATTAGTCAAATGTTTGCTCGTCAACCTACTCTACAATAACAATTCTTGGTTTGAAGTGAATATATCTGTTTTATCATAATACACAACGCAAACCTTGGCTATTGCACGCTAAAACTCTCTACTAGCTACGAAGTTTGCGTCGTGGTCGAAGTTCTGCTAAGTATTCATGTGACCATCGTCTCCAAAAGTCTTACAAAATGTATTGCAATCGTTGAAACCTTGACAGACGGTTGGAATCTAAATGAAATAATGATATATTATAATTTTTATTGTTTAGTTAAAACACTCTTTTTTGATATCTATATATTTATTACAACTGATCGATTTCGAAAGCTAAGCTTTCATTTTCTAGGATCGTTCTAAACTTAAAGTTACAAAAAGTTGAAAATTAATCTATAGCGACATTTTTTGTAAGTATAAATTTAAATGAATCTAATAATAAGTTAAAACATTAAAGGAAGAATTATATAATCATAGTCTTTAATTCCTCGGCGGTGCAATTGTGGTTTCCGAGAACACGTTTGAGGAAATGTTTTGCGCTTTTCACCACCGATTCCCACAGTCCCTCAAAGTGGAGAGATCTCACAGGAATAGTTAAACATTAAATGCCTTCGTCCGAACAGAACTTAAGGACTTGGTTCTGATGTGCTGCGGAATCATATATTTGCCTCATATCTTTTAATTCAGTCTTGGCTCCTACGAAATTGATAGCGTTGTCGGAATATATATTGCTGGGTTTTCCCCGTCTACCAATGAAGCCTTTAAATGCAGCAAGAAACTCAAAAGTTGAAAGACTGTTGACGAGTTCTAAATGAACTGCTTTAGATGCGAAGCAGATAAAATCCACTATGTAAACCTTTGACGTAGTCTTGCATCGCATTTTATAAATAACGTTGAAGGATCCACAGTAATCTATACCAATATTTTGAAACACTCGAGCTGATTGTACTCTATCTGGGGGTAAAGAACCCATTATTTGATCGAGCACAACTGGTTTGGTTCTAAAACAACGTATGAACTCGTGAACTACCTTTCTGCACAAATTTCTTCCATTAATAATCCAAAACTGGTGTCGCAGACAACACAATAACGCTTGCGCACCTGCGTGAAGGTTTTTCACATGTTCCCGGTTTGTAAATAAATAATCAAAAATATGATTTACGGGAATTAAAATTGGAAATTTTTGGTCATACGTTAGTGAAAAGTTTTTTAACCGGCCAGCAACACGCAAAACGTTACTATCATCGAAGAAGGGATTAAGATTTCTAATATGGCTTGCCTGGGCAATTGGAAGTTTCGATTGTAGACATTTTATTTCGGATTGGTAATTTTGACTCTGGATTATTTTCACAAACTATACATAGCCATATAGATTTCTCTAGCCGTAATGCAATATGAGCGATTTTCCTTTGTTACCCTAAAGTTTGTAGTAAATAACAAAACTAGTGCTGTGTATACGAAGAAGTTTGTCATAATCCGAAAATCGGTTAAACAATTCATTGTTGTTGATTGTTCGATAACGGAGTGTAAGATATTGGGTTTGGTATATTCCGGATCGTCTGTGTCGTATGAATCAAATGACGAATGAGGCCAAAAGGCTTCATGGTGTGATAAAAATGGAGCGCTCTTCCACCACATTCCATTAGATTCTAGTTGAAACGGCGTAAGACCGCGTGAAACTAAATCAGCAGAGTTGAATTCAGTTGATATATATGTCCATTGATCGGCAAAAGTCAACTCTTGTGGTTGAGCAATTTTATTGGCAACAAATGTTGCATACTTGAACGGTGCAGACCAAATTCGATATAACGTAATTTCTAAGTCAGACCACAGTTTTACTCGAACAAATTTCATTTCTAAACATAGTTCAATTATGTGAATTAGCTAAGCTAACAATAAAGCAGCGCACAATTCTAAACGTGGAATTGTTTTACGTTTCATAGGAGCGACCTTAGACTTAAAAGTTGCGCATAAAAGTTGACAATTTATTTTAGCTTCTTTGTTAATAGATCTCACGTACACACAGCAACCAAACTTCTTTTCAGAGGCGTCAGCAAAGCTATGAAGATCAATAATTTCATTATTCCGAAATTGTTTTACACATCTGGGTATTTCAAAGTTCTAACGGAACTAAAGTCATCTACGAATAAGGCCCATTCTGAACGTAGTGTTTCTGGGATTTCATTATCCCATTGTTAACTAGGTAAAAGCCATAATTTTTGGAGAAAGCACTTGGCATTGAAGATCACTGGAGAACAAAATCCCAACGAGTCAAAGAATTTCGCAATGAATGATAATATTGAACGTTTAGTAAATAAATTATTTGACATATTATCAAAAGTAATTTGAAGGTTATCTTTACTTGAATTCCAGAGAATTCTTAAAATGTTTAAATAATCTGAAGTTTATTCTGGTTGATGAAATTGTGGATCTGCTAACTCATAAGCATTTGAAATTGACTCAATATCACATTGAATGGGAAAAGAGGAAGATTTGCAGTTGTTCTTGGAATAACCGAAAAGTCTAGATTTCTTCTCAAACCTGAAATGCTTGGTTCAATTTTAAGATTGACCTGATGTTTTACCTTTGTTGTTTGATTATTGAGTCCACAAGCCATAGACAAAAATGAACTTTTTTGAGCATTAACCTTTGGCATAAATTTTCGGTTACATAGTTTGGTTGTCCTGCTAAGTCTAACACTACTCAAATCACTAGACGATAACCAAAAGAGTTTTCAACCCTGATCATTGCCGTAGCTAAAACAATCTGATTTGAAGACAAAAACGAAGCTCGAATTGGAGTATAGCTATTACAGCATATAATTGACGATGTTGAACCTTTATTAATGGTGGTTTCAGAGTTGGTTGACGCTTGAATTATTAGAGAAAGTGGGATTTATTGTTACACTGAAGGCATCAGAAAAACTGAGGAACTTATCGCTGAGTTTTACAGTACAGACATGAAAGTTCCGTTACTAATAATGATTGAGACATTTTTCCAAGATTGGAAGATTTATTATGAGAACCAGGTTTTGATGACTTGACGTCAGAGGATTAACAAGGCGACATGGCCTCTAAAATACGAGCTCGTTTCGAAATTATTTCCATTTACTCAGTTATACTAAATAATCTATCTGATGATTTTTGCAATTCAATTTCCTTTCTTGTTGGAGGATCAACTAGTTCACAAACGTGATGAACTAGAATTAAATTCCATTGTTCGATGGGAATTTTAAGAGCTTTGAGAGCGTTGAATTGTTTCCGAAATTGATTTACAAACGATTGTAAGCATGTGCCGAGTTTTCTAATTTAACAGGTTTGAGCGAATTTAGTTCGCACATATGAATTTCTTTCACTCTAGTTTCATTTTCGGAATGCTTGAAAATTCGATTTCAAACTAGTTAATAATTTTCTACCGATAGAGGAATCGATTCAATAAATAGATATGCCTTGGCTTTCTTGAGACAAGATTGTTAAAAATAATATTTAATTATTGGTGAAAATTCATTTTTACTATGGACGAGTGCACAAAATATATCTCTAAAATTCGTCCATAAGGCAAATGAACCAACAAACTCTGGAAGAGTTATTTCAGGATATGGTATACTTATTTTAGTATCCGCCATGATGGATCCATTTAAATCAGATCTCTTTTCAATTTCTACGACTTTTTTATTTAGATCAATTCGCTCTATTGCGTTGATTATGCTTGCTTCCAGAATACCGTAATCTCTTTCGAAGGGTTCGCGATCTAAAATTCTAAGATCATCTTATCTTCTTATAAACCTAAACATTCTAATTTTAAATGAGCATCATCAAATGTTCCGTAGACTATACGTAGTCATGCAAGAATAGGCTGTAATTCATTTTTAGTCATAGCAACAACTTGGGTCGCAAATGCCTTTTCAAAATATTTAACGCGTTTCTTGCAACTATCCACTCACTCGTTTTGGACCATTCATATTCATTATATTTTAATTTAGGTGGCATTTTGCAAATTCACCCGAATTTAAATCGATTTTAAATAGAATTGATTTTAAATCATCTTAAATTTAATTATTTGACAATGAAGATTTTACACAAAGATAAATGAACTGACAAATGAACAATGATTCAATTTTAGTTAAATAATTCAAAATTAATTAAATGTGTCAATAGAACTATTATTTCCTTTGCTGGTGTAATGGCGTCCATTGATACAGCGATTTTAAATATTCTATTCTGATACTGCTCCACAATTGATGTGTATAATTCTGATTAATAACAATAATGCCGATACTAATTTAATACTTGAGATGTTGAATTATTATAACTATTTTCCTGAGTTGAACAGCATTATAACAGCATCTTGATTTTATCAACATAATGGCGTCAATGGCAGCATCTGATTTGATTTTAATCCGGCTCGAAGGACCAATGTTTTATCATAATTCAAATTATATTATAAATTTTTTTAAACGAATTTTGGTTATGTTTCTTCTTCTCATAATTAAAATATTTAAGATTTGTGTTATAATATTACTTAACCAAATTGTTTTTTATTATTTTTCTTTATTTTATAATTCTTTTCTTGTGGAATAATTTTACAATAATTTATTTTTATTTTTACAATTTTTTTATGATTTTACGTTTTATTATTATTAAAATTAATGTATAATTTTAAGGTGAACCCAACGCTATGGTTCACAAAAAATATCAGGTGAATTCAACGTTGTGTTCATCCATATCCGATGGTTTGTAAAGTTTTGATTGAACAATATCCAAACCCAACTTTGTAAACCTAGTCTTACAAAAACTGGTCTTCCAGCGCTTCTTTAACTATTCCTAGCTCCTTTGTTAAAATTATTATTCTAATCGTCTATACTGTACCTGCGTAGATAGTGTCCGAATTAGGGTGGTGGTCACCAACTGTTATGAATTTTTTTTTGTTTTCTTTGAGGCGTCGTCTAGTGGTGTTGTAGACTCTAAGATCTACTTTGCACTACTTCGGTTGCTTGGAAATCCCACTTTTCTTTAAGAATTTTTTTTGAAAACGGAGCCGTGTTAGATACCATCTAGTACGTGATAAATCTATTACTGATCTCTAGGTGTAAATGATGGACGTTTGTGGCATTTATTTTTACCACCTTTTCTGCCCTGGATGTTGTAATTTACCACCGGCAGTTACGTTCAACTTTGGCCCCTAAGAAGAAATGTTCTAATATATTTCTTGTTTTTTTTATTATTGTGTTTATGAGTAAAACGAGAAATAAAATTTTAATTAAGTTAGAACCCTGATAACTTGATAGGGCAGTCTCTAAGAATTAATCTGCGGCACGGATTGTATGACAAAACTGATCCAGAATATTTACCAGTCTCTAGCCTAACCCCTCTCACTCACACCTGGATCGTTCTTAAACGATGTGCCCATGCACGTAGACTCAGGGTGGTTAGTGTTGTGAAGTGAGGCTCACGTTTTCTTAAAATATATTTTTAGGTAGATAAAGTATTCTATATCTAGATGTCAAGGAGCCAGATTCATAGCGCCCACCAACAGAGCTTGTCATAGAACAGCGCAAAGCTACTTTTTGTATCCTTTCTGTTTAATTCTGCTATTTAGACCGTTGTTGTAAGGTGTTTAGATAGGAAAAGTTGTAATAAGTAAAATGTAAAAATTGTTCTGCACAATTTATAAAAATTGTTTCCATCAATTCTGCTAGGACTTTTTGATTTATAAGTAGTAGGCATGAGGTTATGCTGTCGCTGATCCAAGAGTTAAGAAATGTAATATAGCTATCAGATCAAAATTTGATACATCTTCATTTCTAGTGCCACATAGGAATAGGTCAGGAATATAACATCCCTTCAAATTGCACCATTACTGTGATAATTTTCTTAAACGTCAAATGTGAATTTTAGCAGCCATAGTTAATTGTATTGTGAGAGAGCTTACTGCATGTGCTTGTGTTCTACCATATTCCTAAAGATATTGGTGCTATGATCCATGCGTTATTTGGTTCACATTGGAAAATGGGCACAAACTAAAGGCAAACAAATGGCACAAACTAAATCGATTAAGTTATCAGAATGAACTTCTGTTTGTGGTCGTCTTCGTCCTACAAATTGATTTAATGTTGTAAAAAATACATCTGTGGTTAATTCGCACACTATCTCCAAATTTAGCAATTGTCAGTCCTTAGGACTGTTTTTATCATAATACGTTTGCTTAATGTTTCCAGTTTGATCGAGAGTGTTGGTATAGCCTACTGTGTATCTTGAAGTGTTGGTACAGCGATAAGTTTATCAATTTATACGATTCCTGTTGATACTGATTCCTGTTGACTGATCAATCAAACGTGGCTCATATTATGTCGTGGTGATTTCCTCTGTGGTGTCAACTTTTTCATATAACCAAGACATTAACCGCAACATAACTCCTCAAGGTTGCTTTTTCTGCTTCTCTTGCATTCCATAACCTAGACATGTTGAAATTTAGTGTTTTAAGAATGATTCAGCGGTTGTGAATCTGGTTATATAGGTAACTTCCGAATCAGTCATATTGTCTTGAATAGCCTAACATGGAATGATTTTGGCATAGCTTTTCCTCCCTTAAACCTCCTGCATTAGCTCCTCTTGATCGCCAAATTTACGTAACAGCTCATTCAACCCTTGATAAAAATTTTAAGCCAATTTTAAAATTATTGAACAATATAACCAAACTAGCTGTTGCTTTAATATACATATCTTGAGAGATATGCAATTCTTTATAATCAACGCCAAAAATCCATAAAATCAATGGTAAATATCCGGCACGAAGAGAAAAGAATAAAACCGAAATGCAACAAGTTTTCACATCAATAATAATATCATAACAAGCCATAAATGATGAAACAATAGAACTTGAGGATATTCAAGTACTATTTGATGTGTTTGAAGTTCGGAACAGTTAAATTAGAGAGACCAGCAAATATATATGGTTCATTGGATTGCTAAATTTATGAAGGTTGTCAGTTCAGTTAACAAAAGGTCCTATAACACCCGCGTTGCAAAATCGCTTCTAATAAAAAACATGAGTTCAATGATTTCAAACTAAAGATGTTATTATGACTCAATTTTTCTTATCATGCATGAATATTTAACGTTCATCAGTTACTAATAAAATATACAATAACATATGTCTCTATTTTTTATCCAATCATCTTACATCTATTTACCATTAAAAATACAGAAAAAAAATCAAATAAAATTGAAATCATAAATTATACTGTTACACATTTTCATAACTTATGTTTTCCTCATCCTTAAATCATAACATATTTCCCAAGAAAAAAACACGTTTACTTTCATTTTGTACAAAAATTTCTTTATTCATTGATTTGAACATAAACTCATAATTAATAACCACCGGAATTTTTTTTTCTTCTCTAGAAGTAAAAACAGAAATATTTTCACCCCATAGAAAAAAGTCAGACGGAAAAATCTTATCTTTTCACTACGAAAATATATTATAAATTATTTTTTTCTTAGACTTTTCATCTTTATATTTTATTTTTCTTCTCGTACACTTACATATGACAAAAATATTTTATTGGAATAGTGTTGTTGTTATCTTATCAGTACAAAAGACATGACTTATCTTTTTATGAAGCATTGAGAAATAAGAAGCATTACCAGAATCAGTTTAAAAGTTGTTTTCCTACTCACAAGACAAAACAATATTTTCATGTCTTCAAAGCAGTTTAATTCACTTTAACAGAGCTTATACGAATGGTAGTAATTTTTCAACCCGTAATCGTAGTTCAAACTCGGAAAATCGTTGCAAGAAGAAAATTATTTATAATTTTATTTTTTCATATAAAAATAATTTATCACATTTTTTTACATAAATTTTTTCCTTCTTTAAGGATGGCCAAAACAGTTCAGTTTTTATCTTGAGAATAAATAAATGCGGAAAAGACAGTTCATTTTCAGTTTTATATCGTTTTTGGTGGTACAAAGTCAAACACAATTTATCGTTCAGGAAAAAAAAATAACTCTATTAAGTTATAGTTTTATAATTTGTTTTGCAAAATTGTAATAAAGAATTGGATAGGTAGGGTTAAATTTGGTCGCTAAGGGGGGAACCCTTAATAATCCGAATTCGTTCAAAACAGATAAAATAGGGCAGGCAGTAGATTATAAAGCTTCCTAGATTAAACTGCGTTAGTGTATAATAAATTGCTTCATCCACATCCTTTTCAAAGTTCTCCTTCAGATTGTTTGTATACGAATCAAAGTCGTTTTCGAAACTGTGATCCATCTGTAGATCTCTGGATGGCTTAATCGTAATTTTTCGTTAGAGTTTGCAGATAACATTAAATAACTTTAAGTTAACCTACAGAAATATTTTTATTTTATAGGTCGAGTGCGTTTTTCGGTCAGAGTACTGTCCCAGTGAATCGACCAACTTTTAACTTAAGACTACTCAGTTTATTTCTGCACTGTTAGTTCCTTGGGCTTCTAGAGCAACTCAGAACGTCGTTGAGAATTAACTTTGGAAAATAAAACAATGTTTAAATTCAAAATCAAGTCTAATTTATTTTCAATATTATCCAGCTATTTATACAAAAATCAATACCTTTAATTGCCCTCAAAAATTAAAGTATATAAAACATAAAACTTATATTCATAAAATATCCCTACTATAAACATGCATTTAAATATATTTAATTTATATTTACTTAAATACATAATTTCATATATACGAGGACAATTTGAAAATTCCGTGATATTGAAATGAAAGAACTGGTTTATGGGATAACTGTTATTTTATTTTTTACCGTAGTCACCTTTTAGCTCGATTCACCGAGCCCAACGTTTTTCCAACTTTTGCAAGCCGGTCAAAAAATATGATTTCGGGAACTCTTCAAAATAGGCATTTGTTTCGGCGATGACCTCCTCATTTATTGTGAATCTTTTTCCTCCAAGCCATTTCTTCAAGTTGGGAAATAGAAAGAAGTCGCAGGTAGTCAGATCTGGAGAATACGGTTGGTGAGGCAGCAATTCATAACGCAATCCGAGTAACTTTTGAGTTGTAAGAAGACACGAATGAGCTGGTGCATTGTCATGGTGGAACAGGATTTTCTTCTTTTTCAAATGGGCACGTTTCACCTTCAATGCAGCATCGAATTTATCAAGCAGAGCACAATAATATTGCCCTGTTATTGTTCTTCCCTTTTCTAAATAGTTGATCAGCAAAATCCCTTGCTCATCCTAAAAAACGGTGGCGATAACCTTACCGGCTGAAATGACGGTTTTTGCCTTCTTCGGAGCATGTTCGTCTGGAAAAGTCCACTGTTTTGACTGTTCTTTCAACTAAGGTGTGTAGTGATGGATCCACGTTTCATCAACGGTTACAAAACGGCGAAGAAACTCAGGTGGATTGCGTTTATTCATCTTCAAACACTGTTTCAAAGTGGTTTCACGAAATTGCTTTTGCTCCGGACTTAGTAAGTGCGGCACCCATATCGCCGATAGCTTTCTCATTCCCAGTTCTTCGTGTAAAATGGAATACACGCGTTCGGTTGAAACGTTCACCATCTCAGCTATCTCGTCCATCTTTAAACGGTGGTCGGCCAACACGATATCATGGATTTTATCGATGAAATGTGGAATTACAACCTCTTTTGGGCGTCTCGAACGTGTTGCATTATTTGTGTTTGTACGGCCAAATTGAAAGTCGTTGAACCACTTTTGCACCATTCCATACGATGGAGCAGAGTCACTGTAATACTTAAGCAAATTTTCTTTAGTTTGTTTGATGGTTTTTCCCCGCAAAAAATAATGTTTAATAAGAACACGGAATTCACTTTTTTCCATCGTGGCGAAAATTTAGAATCTTTTTCTCTTTCGAAGGCAGTAGAAAATTTGTTTATTGATAGATTCAATTCAAATTTTTTTTGGCTCGCTAAATATGATGACAGATGTCAAAACCATATTCACCTCGCCGATCCGAACGCCTTCTGTTGACAATATCACGGACTAATCAAATTGCCCTCGTAATGCAAATTCCATATTCCTCAAAACGCTTTATCAGCAAAAGAAAATTATAATTAAAAATATGAAAAGAAATAAATTTGTTTTTGAAATTTGATGCGTGTGACTTTTATTGTTTTTGTTGTAAACCTAATTGTTATGAAAAATAATTGTGGCCGATATTTGATATATTGTAAACTTATGTCTTTTCATGTTTACTTTAATGAGTCTAGTTTTTTAGTTTAATTTTAATTTATATTTTTATGACCATATCTGATCATTGAATTATGGTTCTGTATGTGAATTAGTAGATGGGTTAAATGCCCATTACAAGTGTGTGCCAAAATAAAAACGAATGCTTCTGTTATCCCTTTTTTGTGGTTTTATTATGCAAATGCTGCAGCGTAAGCACTTTAATAAAATATGTAGCCTAGGTTGACGTTAGCGAAATAGTAGCGGTTATTGAACTCAGGAAAAGTTTTGTTAGCAGCATCAAGTTATCGATGGTGAGGTATGGTTGACTGAGTTTATAACTATGAGAATGCACTAGTTTAGAATGAATTAGTTATCTGGAGTATGCTGGTTCAATATTTTCTGGATATGCTGGAATGGCTCCCTACTATATATGCCGGTGCAGTCTTTGTAGTTGAACTTTTATATACACTCTATTTAGTTGGCTTTATTTCTGGATGTTTTATCGTAAGTTGTTTTATTTGAATTATCCGAGAAAGATAATCTACAATCGATATGGAGTTTGGTAGACGAAAATCTTTAATATTTGACCGATTTCAGCAGAAAGGTTGTCCATAGTGATTACAGAACTAACTATAAACAATTGAACGTTGGGTATTTGTGGAGAATGAGGAAAAAAAAGTTATTTACTAGAGTAAGAACCGAGGGCGCCAACGCTGAGTGGATAAACAGGATATGTTATCATATGTGGAAATTAATTTTTTGATGGTGAAGATTGACCTAAGTAGTTGTTAAAACCATCTCCAAATTAAATGTTTTGTTCCATTATGGGGACCCAATTCGTTTAAATTATAGCTGACTTAGCATGAACAATCTTTCTAACTAAAATTTCCTCTTTCTTATTCGTCAAATACATCAATGACCAACTCCTAACCTTTCCATTTGTTTAAATAGACACCATTTCGTCCTTTACATTATATAAGATCAACTTATGGTAGCAAACTAAAGTTCCGCGATGCGACTGGTATATTTCATTTCACCTATTTGCTCCTTGGTATATATACAGTTAGAGCACTTCCTCAATCCTCTCGTGTTGATGATTTCGGGTGAAATATTACGATTAAAAAAATATTAGGACCTTGTCATACATTTGCCACATCAGGAGTCACTTTGGGCCAGTTACAGCCAATTTATGCAAAAAAGTTTATTTTTCCACTTTTGTATGGAGACCTCCAGAAGGGAGGGAGATCGAAGATTGGTATGTTTGGAGGAAATAGCGGAAATTAAAAACTAATAGGACCTAATCAAACGTTTAACTCCTCCAGTGATCACACCGAGGAAGCTATGAATTATATTTTAACATTTTTTTTTTAATTTTTTGATTTTTTTGTATGAAACCCTCAGAAAGGAGGCAGATAGGGGTTAGGTATGTTCGAAAGAAATGTTGGAAATAAAAAATCAATAATACCATCTCATACATTTAACTACTCTAGGAATGACCTAGAAAAAGTTATGACCTAGAAGAAGAAGTTACTTCCTCAATTAGCAGCTCTCTATCAGTGGTAACTGCAGTATGAGATCGAAATTTAGGAGATGCATGTGATGCATGCAATGTGTTGTCATCAGCAAAACTATGGATTGGGTGCACTGTGGAAATAAGTAAGTCATTAATGTATAGAAGAAACAAGGTTGGTGAGAGTGCAGAACCTTGGGGAACCCCAGCATTGGTTGTGAAAATATTGGATGTGATACCATCTAAATTAACATGAAATTGGCGACTTGTAAGAAAACTATGAATCCATGAGACAGTAAGATGGTCTATGCCATAAGATTTTAATTTAGCTAGCTAAATATGCTAATTGTTTTGAGTAGGTGGGATGTAGTCGCTCTCTGCAGCAGATAGACCAACTTTCGCTAGTGGGTCCGGTTGGTATAATAATTGTACTACTTAAAATTACATTGAAATATTAATTTTGGGACTACTCTAATTGATATTCTTTTTTTTTTTGTATGTCATTAATTTTGTTTTTACATTAAATTAAATTCAATTTTTCAAACAATTTTGGGGAACATCCCAAATAATTTGTGTGAACAAACTTTTTAAATTAAATTTATTAGTTTTTATTTTTAATTTTTATTTATATTAGTTTTGAATGCGTTCGGTTCTTAAATTTTTTTCATTATATCAATTACGAAATACAAAATATTTATTCACCTACATTTTCAAACATGAACTAATTTTTAGATCATGATTTGTGATCTAAAAACAAAGTTGGATCTCAATTTGCATGTAAAACTTAAGCGGATCCGGATCACACGGTTTCATGAAATGCAGCTAATGATTGTTGGTTGCACTTTTGTATTTATTTGTAAAGTTAACAATTTTTATTGTAGAGTTAAACAGTGTTGGACCTTACTATCACAATTATTTTCCCTCATCCTTTCGTAGATGGCTTTTCCTTTTTTTTTTTTTTTTTTTTTTTTTTATTCAAAGTTAGGCATGTTTAGTGTTAATTATAATAAATTATAAATTAACGTCTCTGAATATCCGAAGATACCATGCCAACTAGGGATAAGAATGGAATGCAAATTAGGATTCTCTGAGAAATTTATGAACGTTAACTTTAAAGCCTTGAGGATTAAATTCATCAGGGAAAACCCAGGAAGGTAAGGCATTCCAAAGATGAGAGACTCTGTTGAAAAAGTCACGTTGGAAGGCAACAGTTCTACACCTAATTATTTGAACTGTAAAGGGATGCGCTGCTACGTTTGCTCTGGTGTGACGCGAAAGGTTTGCTGATTTAGGTAAAATCGATTTGATCTCTTCAGAAGCTCGTTCATCCATAATATATTTATAAAATATAGTCAAATCAGCAACATTTCTTCTGTGCTGCAAGGAATCAAGACCGTTAGTAAGACTTGGGTTACCAATGAGTTTAATAGCTCTACGCTGTACAGAATCAAGGCAGTTGAGACTACTCAAATAAGCTCCACCCCATATGTGAGAACAGTATTCCATGCAGGGACGTATAAAAGATTTATAAACTAAAAGAAGTTGTTCGCTATCGAAAAACTTACGACATCGCCCCGAAAAACCTAACTTTTGAACAGCATTCTTAGCCAGATTAAAAATATGAGAATTCCACTTCATATTATTTTCAATCTCAACTCCTAGAAGTCTGACAGACTCATTCTCTATAAGATTTTTGGGGCCAAACGTTAATGGAAAAAGATTGGGTGTCGTTATCCTAGAAAAATGACAAACCTGTGTTTTGCTTGTATTGAATTCAACACTGTTAGCAATACCCCAATCCATAATTGTTTTAAGATCAGTGTTAAAGGAATCTATCAATTTTGACCTACACTCACTAAGCGCTAAGGGTGTATATAATTTAGGTGCTTCATGAGACGCATGAGGCGTGGTATCATCAGCAAAACTATGTATAGGATGAACCGTTGAGTCCAACAAATCATTAATATAGATAAGAAAAAGAGTTGGTGACAAAGCGGAACCCTGAGGAACTCCTGCATTAGTTGAAAAAGTATTCGATGATACACCGTCAACATTGACCCGAAATTTTTGATCAGATATAAAGCTCTGTGTCCAAGATATAAGCTGCTCCTCTAAACCATAGGATCTCAATTTGCATATAAGGTTGTTATGCCAATCTTTGTCAAATGCCTTGGAAATATCAAGAGCAACACCGAATGTTTCTGCAAAGTTTTCAAGCGACTTGTTCCAGATATGAGTGACAAAAGACAGCAAATCTCCCGTCGCTCTTCCTTTTCGAAATCCATATTGTCTCTCATTAATTAATTTGGAAGACTCTAAGAAGCTCATTAAATTAAAATTGACATATTTCTCAAAAATTTTAGCAACTACCGATAAAATTGAAATGGGTCTGTAATTCGTAGGATCAGTCTTACTGCCCTTTTTTGAAACTGGCTGTACACTAGCCATTTTCCAAATTTCAGGAAAAATTCCCTTCTTATATGACAAGTAGAAGATTTTAGTGAGGATTGGTGCTAGCTCCCTAGCAAATGTTTTAAGTATAATCGGAGGAATAAAATCAGGGCCTTTTGCCTTGTTAGTATTGATTTTCAAAAGCATTTTTCGAACAATGTTTTTCCGAAAAATTATCCGCCTCATTTTATAAGAAACTTTAGAAATAGGTTTAGGCTGGAAATTAGGTTCTTTTAAAGTAGAATTTAAAGAGAAATAATGCCCAAGCAAATTAGCTTTCTCTTTTGGATCAATGATAGGGACATCTCTATTAACAAGAGGCGGTAGGGAAGATTTACAAAAGTTGCTTTGGACAGCCTTTGCGGCTTTATAGAAATTGCGTGAACCAGTCGGATTTTCTGCGAATTTAGATGCTTTTTTCCTATTAAATAGATGTTTCTCTTCATCTATTAACTTACGACATAAATTTCTCTCTTTACGGTACTGTCTAAGGTTTTCATCGGTTTTATTTTGATTAAACTTTCGAAAAGCTTTTTTTTTAACTTTTATAGCTTTTTTGCATTTACTAAAAAACCATAGATCAGTTTTTGGAATGATCAATTTATTAGGAATAAATCTGTGCATACCATCAATTACAGTTTCAGAAAAATTTGATGCAGCTATGTCTGGGTCTTGGCCGGTAAGGCAATAGCGTTTCCAAGGAAAACATCTAAAAAAACTTTTCAGTCCTTGCCAATCCGCAGCTTTGTAATCCCAAACATTGCGAGGATTCGCTTCAAATTGTTTTGGAATTTGTATATTTAGTTGTGTGGAGATCAAATTATGATCTGAACCACACAATGGTTCAGATCATAATTTGATATCAAAATATCAGGTTTCATAGTTTCAAGAAAAAGATGGACTGAATTAAGGTTTATATTCAATCCTCTTATGTTCGCATAGCTGATAGTATGACACAATACCAAAAAAGTTGAAATTCCTTCTTAATACGGGAGGAAAACCAAAAACGAATATATACTATTTTGGGTATGATTAGTTTTCAACATGTACACTGTAAAAAAAAGATGGTGTAATCTACAATAAGTAAGTTCAATCAAATTAATTTTGTAGCATGATCTAAAATTAAGAACAACATACAAAGCATTTGTCTAACGCTAAAACGTTTTGTCAATCGTACTAAATTGTATATGAAGCTACAAAACTGATTTGGTTTAACTAATAGTGTAGAATTTACCAACATATATTTCAGTGTACATCACTACAAACTTATGGTATGTGACATACCAATTTACGACGTATTAAAGAAGGCACATCATACTGATTTAATACTTCTAATATACATACCAAATTAAGAAGCCTTTAAGAATTCTTTACGCGTGCTCATACATTCCGATTTAAGATGTTGATATGCATACTAAATTAAGAAGTCTTTAAGAATACTTTAAGTGAGATCTTACATACCGATTTAAAACCAAGATGAGAGTACCATTTTAAGAACGATTTAAGAAGCATTAAAGAAATAAAAATTTAACATACCAAAAAACGAATGAATTAAGTTGGAATTAAGAAATGACATCCCAAAGCAACACCAATTTTGCTACTTGGGTCAAAACGCTTTATCAGCAAAAGAAAATTATAATTAAAAATATGAAAAGAAATAAATTTGTTTTTGAAATTTGATGCGTGTGACTTTTATTGTTTTTGTTGTAAACCTAATTTTTATGTAAAATAATTGTGACCGATATTTGATATATTGTAAACATATGTCTTTTATGTTTACTTAAATGAGTCTAGTTTTCTAGTTTAATTTTAATTTATATTTTTATGATCATATCTGATCATTGAATTATGGTTCTGTATGTGAATTAGTAGATGGGTTAAATGCCCATTACAAGTGTGTGCCAAAATAAAAACGAATGCTTCTGTTATCCCTTTTTTGTGGTTTTATTATGCAAATGCTGCAGCGTAAGCACTTTAATAAAATATGTAGCCTAGGTTGACGTTAGCGAAATAGTAGCGGTTATTGAACTCAGGAAAAGTTTTGTTAGCAGCATCAAGTTATCGATGGTGAGGTATGGTTGACTGAGTTTATAACTATGAGAATGCACTAGTTTAGAATGAATTAGTTATCTGAAGTATGCTGGTTCAATATTTTCTGGATATACTGGAATGGCTCCCTACTATATATGCCGGTGCAGTCTTTGTAGTTGAACTTTTATATACACTCTATTTAGTTGGCTTTATTTCTGGATGTTTTATCGTAAGTTGTTTTATTTGAATTATCCGAGAGAGATAATCTACAATCGATATGGAGTTTGGTAGACGAAAATCTTTAATATTTGACCGATTTCAGCAGAAAGGTTGTCCATAGTGATTACAGAACTAACTATAAACAATTGAACGTTGGGTATTTGTGGAGAATGAGGAAAAAAAAGTTATTTACTAGAGTAAGAACCGAGGGCGCCAACGCTGAGTGGATAAACAGGATATGTTATCATATGTGGAAATTAATTTTTTGATGGTGAAGATTGACCTGAGTAGTTGTTAAAACCATCTCCAAATTAAATGTTTTGTTCCATTATGGGGACCCAATTCGTTTAAATTATAGCTGACTTAGCATGAACAATCTTTCTAACTAAAATTTCCTCTTTCTTACTCGTCAAATACATCAATGACCAACTCCTAACCTTTCCATTTGTTTAAATAGACAACATTTCGTCCTTTACATTATATAAGATCAATTTATGGTAGCAAACTGAAGTTCCGCGATGCGACTGGTATATTTCATTTCACCTATTTGCTCCTTGGTATATATACAGTTAGAGCACTTCCTCAATCCTCTCGTGTTGATGATTTCGGGTGAAATATTACGATTAAAAAAATATTAGGACGTTGTCATACATTTGCCACATCAGGAGTCACTTTGGGCCAGTTACAGCCAATTTATGCAAAAAAGTTTATTTTTCCACTTATGTATGGGAACGTCCAGAATGGAGGCAGATAGAGGATAGGTATATTAGGAAGAAATGTTTGAAATGAAAAATTAAATGGACCTACTCATACATTTGACCCCTCTAAAAGTCATCACGGTGGAACTATGAACTTACTTTTTTAAATTTTTATTCATATTTTGAGTTTTTTGTATGGGAACCCCCCTAAGGGTTGAAGATGGGGTGTTAATGATTTCGGGTGAAATATTACGATTAAAAAAATATTAGGACCTTGTCATACATTTGCCACATCTAGGAGTCACTTTGGGCCAGTTACAGCCAATTTATGCAAAAAAGTTTATTTTTCCACTTTTGTATGGAGACCTCCAGAAGGGAGGGAGATCGAAGATTGGTATGTTTGGAGGAAATAGCGGAAATTAAAAACTAATAGGACCTAGTCAAACGTTTAACTCCTCCAGTGATCACACCGAGGAAGCTATGAATTATATTTAAACATTTTTTTTTTAATTTTTTGATTTTTTTGTATGAAACCCTCAGAAAGGAGGCAGATAGGGGTTAGGTATGTTCGAAAGAAATGTTGGAAATAAAAAATCAATAATACCATCTCATACATTTAACTACTCTAGGAATGACCTAGAAAAAGTTATGACCTAGAAGAAGAAGTTACTTCCTCAATTAGCAGCTCTCTATCAGTGGTAACTGCAGTATGAGATCGAAATTTAGGAGATGCATGTGATGCATGCAATGTGTTGTCATCAGCAAAACTATGGATTGGGTGCACTGTGGAAATAAGTAAGTCATTAATGTATAGAAGAAACAAGGTTGGTGAGAGTGCAGAACCTTGGGGAACCCCAGCATTGGTTGTGAAAATATTGGATGTGATACCATCTAAATTAACATGAAATTGGCGACTTGTAAGAAAACTATGAATCCATGAGACAGTAAGATGGTCTATGCCATAAGATTTTAATTTAGCTAGCTAAATATGCTAATTGTTTTGAGTAGGTGGGATGTAGTCGCTCTCTGCAGCAGATAGACCAACTTTCGCTAGTGGGTCCGGTTGGTATAATAATTGTACTACTTAAAATTACATTGAAATATTAATTAACTAATTTTTAGATCATGATTTGTGATTTAAAAACAAAGTTGGATCTCAATCCGGATCCGGATCACATGGTTTCATGAAATGCAGCTAATAATTGTTGGTTGCACTTTTGTATTTTTTTGTAAAGTTAACAATTTTTATTGTAGAGTTAAACAGTGTTGGACCTTACTATCACAATTATTTTCCCTCATCCTTTCGCAGATGGCTTTAACCAAAAAATGGAAATAGAAGATTCTGGCGAACCCATATGCGAAGAAGCCGCAACCGTCACTTCACCCCATTATTACACACGCACATGCACCACTCACGCTACCGCAGTACAACTACACACTCGCACACATTCACCCATGCACATCCATATACCTCCATACACACACACGTACCCATTCTTAACCCGGCGATAGAAAACGATTTAATGGCCAAAGAACTAGAACAAAAAAAAACACCACGTCAAACCGCAACTGACTCGTATCAAAATGAATGTAAATTATCTCATCCTTAAGGCTGATTGAAAATTAATGTTAACTATCCGTAAATCAACCTTGCAGAGCATAAGTGGTAACGAAAGAAAATTATTGGAAATTTTGTAGATGAGGTAAAAAAAAATTGCATTACCAGAAATATTAATTCCATTTCCACCAATTTTAGTTGACAGGCACCAATAACATTTTCGTTCTGCCACCAGGAATTCATTGGTTGATTTAAAATTGGTAAAGGTATCATTCCATACATAGTACGATTCTAATAGACCAATCGAGTCACGAGTCAACTTCCCATGATCCTTATAAGAGAAGTCGTATAAGAGGGGTTGATAAGCGGGTGCAGATAATCGTGTCCACTTAATTAAAATAAAAATTGATTAAAATTCCATATAATTATTCTCCGCGGTGTTGCAGATATAATCATACCCAATTTGGATAACCTGAGATGTGTAGGATTTATAACGTTCCGGAACATTACTCCCACAATGGATTTATATAAAATTTTCTTTCTGGTCAGCTTTATCATGTTCACACACCACCATCGGGCTTATTACGGTGCTTATTTATTTTGATTCCAGAAGGAATTTTGTTTAATTCTGAGGAATTTAGTGTGGAAAGAGATAAGAGTGACCTTACGTGATTCATGTTTACATTTTACAAGCCTTATGTATTCCTCGTACTTTAGATTATCAACTAATTCTAGCAATTTAATAGTATCACTTAGATTATGCACTGGAAGATAACGACATACTTTTTGTTTTAATAAAAATTGGCGAGTTAAAATTCGTTTGTTTTCCAAAATTGAGAACGTTTTCATTCATTTAGTAACCCAATAAAAAAAATCTTACCATTGATACAAATAATTTAATTTAGTATTTATTTCTCACATCCCCCCCCAACCCCCCACACACACGCACTTCAACATACACACATATATCCATACCCCTACATCTACCCATTCTCATACAAACATCCACACCAAAAGATTTAATGTTTTGACTAACCCCATTAACCACATTACTCACACATACACACATTCACTTCCATAATTATATACATACATGCAGGTACTCACCCCATACTATTGGTCAATCCCTCTCCGTCTTCCTTTCCGAATTTTGCCGGTCATCTCTCTCTCAGTTCCCTTCACGTAAATGATGATACCACGGTGAAAACAAGTGTCGGTGCATAAATGTATAACAGCTGGGAGCTACAACTGGTTAATATGGTTCAATAGGTTGAAGGTGTTTTAAATATTGTCGATTCAAGCACTGGTGCATAACTATACAGCTGCTAGTATTGCATAATCGTTAATATTGATTACTATGACAAATGTAGATGAACGGTGAGTGTATATAATGCTAGTAACAAAACAACTATGGTATCATACAATGGTGGCTGAGTGCAAGCTCCACCCACCATGTTTTACTCGCATGTTTTTGCATACCGTCACACCTCTTACGGCTTTGCTAACCGCTGCTTCCATGTAGTTTTGCCGCAGAAATTTGCATATATAAAATTACTGCTAGATGTTGAGCCTCCTGCGATTCAATTTAGAAGCCCTTTATGAGGATGGGATTAATGTTAAGTTTTATTTTTATGTAAATGGGACCAACGAAGATTGAGTGCCCACAAAAATGCACCAGATGTCAACCAGATTATGTCTTCTCTATAAAATATCACAGAGTGCTTTTTCGAACGGACCTATATAGCGATAATGACAATGTCATCCGTGTACCCAAGACATTTGATGCTCTGGTTACTTAATAAAACCGGAATTCCATCTACTACCAGACTCCACATAAGAGGTGATAAGAAATTACATTGCGAACATCCCCTTGTGGTGTCAAGGCTGGTTTTACAATTTCTGGTTTCTGCTACTCTATTTCTCAGCATCTCATGTTAGTTGTGGTGGTCTTAACCTTTTCCCACTAAGAACCTTTTTGGCTGCTCCATACATGGTGTTATCAAAAACTCCTTCAATGACCAAAAAGGCCCAGACCCTTGACTTTCTTGCAAGGCGATCTCAGGGGCTGGTTCGTATCTAGTTGTTGATCACCTTTTACATCGTTTTTAACAAAAAAGATGTTAAACTGATGGGTTTATGTTACTTCGACTGGCTGACATCTTTCATACCTACCTTTGGAATTAATATGACTTTTGACATTTTTCAATTGTTCTGGAATATGACCAAGTGCCAGACTGCTCCTACAGATGCCCAGGAGCTACGGTGATAGCCACTTCTGCCCCTTTGCAGGGTGGTTGGGACTATTCCGTACACCCTGTCGATTTGTATGGTTGAAAAGTGCCTATGGCCTACTGGATACGGTTCTCCGTAAGCAGTGAGGCAGCCACCCTCCAATCCTCTGGTCTCGGTCTTGTATTTTTTTTCTTTATCGCGTCTTCTGAACTTGCCTTTATGCCTCCCAGAAATTGTGTTTCTAGAAGAAAAGCAGCTTTTTGCTGCTCATCCTCCGTATGCGTTTCAACCGATCTTCTCAACAAAGATTTAATCTCGACACCGACCTTCACCAAAACTTTATGCAGTCTAGCCCCTGCAGACGTTGTAACAACGTTATCACCATCTCACACCATCATAGTATACAACCACTTTAAGATAGCTGGGTCATTCCTTGAAGTTCTAAGTTCCAGGTATTTGCTTACCATGAGATGAATACCATTCATTGTTACGCATAGATATGTTGTTCCCTATGCACATACAATTTTAAATCCAGTTATCACAAGATTTTCATATTTTCATTGTAAACGGAAACATCGTAGTTAATTTTTCATTTTTTGCCGTTCGCGACAAAAGGTTTTTGTAAAAATATTTTCGGTCGAAATGGAATTGCTTGATTAGTTATAAACTAAATTTTTTAAGTATATCGGAAAGGTGAGTATCCAATTCTTCATTTCATATTGAATTTTCCATACAGTTAACAGCCTCCGTTATTCTTTCTGTTGTAGCATACGCTGAGAATTTAGAGAAATTGCACTAAAAGTAAGAAATAGCTCGAATTAAAACGTTAACTTCAACTTTTTAATTTTTTTAGACTGTTTACACCAGTAGTCATGGACTTGATCTTCCTTAGCGTTCTAAAACCATATTTTTTAACAATTTTTCCTCCACGAAATAAAAATTGTTAGATTTAGGAGTTTGACTCTTCGGCTTGGTTAATGGTACAAATACAATTATACAAAACAACAATTACAAATACAATACAACAACTTTAGTAAATTATTTAAGCCAATTACTAGTTGTATTTACAACTCAGTTTTTATTATTTCTTTGAAATTTCGTTTAAAACTGGTTCTGGTTTATTTTTCCTTTATAAATTTTTTCAGCTTATTTTCATGGAATTATTTTTCTTCAATATATAGCAGGAAATTAATATACAGAAACATATGACATATGAACATAGAAACAAAAAACGTAGTAGTTTTTTTACAAAAAACTACTACGAACATAGAAACATATGAACCTAAATGTTCTCTTTATTTTATAAAAATGGCAGTGTGTTATTTCCACTGTTTGCCAAGTAAAATGTTTCATAAAAACATATATGAGTCTACAACATATATTCGTCTTCATTTATTTGTTTTTATGTTAACGTTCATAATGTAAAATTGTCCTCTTGTTCGTATATGTGGAAGGGAAATTGTGTTTTTATTAAATGCCAATACATTCAAATTTTACATTTATAATAATAAATGCAAAATTTGAATGTATTGGCATTTAATATAAAAAAAAATACGATGGCCATCACTTTCTATCTTTCATTCTGGTTAAATTATTTTAACACTGCTAGGTCGCTGAAAATTTGATTTAAGCTAAATTTGTGGTTAGTTTTGGAAGGCTTACCCAACAAGACCGTCTCAGATTGTCTAAAACCTGGCATCCAGATTTTGACAAGATGGATCTTAGAGCACAAACCTTCATTGCTGAAAACCTTACTCTTTCGTAGAGTGAAGGTATACCTAGGAACGAGTAGATAAAGTTAACTGTAATTTGCAGTCACAGAAGTCAACGCCTTGATGCCACTAAAAGTTGGGTAATAAAAAATGCGTGATGCCTTGAAAGAGAAGTTATGCCATTTTCTATTCAAACATAAAGTTTTCGTCGTACATTTCAAATTATTCGATCATTGTACAAAACGTTCTAAGCCCATTTAAGCAATTAAGAGTTGAAAAGTATAGGGCAAAATTATTAAAGAGTTCAATGAGATGCACACCCTTTGTCGCAATTTCGTTCATAAATTTTTAGTAGCTGCGATGACCCAACTCATTATGTTAACTTTGGACCAAAGATCAGCTTTAAAATTAACCTACAAGGGTGATGCGTGCTTGATAAAATACAAAACCAGAGACGAAACAAAGCCAGGGTTTTCTTTTCCAACATCCTTCTGACTCGAAAGCGAGTAGGAATTCTTACCATTTTCTTTTTTCAAAACGCTTACACTTAGTGAAATTTAACGTTTTGAAAAGAGAGTTTGTCTTCATGATGCAATGCATCATCATCGTGTGTTGCTTTGCCACTACACATACAAAAACAAAGGGACGCCACAGGCTGACATCTATGTTGTCCACTAACCCCTTATACTGTTCACACAGTACTAATCACAAAAAAAAATTAAGGCAATTTTTTCTATAGCTAGCATAGTTTTGGGATAGTTATGGTTCAATAAGGCAAATGCGTTTTAGGGATGTTTTTGGAAAGTCCAAACTAAACTGACATTACCCTATGATGGATCTTATAAGTTTATAAAAAATCTTCGTAAAAAGCTCGTGCCAAATGCGTATAATATATATCTTTCGATAGGCCAAACCCGGCATATGTCTCATAAGACTGCCTATAAACAAAGTGAAAAGAAATATTTCCTTCCTCAGTATAGTAATAGCAGATGGAGAGTGATGTTAGTGATAATGCTTCCTTCTCTTTACACTCATGGTTTATTATTTTCAATAGTTAAACACAATGAAAGAACTTGAAAAATAAACGTTTGCATAAAAACGATGTGGGAAATGTAAGCTCCTCAGAACAAAACTGTTTAGAATTTTCTTAATTTTGATTACTTTTGATTTTTCTTAATTTGATTACTTTCAAAACAAAGCAAGTTGAGACAGAATGAGAAAAATAGGAAAAAGTAAACAACCCGTAAATTTAATTTAACTCCTCAATGACATCACCTTTTTGTAATATTCTTTTCAGGTTTCACTGACGGCATCTATCGACAAGGCTTAAAACTATATATTGTATTTATGAGCTTCACTTTTTATTAGTTATTCATTGCACTCGGATTATCCCAACTCTAAGATCTACTAAAGCTTTGTTCTGTATTTCGGAGAATCTCAGGTGGTAACTCAGACAGTAAAAACTTTACCAAGATATTTTTATTTTTATTTCAATTCACATCTTAATTCACAATATTTAATTCACAATAACTGTCATGATCGCAACTGTCATTTATTACAACCATCAACCGTTACCGTCTTTTCGTATATGATTGATTAATCTTTCACGAGCATTCCATATCTCAAATATCTTTGAAAAATTGAAATCAAAATCCAGTGAAAAAAAAATGTCTTCAAATCTCTCTTACACATTGGAAAAAAGAAAAATTGTTTTTCAAATATTACAAAATAGCAAAATAACCATAAAAAAAATTATTCCAATTTTTTGTTCTTGTTGTTGTTGCTCCAATGATAGAATAATCATAAAATAAATTGAAATAACTCAACCAAAAATGACATAAAAAAATATTGGAAATGATTGTAATAAAGTTTTGATCAAAAATTTACAAAATTTTTTTTTATTTTTCATTTTTATTTATATTTGCAATAAATTTTCGATAACGAAATTATATAATCAAATTTGTTGTGGTACTTTGTGATAACAACAACAATAAAAAGTCTCCACAAAATTTAATCAATCAAATTCAAATGAATTTTTAAAATATTCGGTTTCTGTGAGTGTCACAATGTTATCATTTTCATTACTGTTTAACAAAATAAAAGGTACAATTCATGCAAAAAAGTAATAATCTACAAAATGTTTGTAATTAGTTTTGGAATGGACATCACTGTGAGCTTAATTTTGTAATCCTTTATTTGGTTTAAAACTGTTGGTTTTCTTACAGAGTTCACATCCGATCTAAACGTACCGTCTCAATTTTATTATAATTATTTTTCTTAAAGCCATATTTTCTATCTAGCAACTAGTGTTGCTTGCCAACTTGGTCATGTTTAATGGTCGGATTAAGAAATTGAATGGATTTTTTATTTGCCGTAACACTTTTCACATTTGTGGAATCTATTTATTTAAAATGTTTGTTTTCCTATGCTATCATAGACTGCGTAGTTTTATTTTATTTTTTTTTAGATTAAACTATAGTTTTCTGTTTGTGTGCTTTTGTCACTTTTGAATTAAAATGCAATATTTAAAAATATACTTTTACTGTTTATTTTTAATTTTATTAATAATAATATAAACTTCCTTATAGTAACAATTTTAATTTGATTTTATATTTTATTGAATATCGATTTCGGCCTCGTCATCCTCAGTTCTTAAATTATTATTACAATTTTGGATTAAACTATTACTTACATACTATTTCAACTGCTATTTTGTATTATTATGTCATATATTTTGTTAGTTTTAGTGTTGATTTTATCATTTAAAATGTTGCTATTGTTTTTATGTTTACATATTTCTATTTCTTCCAATCCATCTAGATGTTGTCCTCTTCTTTTTTTATGTAATATGGTTAAATTTGTGTGGATATTGGTGTATTTGTGTTTTCTTTTTATAATGTTGGGCATATCTGGATTATGGATCGCTCTTATTAATTTCACTGGTGTGTTCAATAAATCTTTTTGTGAAAGACCGGCCCGTTTGACCAATATAAAATTTGCTGCAGTCATCACACGTAATTTTATAAACATCTGTGTCTTGGTTTGGGTTTTCTTGGGTTTTAAGTAATTTTCTATTTTATTTTTGTTTGTGTAAGCTACAATATATCCATATTTTTTTAAAGTTTTTTTTCATTATTTTGAATGTTGTTTTATTATTAGTTGTTATGCCTATGTATTTTTTGCCTGCTAAGTTTTCTTCATTCTTCAATGTTGTTAGGGTTCGCAAATTTTTCTTGTTTTTATGTTTTCTATTTAACAATTATTTCATTTTTATATCCGTTTTTACTGGCTATGTATTTTATGTTATTTAATTCATCTTGATAATTTTCTGCATTCATTGGTATATTGTTCAATCTATTGATCATGTGGTTGTGTGCAGCTAGTTTATGTTGGTATGAGTGATGTGATTTTATGTTTATTGTTTCATCCGTTTGGGTTGGTTTTCGGAATATTTTGAATGTGTGTTTTGAATCTACACTTTTGATTGATAAATCCAAAAAACTTATTGTGTTATTTAAAACTTATTGTTTTCTAACGTGAATTTAGTGGAAGGTTTTATGCTGTTTATGTATTGGTGTAATAGGTTAAGCTGTCTATTCATTCCTATGAATAATAAAATTATATGGTGATACCAATAAATGATTTTTTGTTTGTGTGGATTTTTGTTATTATGTAAAAATTTTGTTTTAAAATCGAAACTGCAGTAAATTTTATATAGGTCAAAAAAGGCGGTCCTTCACAAAAAGATTTATTGAACACACCAGTGAAATTATTAAGAGTGATCCATAATCCAGATATGCCCAACATTTGAAAATAGAAAAACACAAATACACCAATATCAACACAAATTTAACCATATTACATAAAAAAAGAAGAGGACAACATCTAGATGGATTGGAAGAAATAGAAATATATAAACATAAAAGCAATAGCAACATTTTAAATGATAAAATCAACATTAAAACTAACAAAATATATGACATAATAATAACAAATATCAGTTGAAATAGTATATAAGTAATAGTTTAAGCAAAAATTGTAATAATAATTTAAGAACTGAGGATGACGTAAGTCGAAATCGATATTCAATAAAATATAAAATCAAATTAAAATTGTTACTATAAGGAAGTTTATATTATTATTAATTAAATAAAAAATAAACAGTAAAATGTATATTTTTAAATATTGCATTTTATAATTTTCTGTTGCGTGATATTTTGTTTTTGTTATCTTTAAATATTAATTTAGGTGTTTTATATTGTTTTAGTGGATTTATTTCTCTAAAAAGTATTTTTAATAACGGTGTTCTTTTATTACATCGTACTCCATACTCCATAACTGTGACCGTAAGAGTGTCATAAGAGTTTTTTGCAAAATCCAAAGCTATAACCCTAATATTTGGGAAAGTTGACTAGTTATTGATATGCACTGGAACCCAATACCCGAATATACTAACCATTTTTAAGTGAATCTCTATTAATAGGGTTAGGTTGACATAGCTATCTAAAAAGTCGGCCAAAGCCTGTTAAAGTGGATTAGAATACATTACCTATTTTGCTACAAGTTCACATACATAAATACTTATATCCTAACCACTGTGACTGTGTTCATTTGTTTAGCTTTGGCTAAAAAAATGAGATGAAAGACAATCGCCGGCGATGCGAATGAAACAAATGTGTTTAGAGCTGACCATATGCTATAATTTCATTTAACAAAACGGAAGCACTGGTTTAACACATGTGTAGATGATATAAAACGTGCGTCTCTAGTTTCCATCCCTCTGGGTGATATCAACACTAGATTCAATAAAACTATACTAGGAGTGTCCGGCGTGCTTCGCTACGCTTATAAATAAAGTTTTTGCGTAGACATTTTGTTGACGTAGAAGCAATGATTTCAAAAAGTGGTAATGAGATATTCTAGCATATAATTTTTAATTTTTCTTTTTCAATATATGAATGAAAAATAATCAGAACTCTAGCTGATCAGTTCGGATATATGAAAAACTAGCGATCAAATAAGCTAGAGATCAAATAAGCTTACTTGAAAACTTATTTGATCGCTAATTTTTCATATATCCGAACAGATCAGCTAGAGTTATGATGAAAAAAAAATAATAATACGTTTATCCCCCCCAAAAGCATTTCATAAACTAAATTTTCTTATTTCGACAATCATAAAAATAATAATAACTGAAAATATAAGAAAAATTTGCTGTCTCTAATAATATTTAAAAACAAAGAAAAATAATACGTTTTTCCCCCCAAAAGCATTTCATAAACTAAATTTTCTTAGTTCGAAAATCATAAAAATAATAATAACTGAAAATA